>KN822960.1:237407-265561 GCA_000827465.1 Tulasnella calospora MUT 4182
GTCGGACAGCCAGACAGGGTCTAACTAGGGGCTTGGACAGACTTTTGTGCGAGGCAGGAGATCATTGCCCATCTCGGCAGATACATCGAGAATGCGCTGAATCCCTGCTTCAAAGTCGACGTGACCCCTGGACACAAACCAGGCCATTGGAAAATGATAATATGGCTGGTGAGAGGATGCTTGGACACAAGTAGCTTGCGATTGGGACCGCTGATAGACGTCTCGGCAGCTTGTCAGGGAGGGCGAACCGTTATTCTGCGACGTTGTAGATGTCAAGAAAGAGGCGTGTCGCCCCAGCGAATGTGACGACAATTTCGGCACTGACGAGATGTTCAAGAAATCGATGGGGGCCGACGGAACGTTGAAGTGATCGGTGTGAGGGAGAGGATAAGTTGTACATATGAGATTTCGTTCGCGTGATATAGTATTTTCAGTTACATGTTATACATAATGGTATCAGGACTGCCGATTTTGGGAATAGACAGTAGATGAAAAAAGAAACGCAAATTGCCTCGGAAGGCTGTGGCCAGGACTGCCCGGAGGGCAATGCTTTACGGCGATGAGGCACAAGGAACCGTGAGATCTAAGTCTGAATTTGGCGGCGACTTCGACGAAACAAACAAGTTGCTCGTACTTAGCACAGCAACTCTTAGGATGGGTGAACCGGGTACCGTAGATACCGGTACAACCGTATTCCACCGATTAGGATTATCAGGTGTTAGCATCAAAAACGGAAAAGATAGCCGATGCACGAGCCTGCGGATGAAAAGAATTACAGGAGGTCCGAACGACGTCAGTGATCTAAATGATGCTGAGACCGAAGCTGAGGCGATGAAAGGGGTTGTGAAAACCCACCTAACTAAGTCTTCCGAAGATAACGAAGGAAGTTCCGACACCTCGGAGGAGTTGATTCCGAATAAAGGACCAGTGAGAAAGATCCCCTATTCAAGCTCATAATACAAACTCCTGATCAATACCGAAATTTCAAGTACGTGGACGACTTGTTATATATTAAAATGAACAACTCGGGTCGAAGGCTATGCGTACCCGACGTTCATGTTGGCAAGCAAAAATTAAGAGAAATCATAATTACCCATGCACATACAGTATTAGCTCATCTAAGTGCTCGAAAAACGCTACAGTACCTAAGAGAACATGTCTGGTGGAAGGGAATGCTCACCAACGTGACAGATTTCTGCGACAGTTGTTCTGTTTGTCGAGGTTCTAAAACTAGAACAACAAAACCCTACGGATTACTTAAGACACTCGAAATCGCCAGCAGACCTTGGCAATCAATAGGGATTGATTTTGTCGGACCATTACCTTCGTCTACCAATAGGCATGGTTCGTTCGATATGATTTGTGTAATTGTTGATCATTTAACATGCCTGGTGCACCTAGTACCTACTGATCAAAAGTACCGTGTGAAACACATAGCGGAAGTCGTATTCGACTCAGTATACAAACTTCACGGATTACCCGAAAGAATCGTAAGCGATAGGGACTCGTTATTTACGAGTATATTCTGGTCGCATCTGCATAAACTAATTGACGTAGAATTAAAGATGTCTACTGCCTACCATCCGCAGACGGACGGAGCTACTGAACGGGTAAACAAAACAATGGGTCAAATGCTAAGACAATGCATCTCGCCTAACCAAAAGGATTGGGCGATTAAATTACCTACAATTGAATTCGCCATCAATTCGGCACGATCCGACACGACAGGATTCTCACCTTTCTTTCTGAATTATGGGCGGGTACCGGACCCCATGATCTGGAAGAATAATAGTGAGTACCCAGGAGTACGTGCTTTTGCTCAACGGATGAAAGATGCGATAATGTCGGCACATGACGCGGTAATAGCTGCTCGAGCGCATCAGACATCACAAGCCAATAAGCACTGTCGTCCGTCTGAATTCGCGGAGGGCGACTTAGTGCATCTTAGTACCGTGAATCTGAATCTACCGAAAGGACGATCCCGTAAATTAACACCTAAATACATCGGACCCTACCGAATTAAAGCTGTAAAGTCACCTGGCGCTTCGTATGAGCTGGACCTACCAGGAGAGCTCCGACGCCGAGGCATACATCCTGTGTTCGATGTGTCGCTTCTAATGCCCCATGTCCCAAACGACGATAGGAGGTTCCCAGGACGTGATTTAAAGCAACTGTCAGCGTTCAGTTATGCTCCGAGGGAATATCTGGTAGATAAGATCATAAGTCACTATGGAAAAGGAAAGGAGGCCCTATTCAAGGTCGCCTGGACCAGCGGAGACTCCACCTGGCTGACATACCGTGACATCGTGACCGTGGATATCTTGAAGCCATATTGTGAAGCCATGGGCATACGCAATGTCGAATCCTTGCCGAGTGACAAGGCCGAGACCCCAATGGACGTCCAAGTCCATTGTGATGCCATGAGCTTCTGGGGTATAAAAGATGCCCTATTTCCTTCACAAAAGAAACACCATTCGGTTAACAACAACTCATCCTCGAGTCGTAAACCAAATCTCCGACTTAACTCTTATACGATGAACTTTCAATTCACCAGCGACAAACTTGACGACTTCTTCGCCTATGACGCCAACCGTTCCATTCGTCTTGTCACCGAAGATGAAGGCAAGACATTCACCAGAATCCTCCCGAAACCCGCTGGATACGACGAGCGAGTGGTTGTCTAGGGGAGGAACGATCAGCGTCGCCAATTGGATCTCAGAGAAACAGAGCCAAAAGGAGCTGGACGTCAACGAGATCGGAAGAAAAATGCTCAAACGAAGCTTATTTCAAAGCATGGGACACGGCCCCAGCAGTAGTGCTAGTCGGGCTCGCGGTAGCATCCGTCGGTCTTTGGCGTACAAGACGGGCTTGCCTACCAGTACTCAGTACCCTCACCCGGGCACTCCCTACCCCCATTTCGGACGTAAACCCATGGCTTCGAGCTCTCGGGGTACTGGCCAACTCTATTCAGGTGGACGTGGACTTTCCCCAAATCCGACTTTGAGCGAACTTTTTGGTTCCGCTTCGTCGTCTGTGGCACCTGCCAATCACGGTCACCTTATCACTGCCGAGAACGCTCGACTCCATCGCAAGCTTGAAGAACTTGAAGCTCATCAACGACTCGGTGACGAAACTATCGAGTCAAGCTTTGTTAGTACTCCTGCGTCTGGTGGTGAGCGTAAACAACCTAGCTCTATTCCGACCAACGAGAGATTGACGCTAAGATCCTCTAGAAGTAGGCGTCAACTTGATGGGACTTACCGTCAGTGAAACTCCAATTTTGAGCCCTACTCCCGATCGATCTGTCATGACGAATGGAGATCTCGATATGAATGCAAATTAAGTAAGTCGGATACTTCCTCTGTTTTACCTCGCTACTCGAGGCAGGAGGGCGAATGTGAGGTCGGGGCGTCGGTCTCACGGTTTGTCTCACCGCTGAGGTTCTACAGATGTTCCCAGACGCCTCCGTTCCCCTCAGCAGACTATGAATTACTAATGCCAAGCGTTCTTTAAGCGAAGCAATCAATGACTAATCATTACTAAGATCAAGATGATTAATTGAATGACTACTGCTGACTGATTTCTGACTACCCTAAGACTCCTAAACAAGACTCGGTTAATTCTAGCGTACGTGTTCCTAATGCTGTCGGACCGCGATACTTCTCCGCTCCTAGTATATAAGTAGTGTAGTTTAGTATCGTTGTACAGCAGCAATCGTCTCTTATAATAACTTCCTACGGCCACTGAACTCCTACTCGTGACCAAAACAAGACACGGTTCTCCGTGAGTCGCCAAGATAATCACTGCGACTTACAGAACTCTACTTGTGACTAACTAAGAAACCCCAAACGAGACACTCGGATACTCTCGTGAGTCGCTTATATAATCCGCGCGACTTACACTGGGTCCACCCTGATTGTGACAGATGATAGTATTTCCCTCTTTGATATATCCCACATTCTCCAGTTCTCTCCCCTTTCATAGCCACACTGGATCTGCCATTGCTTTCTTTTCCATGGATTACATTTTCTCCGCAAATTTAGGCAGCATGTCACGCTATCTCTCTGCACGTTTTGCCCTGCTGTTGGCACCTTTGAGAATGTAACGTCTCCTTGTGAGCTTGACATAATCTTTTACCGCTTGACTTAAACCATGATCACTTGTTAACAATGTGCCAATGGGTTGAAGGGGACTATTTTTGAAGTTAGCAGGATTCAAGGATTGATGGGGTCAACACTGGGCTGGCACGGTTGCCGCCGGGGGGGGGGAAGGTGTACCCGCAGTGAGAAAGAGGAATCATTGCGATCCAATTAAACCAATGACAGCATAATACAGCATCATTGCTATGAGAATGCACACCGGCAAGCATGTAAAACAAGTGATTTCAGTACACATGCAGTATACATACACCTCGGCACTTGGTATCACGCCCGAAGACGAAAAGCAACACGTTGAAAGCCGAATAGATATCTACAGTCTTAGATAAGGATCCTCTCGAATCGGTTGCAACGCTCTCAAGGCATCATGAACCTTTGTCCACTCCTCGTACTTGGCCGGGTTACCCACTACTTCTCTCGGCAAACCTAGGGCTTCCAGCTTGGGGAACAACAGGTGGATCGCTTCAGCGACAGCCTCGACTTGCTCCTCCCGAATCGCCGACGCCCCGATAAACCACTTCCGTAACTCCGCACCGCGCGCTCGAGCCGATTTCCCAAGAGACTTGGTCACTTCTCCGACATTCCTCGATGCATCGATCTTGAGCTTTAGCTCCGACAGGTTTGGGCAGCCGGTAGTAAGTGTTCGAAGCCCGACGAAGCTCGGTAAAGTCGTCGCCGAGATGGTCTCGACCTCTTTCCACGGACAGATGTGCAGCACCTGCAGGTTCGGCCAGGCACTCGCCATCTCGCCCAAGTCGTCGTCGGTAAGGTGGTACACGACGTCCAAGTCGATTTTGACGATTTCAAGGTTCGAGAGGATGAGGAGAGGGTATAACGGACGCATGGTGAATGGTGGGACATTGCCGATGGTGCGCTTGTTCATCCATAGACGGGTGTCCGAGATGACGCACGTTTTGAGGTGGGTTGGGTTGGTGGAGATAACTTCGACTAGGAACGTAAGGTCTTCGAGAGATAACGCGGTCGGGTGGATCTGAAAGTGACGTAATGAACTGGGTAAGTCGAAGAACCGTAGCGTATCTACGACGCAGTCCGCCGGTGCGCTGAGATGTAGAGTTTCAAGCACTGGGTACGCTTGAGCGTCGGCAAAAGTCTTGACGGGTAGTAACCCAGCTTCTTCAAACAGCTCCTCGAACGTCCCGGACGGATGAGGCTCCAACGCTCCCGGAACGTCCTCTTTACTAAAGTTCAACCGTACGTCCCTGAGCTCCAATTTCCCTGCCATGTTCGCTATAGCCCGACCTATAGCATGCTTCTTCAACCCCAGATCGATGTACCGGATGCTCGTGAGGTTGACCACGGCGTTCGCGAACGCTATTTCGATAGCGGCTGAGACTTGGTCGATCCGGCACTCGAGTCGCTGTAGGCGCGTTAAGGTGGCGCCTGACCGCGCGAGGTCCATGTATCGTTCGTTGACCAAGGTTTGGGAGGAGGTTTGGTAGGTCCATGGAACGAACGCTGATACCTGGAGTGTACGTAAGCTGCTGGTATGTGGGAAGGTGCTGCTACTGCTGCTTCTCGCCAACAACGGGGGCCTCGGTCGGCTCGGAGCGGCTTCAGACTGAAGCGTCTCGTTTTGGTCCCCGCTACCCGACGTTGACGACGTTGGGTTACCGCTAGTGCTCCCGTTGCTACCCCCATTCAGGTCCCACAGCTGGTTGGACGTAAGCTGGAGTAAATGTATCGTGTGCGTGATTCCGTGAATGCTTCGAATGGTCGTATGGAGGTGCCTGAGGTTCGGCAGAACGCTCGTATTGGTCTCGGGGTAGGCGAAGTCGAGCTGCGGTGGGTAGGCGGCGACGAAGGCGAAGAAGGTGTAGGTTTCGGGATCGTCCATGTCCTTGTCACCCATGGCGATTCGGCGAACCCGTCGAGCGCACGACATGACTCGGCTTCGTCGTTTTTCATCCAGACCCAAGGAGATTAGACGCTAGGGAGAGCCAGAGGGAAACAAATGACCCCATTAGTGGTGATTAGACGCGCTCGAACTAGACGTTTTACCTCCCGTTCGGTCCGTACAGCTTGGAATCTCTCGGTCCTGCTCCTCCAGGCACCGTCGTACCCGGTATCGTCGGGCAAAGGCTCGGGAAACAGCATCCGGCTGAAACACGTGACGCCTCTGATCTCCTTCCACAAGTAGTCCAAGGCGATGTCGTGGAAGGCCTGACAGGTGCAAGCCAAGTTGGTCAACGTCGCGCGGTCTCCAGGAATGACGAAATTTGAGAAGACGGAGTGGATGATCTCGGATATCAACAAGGCTGGGTGCATGATTTGTTCGTTTTGATTTGAAGGTGAACCTCGGCGGAGGATGAGGGAATGATGGTGACGATGGTCGCTCCCGTCTGCTGTGCCGGTACTAAAACCGCCATCGGTATACTTGCTGGTGCTCGCTGGAGGGTTGGAGGGAGTCGAGAAACCTGACATGATACGGTAGAAGTGAGGGTGAGGGTGGACGGGAGAAGAGGTAGAAGGGGGGGGGGATGAGGAAGAGGAGGAGAGCGTGGGTGCGGGTGATTGCGCCTGACGCGGAGGTGAGCCGTTGAGTCTAAATGAACGTCGAAGCTTGCAAATCGCCGGCGACTTCCGCGTCCCACAAGTCTAACGTCATATCGTCACTCAAAGTGGAAAGTACCGAAGAAGGGAGGATAAAAAATCATTCCACTCATGGTGCAAAGGATTACGTTATACGTAAATTGAGCTAAAATACACAAATAACACGTGGGACCTGAACGCCAATCAGAACACAAACCTTCCTTATATAGAATATTCCACCCAAAGCTCAAACTATATTGTCTCCTTTCTGGTGGGTCACGCACTGGCGACCAGGACATTTGGTTCCTCTTCCCCAATGACCTCAACACCCTCCTTCCCGCTCGAGCCGCCTTTCACGCTAACAGGCTTCGAAGCTCTCGGAAGCTGCACCGAAGGCGCACGGCTACTTTCCACATCGTCGTCATCTGCCACAAGGTCAGGTGCCGTCGAAGACGTTTCCGAGTCTACCGGTTTCGGCCTAAGCGAAAGGGGAAAAAAAAAGTCGCCGTTAACGCGTCGAATCAGACAGAGACCCCACACAAACACGAGGCCAGGAAGGCTTGAAGCAACGTGGGAGACTCACGATTCCTCTTGCTCTTGTTGCGGCATCTGAGTCCGTTTCCACTCTGGCTCGAAGCGGCTGCCGTCTGCGTTCACCCCAGCGTGGCGGCAGATTTGCTCCCAGTACGAGTCAGGATCGAATTCGTAATCGAACTTGCCGCCAAAATCCACCTCGAGGTGTTCGTCGGGGATGAGCTCGTGCAAGTTGGGATTGAACTTCATCTAAAAAGTTGAGGGAAAAGGATAACGGGCATGTTACGTAAGACCGACGGTGCAAGGGGGAAAACTTGTGGAGCGACCAACCTTTTCCCTCGTCACTGGATCCAGGAACGGCCCAATTCCCTTGAAAAAGAAGTTCAACAACATGGGGAGGTTGGTTACGATCGCTCGTCCGAGTCGTTCAACGTAATGGTCTTGCAGGATATGGAGGACCTACGGCATCACAGGTTCACCCAATGCGTCAGCAAGCCTCCTCCACGCCTAATTCCAAGCACTTTGCACACCTTCAACGCCGTGGAAATGCTAGGATTCGACTTCAATGTTGCACTCTTGTAGTCGACTAGGATAAGCATGGAATCTTGACCTTCGGGCATGTAGTCGATCGCTCGTTCCAAGCAGAAAATCAAGTGAAGGATTTGTCGCTCTGATGGTTGGGTGTTCTGTCGTCCGACCCGCATCGTAATAATCGGACGGCCGTCATAGTCGAATCCGTTTAGCAATCTATAACGTTGGATCTGTGTCAGAGTCGAGGGAGTTCCAGTTGGGGGAGGGGGGTTCTCGCCCCAACGGGAAAAGCAACACCCACATTTTCCCCGAGTCATTCTCAATCTTGACGTGCTCTGCTGAGATCAAGTCCGGCTTATACTCTCTCCTCCACTCGATGGTACCTTTGATCCTTCTTTTCCCATCGTCCAACTTCCACTTGGCCGCCCGCATGTATCGAGCTGGACACTCGGGTTCTTCTATCCATCTTCGTTCGTTTGGGTGATATGAGTCTGTTTCTGGTAAGAGCAGACTCAAAGCGTACTGACGGAGGCAAAAAGAAGGACGGAGTCAGACCTTCACGTTATGGAACCGCCCCCCACGGAAAGACGTGCGGCATTTCTCACCTGCCTGAGCTCCTCGATCATAGATTTCTGCTCATCCGTATACACTCGCGGCGTGGGTTTTGAACCCGGCGCAGGCTGTGGAAATACCGCACTGGTCTTGGTCATGATTCACGAAAGAGTCAGTTGCACGCGCGCACTGGCAGGAAGGTGGAGCTTGGAGGTGAGGTCGTTGTTTGAGAAAGGCAGACGTGGAAGACTAAGAGAAATCGAAAGATAAAGCAGCGCCAAAAAGGCTTGGGTTCTGCGGAGGGGGCTGGGAGAATATCGGGGGAAGTGTCAGAACGGTTCTCGCATATATACAGGAACAAGGTGCCGGGGGTATGTGGGATGAGAGTTGCTTACCGCGGATTACGCAGGCCCGCTTGCCCCATTTTGCTCACATCATCAATTGCAATTGAATGATAAGCATAAGCGTGGGGGGAACGGCGTGACTCCGAGTTTCTGACACCTTACAAACCGGCCGCCGGAATGCGTTTCGGATCCTCAGTCAGTAGGTCGGCAACGCGTCAGCCGATCCACACTAGTAAAAATTGGGTAACTATACAAGATCAGCGTTGCCCGCGCTTGTAATCTGCAGCGCGGACTTACAGGACAGGATTTAGGACGCCGAGGCGTTTCGTTGGGCGGCCGGCTTGGTGGAGGTTCGAACCAACGTGCCGAGAACGCCGAGCTGACCTCCAATCCTGACCGTGGGGAGGACAAGCCGGAAGGACCCTCTCGAATTCCGAATTATCCCCGGCTCCGCTTTCGCTCGCCAAACACAACGACATTTACAAACTGGTTGAATTCTGGTCAATCAACTACGTACGCATTACCGGTCCAACTGGGACCCAGGTCGGTTGCACCCCAGCCACCACCCCCAATGTCCCAGCCATAGTCCTCTAGAGAAGTCGCCTGTTCGAGAGGATCACTCGTGAGTTTACAAATGCTGTACTTATTTAATTAAATGAAGATATCACCTTACCGGGTCCAACTCTGCAAAGATACCAGCTGTTTCGCCTTGCGCAAGCATTCGCGATACGACATCCCATGAAGCATATCCCCGCCTCCAATTGCCTGGGTCGAATACACTCTGTTCCGGCTTCCAAGACTAGCGATCAGATGTGGTGATCCCTACCCCCTTAGGCAAGAGCGCGCTTAAAAAAGCGAAGACTTTGACTACTTTGGTCTTCTCACTGTCGAGTTCCGATGTGCCGACGTGGAGGACCTCGAGATTTGGGAAAGAGAGGGGCGGACCGGGTGGAACTGGTATATCTTGGGTGCTAATGTAAAGCCCGAGCTTTCGTAGTTTGGGGGAGAAAAACTCGGCAAATGCGACAAGTGAATCCAACGGCATCCCGAGGGCTGGGTCGACTGGGTCGTCGTACATGCGCCTGGACGCTATATGCAGGACTTCCAATTCACGCCAAGCATTGCCCATTTCTTTGATATCCTTTCTGTTTAAGTCGAACGATTCCCGATACTCCAGGTCCAAGCTCTTGAGCCTTGAGCAGCGGAGGAGAGGGCGGATGATCGAGAAGTTGATATTGCCGCCCTTCCAAAACATGACCCGAAGGTGCTCCAGCAGAGAGCATGCATCTGCAAGTTGTGAGAGAAGATCAATTATGTTAATACCCGACTCTAAGTCACAGTCTGCTTCAAGGACCCGGAGGTGACTTGGTTTGAACATGAAAGGCGCGATGCGATGATACGGCAGCCGAAGCTCTTGCAGTCCATCCAGCAGCTCAAGTAAGGATTCCATGGACTCCAACACCCCTTCTTCTGGCTTCATACCATGTGGGATGAAGTGGAAGACGCGTACGCCATATGGCAGCACACTGCACAAGGCTCTAAGGAGACGGTCCATCGCCGGGGGCGAGACCTCCCACCGCGTCCTGATTCTGACATCTTTGACCTTCGACGATAATAATGGGATTATCATTTCGAGTTGGTTGTCATCGCAGCAATCCCAATCAATTTTGCGGATTTCAGGTAGGAGGTATCGTTCGTGGTGGGAAGCGAGCCACCTCGCTGGAACATGAGAGCACACTCAATTTGGGATTTCTCCTTCGCGCTCGCTTGTTGTTGCGCTGTACGAGAGCGATCGCACTCTTTTGGCATATGATACAAATCGAGTCCAGTCGCCGGACGGAAACCCGTTATCCCAATCCTAGCAGGCCCAGCATCACTCAGGATGCTACGAGTTCGAGATGTGTCGTAACTTACCCATCCATGCACACGTCTGCGGACGGGCCTGAGCAAGGCCATAAGTGGATGGACGGATTCCAGTTCCTCCCAGAGCATGTCCAGCGCCACATCCGTCCAAGTACGACTGACGAGAGCGGCAGCGGCGAGTTCGAGCTTTCCAAGATGCCGAGGTACTTGCATAAGTAATTCAATGATGAAGAGCGCCTTGTGCGCCTCTCGGGGCTCTATGAACCCAGTTGATGAGGGGGTGGTTTATTGCGAGGCGATGTAAGGAACGATCTCACCCAAACCGCTTTCCGTACAGTCGATCATTCGAGAAAGTAGCAAATAAAAGTTGTGTTCCCTTTGGTTACGTTGAATCTTTCGTTGTGACTAGCAAAGGTGGAAGGCACGAGTAGTCGGTGCCAGAGAAGTGGCCCAGCCAGAGCGGACTCCGGAGTCTTACAAATGTCCCCATGCTCGATGCTCTTCGTGACGCCTTGTTTCTTGTCACTCTAGTCACTTCAGTTGCAAGTCTCTGGCTAGTGCAGAAGACCTTTCTCATCCTTCCGCCAACCACTCCTTAGAAACCTCCAATTCTTGGGGGGCCGACTCAACGGCGGGAATTTCTGCTTTCGAGCAGTAAGACTGGTTTTCAGGTCTGTCCTAGCCTCAAGAAGCCGTTGGAAAGCAGTTTGCTATGCATTTGGGCGGCTTTTTCAGCTTGATTAGGCTCGCGTTCGAGAGGAGAGGAGACCGCAGCCGATGGCTGCTTCCATCATCGGTGTGTTCGGTCAATCATTAGAAGCAACAGCCTTGTACTAAAGTAGTTCAACCATGAGTAGGTCGAGAAACTAGCAGGTTCCCCTGAACTGAAAAAGTGAAATGGAAAGGAGTCGGGCTCATTGTTTCTTCGATTCCACCTCCAAACGCGCCTCCTCCTCCGCCTTAGCTGCAAGGGTCAACAGGCTTGGCATGAGGACCACGTTTGCGAACCACACCATGGCGGCAGCCCCCGCTGCAAGAACCCCGATGAGAGGCAGCATAGAACCAGGTACTGAGCCGAGAAGGAGGCGTTCGACGGTCATTATAAATGGGACTGGTTTCGGTTCACCTGTCGATTCCGAGGGTGCCACGTATGGGTTCCGCCGGCCCCTGTTGCGTGCTCGCAAGGAAAGCCCAACCTTTGACGAGCCGCTTATGGATTCCTCGTGAACAATGAAGTCGGGGTCGACAGGAAACTAAGTGACGAACATATCGATATCAGGACGCAAGTAGAGGTGGAAAGCGCTTACAGACGCTGGCCAGGAAACACGCGTCATGAACTTGGTCTTCGAGCCATATTCAAACGACGTGCAGAAAGCTTCAGCATCGAGGACAAGGTTGGTCACGAATGGACAGTCAGATTCGTTGAACGAGGCGCATGGATCGGTGTCGTCCGGCCTAGGTTCATACGGGGTAACTTGCATAGAAATTACAGTGGTGTCAAATTGCAACTTCGTTCTGCTTCCGCGTTAATCGATCATAGTTCGGTATGAGCCTCCAAGGGTCGCCAACGTTTACACTGGAAGCTACTTACCTTGGCAGAGAACGGCCGCGATGCCATCCTGCGTTTGAACAAGCTGCCCCTGAGCATGTATCCTTTAGTGAGGAAGAGTGGAAGCACGGCTTCACATCATAGACCTCTGTATCGGCATGAATGCTCGAAATTAAGAGAGCGAGAAAAGAGACGGCGACAAGCAACATGCGGAAGAGCGTTGGCAACGCGGCCCTGCGGCCACCTCTTTCAAATCACACTGATTTGTCGGCGTCGATATGAAACAGGATCGTACTTAATAAGCATTGATAACATTCGTCCAAGGATACAATTGGTATGCTAGAGAGCACAATAGTTCGTGGGGTATTTAACGTGAGCTGGTATCAAAGTAAAGCAGATTTATAGAATGTTGGCTTCTGGGAACAGAGCTGCGAAGACCTGGGGACACAGAATCGTCAGGTAACCGAAAGATGGATCGGATAATTCGCTCGCAATCTAACCTCATCGATCACGCTGTAGACAATATGCTGATTCAGGCGCTTGTTCTGCAGGACGGCAAAGATACGCCTAGCACCCCTTCGGGCGTTAGAGCGGCCGATCATGTTCGCGGCGAGGTCTGAAAGCACAAAGTAAATGAATATCGCGCGATGAGTGAGTTCGTAAGAAGCGCACCCGGCATCAACGTTGAGAGCTTCCGGTTAGCCTCATCCCGAGTCCGAATTTTCTCCTCTGCAGTCCGAGGTTCGCTAGGACCCTTGAGACTACCACCAGGCCACATGATATTTTTGAATGTGTTGACATATTGCAGCAAATGAGACTCGTCGAGGTAGGCTTTCGCGACCTCTTTCGACTTGCTATTGAGTACGACCAGACAATTAGCGAGGGCGCCTGTAAGCAGAACGTAAGCGTACCGTTCAATGGTCCCTCCGAGAACCTGCTGCAGAATGATAACAACAGCCTGCTTCCGTAGCCAGTTGTTTTTCTTGTCCAATTCAAAAACAGCGAGAATGAGGTCACAAATTGGGGCTGTAAACGAGCTCAGGCCGCTCTCTCCTTCCAGCGGCTTCAAATCTCCTGACGATAATCTCAACAGGGTCTCTTCTGGAGGGATTGCCCTTCCAAGTTCACCACCCTGTGACCTTGACTTGGCTTTGAGAGCTTGCTCGATGAGATCTTCGTCATGAACCCCTGAGCCAGATATCCCAGCGAATTCGGCTGCTTGCTTGTTCAACCGTTGGATCATGACGTCCAACATCGAAGGGCCGAAGAACATGTCATCGATGCTCTCTGCAACGGATCGGTACATGTTCCGAACCAGTCCCTGTCCGGGTATAAGTCCAGAGATACTGGACGACGATCTCTGTTCTGCCGTGGGTGTCCCTGTATGGGTTCCGGTACGAGAAAGGAATGACCGAAGCTCCTCGCTTTCGCAGACCAGGGGTACTTTTATCAAAGCCTGAAACATTCACGTTGAGTCAAGGATAGAGTTCGGATCAGATATACCCACCTGCATGTACTTTTCTAGTTGGCTCCTTCTCGTGTCCACGAACGAGTTCGACAATGATGTGACCAGCCTTTTCGGGGGAAATTCGAGACTTCGAACCATGACGAATTTGTCACGAAGCTTCTGGTGAAGGGTCCAAAACTCGTTGTACCTCCTTGCTACAATCCACCCCGAGGCAAACGTTCCATCCGTAGCAAGTTGCTGCACTTCAACGAAGTATCGAACAACCTGCTTCCCAGGAGCAGTGGCGTCATCCATGGCTAGGGTGGAACTGCTGATGGAGATGCGGGTGAGTTCAGGAACTAAGCGATTTTCGGCCTCTTGCTGCTCATACTGCGACCGTTGGAAAGTTAACTCCCTCATCTCCCGGTCCATAGCTGCTTTGGATCGGCGGAGAATTTTCAGCTCTTGGCCATCTCCTGTGAGTTCGGCCTTGCGGGTAAGAGCATCAAGAATCGTTTCTTGCGCCTGGAGCTTGGAGATCTTCTCCGCTAGTCGATCTATCTCATAAGAAAGCTGAAGATCCCCAGGGGCAGCGATTTGGACGCTTCCGCCGATCGGACCATGGCCAGCCAGTGGCCCAATATGCTCTCGATCTTCATCCTCATCTTCGAAAACTTGACTGCTTGGTCGAGCTTTATAGGATTGTTGGCGGAGGTGTCGAAGATCCGCGGTGCTTGAGTCCATGGTTGGGGAGTATGGTCGGTCGTCTGAGCCGAAGCTCATGCTCCTCCTAACTTCACTCCGAACCCCTCCAGAACGAATGCTCTCATTTTCCGTGGCTATGATATCGGTCAGGGCGGCTTGCAATGCGTCGATGGTTTCTTGCTGGACCACCGGATCGACTCCCTCGCCATCGTCGTCATCATCATCGAAAAGCGGTGCTCGGGGGGCTTCGTTCCCAGGGGAGATGAGAAATGCCAGGTTACTCCCGGAAGGCTTGGGTGTCGGCATTCCAATCGTGGATCCCGACAAAGGAGTTTGTGGTGCGTCTGACAGGGCCAAATTCGGAATACTGCTTGCAGAGGGTGAAGTAGGTGCAGGAGCGGTGTCCATTCGAGCGAGGGGTTTCGGTGGGACTATGAAAGTAGGTCGTGGATTTCCGGTTCTTGAGCGCTGTAGATTGGGCGGTCGGAGAATTGACGGGGAAGGGGACGTTTCCTCAGGGCTCTGAAGCACAAGCGGAGGGGCTGTGTTTATGCTTTTCCCGTTCGCCTCCAAGTCCGAAACAACTTTGAACCAGAGTTCACTCTTCTTGAAATCCTGGAAGTCCTCTTCCATAGCTCTTTGCACTTGAAGTTGAGCAAGCAAAACGCTGTTCCGAACTTTCTTCTCGCGCGCCGCGGAAGCCGAAGTTGACGGGTCGTGAACATACGCTTTGACAGCGTTGATGTGTTTCTGGCTGATAGCGCTAAGCTTGGCGAGGCTTGCAGCATTGGAAAAGTAGAGCTCGTCGACCATCGTCATGTCTCCTCGAATTGTAGCCGAGGCGGAAGGTAGACCGGGTAGCCCACTGATTGGATCCTCATCTGAAGGCTCAGAATCAGATTGGTCGGACTCTACGTCTTCCAGCGGGTTCTTGAAGGTTTCAACCGTCAACCAGAATTGTACTGGGAGGGATTTATCCCGTCTATCCATGAACTCCATGAAGTACGAGAGCGACGTTGGACTCGAGAGAACGTCTCTCAAAGATAAACCTTGTGCGTCGTGATCCTCGTGGATAATTGATTGTCTCTGGGCGAGAAAGGTGATGATAAGCGCGGCGTTTAGGTCACTCGAAGGGTATATACTCACACCGTCGTCATCGTCAGCGCCTCCAAGGATAGCTATGCGATTCTCAACGTGACGCTTGGCGTTATAAAGCCGATCGAGAAACGCCACCACGTCGGACGCTTTCTCCCCATTGATGAGCTCCTCGTTCTCGTGATTAGCGAGCAAAACCCGAGTACGTCGGATTTCTCCAACTACATCATTCTTCAGCCTCCTTGCATCCAGTAGTGAGTCGCATCGGTTAATACTTTGAATGAAGGACTCGAATTGTCGGGCGGCTGTTCGAGACGTAATGTTTTCCATCCGTTTCGGGGCTGCCGCAGATTGTGCCGTAACGGAAACACCAGAAGAAGTGGCTGATTGCGCTTCCAGAATATTCCGAACCTTGGATATTAATTTTCTGAAGAAAAGTGATCAATATAAGAGTCGCCCGGGGCAGAGCGAATCACTTACTGCTGGCGTATGGCTGCTCCGGCCTGCATAACGTCCTTGTTAAATATAATCATGGCACTAGTAGAGAGTACTTACAGCTTGATCAATGGTCTTGTTCCAAAAGTCGGGGTCGGCAAGCATCTCCGTCACGGAACTCAAAACAACACAAGCGATGATTTCCCTTGCTACGACCATTACACTACGACTTTGAATTTCCTTCTCCGGTATGACCAAAGGTAGTACCTTCTCCACAAGCATCCTTAGATGGGCTTGCTCCGTCTGTTTCGTCACCGTAGAGGAGAGGTTCTCAACGGCAGGATGCAGTTTCCCCCCTTTCCCTGCGTAGCGACTCGCAAGGAGTAGGTCAAGTTCATCGGATTGCGATAAATGACGCTCTACTCCAATTCCCCGCAGCGCCATTTCTGACTGACGAAAGCGTTCCACGTGCGAAGTGATTTTCGGCAGAATGCGATGGACGATGAGGGACGGGAGATCCAGCAATTCGACTCGGCTCAAGAGAATGGTGAGCGCAGAGTGAATTGTGTCGTCGAGAGCCGATGGGAAGGATGCAGATGGGGATATCTTGCTGTACCACACGAGAACAAAGTCTCGGATGACGTACTCGATGATCTCTTCCAGAAGATTTGAGATGTCAGGAGAGTCGGGTAGGAGGGGTGGATGTGAGTTCCTTGGTTTTGATGAGGATGACCACTTGGAGCGTATGAGAACTGCCTGCCATGCTGCGGGGGTGGAAAAGACTAGAGGCCGTGCCGCGTGCCGAAGGGTCTCGTCTGTATCTTTCGTTCGGCCGAGGAAGGCAAGTATCCACGCCACACCGATATTGGATGTGAACGCGAAGAATACTGCACCGAGCAGGAAGGCAGGTGAGAGGATGAGGAGGGCTATGGGAGACAGCAAGATTCTCGCCACAACCGGGATACTGGCTGCCACAAGGCCACCAAGCACCAGCACTTGCCAACTGACTTGATTCATTACAAATCAGTATATCCTATATATAAGTATAAGAGCTGTTAATACAAGCCCCTAACGGAACCCGGAGGACTTTCCTTACCTCCTAACTCGAAATACCACCGGCCTGACGCAGGCGGAGTCCCAATGGGGAAATATAATACCAGAGTATCACGCAGGACTATCTTTTGTGACCTCTTTTAGCCGAGATTCTGGCGCTTCCGTGGTCCAGCTGGACGTCTTGCACCGATCAACGTTCTTGCCGTGGCGGTTGTGGCTGAGAAGAGAGGCGACAATCAGGCAAGTGGCTCTCACGGTTGAAGTCTGCCGACATTTCTTCCTCCCCGCAACGACAGGTGTATATGGTAAGGCAGCTTCCAAGATACATGAGATGACTAGTGTTTAACCAGTTGTTCTAGGCTACCGGAATATCCACGGGAACTGCTGAGCTCCGCGACATTACTCGAATGGAGCGGATAGGTTGGTCGAGCGCTTTCCCTCAGTCCACCATGTCTGCCTGGCTGACCATCGTTTGCTACACACTTTGACAATTCTGATCACGATTTTTTTTCTTCTTACTGCTGATATTAGGCGCTCATTCGCACATCCATGGCCTAGGCCTCGACGAACGGTTCGAGCCTCGTGCAAACAGCCAAGGCATGGTAGGACAAGGCAAGGCCAGAAAGGCTGCTGGCCTTGTCCTAAAGATGGTCCAAGAAGGAAGAATGGCTGGTCGTGCTATTTTAATGGCAGGGCCTCCCAGTACCGGCAAGACCGCTATAGCTATGGGTTTGTGCGCCCGTTCCTACCTTGCAATTTGAACAACTAACTCAACCCCTCGCTCAGGAATGGCGCAAAGTCTCGGCTCGGATGTACCATTTACTATGATTGGGGCCAGCGAAGTCTTCTCCCTATCAATGTCAAAGACTGAGGCACTGACGCAAGCCCTACGACGGAGCATCGGGGTTCGAATAAAGGAAGAAACCGAAATCATCGAGGGAGAGGTAGTGGAAATACAAATTGACCGCTCTTTGACTGGGGTGAGGAGCTGTATGGTGACGCTACTGCTAGAACCTGGCTTATTCTCTTCGCAACACAGGCAACCAAAACAGGGAAGCTGACCATCAAAACAACCGACATGGAAACGGTTTATGATCTCGGAAACAAAATGGTGGACGCTCTCTCCAAGGAAAAGGTTTTGGCCGGGGATGTCATCTCTATCGACAAGGCCTCCGGTCGTATTACAAAACTTGGCAGATCGGTCGCAAGGTCGAAAGACTATGATGCCATGGGCGCGGACGTATGTCATCATCTTGGTTTGCGATACAAATCGCTTTCTCACAGGGATTGGATTTTCTCTTCCATTACAGACCAAATTTGTGCAGTGCCCAGAAGGGGAACTTCAGCAACGCAAAGAAGTTACCCACACTGTATCTCTTCACGAGATCGACGTGATCAACTCGCGGACCCAAGGTTTCCTAGCCCTGTTCGCCGGTGACACTGGCGAAATCAAACCCGAACTCCGAGACCAAATCAATACCAAGGTGGCCGAATGGAGGGAAGAGGGCAAGGCGACGGTCGTTCCGGGAGTGCTTTTCATCGATGAAGTGCACATGCTCGACATAGAGTGTTTCAGCTTCCTAAACAGGGCCCTCGAAAATGAACTTGCGCCCATCGTCATCATGGCTAGCAACAGAGGAATGGCCAAGATTCGGGGAACAAAGTACAAAAGCCCGCACGGTCTTCCCGCGGACCTCTTGGACCGCGTGCTCATTGTCAGTACGAAGGCTTACGAACCAGAGGAGATTGAACAGATTATCCAAATCCGGTGAGAGCCTAAGATCTAATTACTGACTCTGAGTACTGAAGGCAAAGTGGCAGCTGTGATGAAGAGGACGTCAAGCTCTCGCCAGAAGCTCTCCAAGTTCTCACTTCCATGGCCGCTTCGACGACGCTTCGATACGCGCTCCACCTCATATCCTGCGCGAACCTCATTGCACGCAGGCGCAAGGCTGACGTCGTAGACAAGGATGACTTGCGGAGGTGCTACATGTATTTCATGGACGAAAAGCGATCTGTACAGTGGTTGAAGGAGCAGCAGGGAAATTTGATGTTCGAAGAAGCGGAGGATGATAACGCCATGCAGATGTAAATCGTATTTGTACAACCATATCAAAAATCGAACTAGATTTCATCTGTCAGTCCTAGCGTCCCCGGGGAGAATCTATGAGTAGACCAGGCCCCCACAGGCGCGTAAGCCAAGTCGGGGATGTCTAGTCAAGTGACCTCTTTCCCAACGTCCCACTCTCGCATAGCACCCCGCTTGATGTACTTCACGTCCAAGGCAGTAGGTGGTTCCAGACCGAGTCTGATTCGTCGAGCACGCTCGTCCTCTTCGTCCTCTCCTTCATCATCCTTGTGCTTTCGCTTCTTTTTCTTCTTCTTTTCATCCTTCGCCAGTTCCTTCTCCCTTCGCTTCCGCTCTTTGTCCTCCTTCCGCTGCTTGACTAGCTCAAGCATGGTATTCCAATGATCGAAAGCGCCGTCGGGTATCAGCTCGTTGACGGAGTGCGTTGCTGGAGTTTCAACGTCTAGCATTGGGTCGTAAGCTGGGTCGAAGTACTTGTCCATTTTAGACGGGATTGGCATCGAGGGGCCTGCTTTGGGAGATGGGGAGCGGGACAGCGGAACGATAGACTTGGCCAAGGGGTGCTGCTGGCTGCTAGACACGGAGTTGGTAGTGAGGGTGGGTTGCGGAGTTGCGGTGCGGGACGAGCGACCTGGGCTAGCGTCGCGCCGCCGCCGTTCTTTCGACCTCGATCGGGAACGGCGTCGCTTCGACCGTTCTTCATGAATCGGCGAAGTCGAACGACGACGCTCAGCATCTCGGCGCCTCCGTTTGTGGCGGTCTTCATCCCTGCTACGGCTCCGTCTTCGTGAAGAACGACCGTCATCCTTATGCCGACGACGAGGAGAACTAGATCGTGACCTCCGACGCTTTTCACGATCCGATTCTAAAGGACTCCGCTCTCTGCTCCGAGATCTCTCCCGCTTGGACCCGCTCCTGAGCGGCTCATCCCCTTCATAACCATGGTCCCTCTCCTTGCCCTTTCCTTTAGTACGGCGTCTTGCTTCTTCTTCCAATGAATCGCGGTTGCGAGAATCGTAATCGGAGTCAGTACCTTGATGAGAAGAGCGATGCCTTGAGGAGTCGGGGGAGCGACTACGCCGCCTGTCACTGGGGCGTTCGGCACGCAGACCTCCACCCATAAGTCTCTTCAACCGGTCTCCGGCAGCCTCATCGGCCCTTGCACGCCTAATACGCCTCTCCTCCTCCTCTTGAACTTTCTTTGCGGACGCCGCAGTCCGAGCCTGGCTTTCAATAACGACGGCGTTATGTTCATCTACGGTTTTTATTATTGCTGAGAGAAACCGCTTGTTAGGTCTGGGCTTGTTCTCCGGCCTGTCCAAGGTAAGCTCATGGTTAGAGCTAAAAGCAACAGCGAGGACGATCAGGATAGCTTACTCGTCTGGGTAGTAGGCTCGGACACCCTCCTTGCCAAGGTATTTCTGCTCCTTCTGTTTTGCTTCCCGCAGGATAAGGTCCGCCACATGCTTGTCAAGATCTTCATCCGTAACTTGGGAGGTGATTGAGGCACCCAGCTGTGCTCGCACTAAGTTGGAGACCACAGACGAGAGGGATGACGAGCTCTCCATCTGGAGACTTTTCCTATGGCGGAGGTGGGTTGGGACGGAGTACAGAATGTTAGTCTCGCAGTCTGGGATAGGACCCGTCACGGGACTACGTGACGTGACATGCGTCACGGAGAACAGCATTTGAACGCTGCGCCCTATCCGCCGCTGCTCGGGCGAAAAGTGTAGTTACCTTGACATAACCAATTCTACAAGCGATGCTATCTTTGGTGCTCTTTTATGATAGCTTTGCGATAACGTGGAGAAACCGTCTACCAACTTGTTTTGGGCGGCCAGGGGCGAGCGAACCATAATAATATCACAATGCAGTCAGACCCAAACCTATTCCGGTGTTCCTTCAGTCTAACGTGGGTCTTTACCACCTTTTCTACCTTAGTTGGGGTGAAACGACGCTGGGCTTTTCAACAAGGTTGGCAAGAAGGGGGGTCTAGCGCCTTAGACCACTCGGCCATTACGTAAATGCTTAGTCATTCGAGGTCCCTGACCCACCAAAGCGTGTCAGTCGTTGGTGGGCAGGAATACACCATTCCAGGTTATAAATTCAAGGTTCTCGCCATTGATAATTTATCTTCATATACAGAACTCAGGGTAAGGCTCAACGGCTTAACGCCCACCGGAGATGGGAAATTTCGAGTCGACCCCACGGCACCCAACCACGAAACGGAACTGCAGCCCGAGGTATTTCGTAGCATCCGATAGAATAGCAGGAAAGTACTTGCATTACTTATTTAGAGATGAAAAGTACATTAGTGGGTGTACTTAGCTAAACAGCCTAAAGTTGGGATGAAAGGCTCGGCGCTGTCCAAATCTGGGAGCATCATTAGGTAAGGTGCCAGCCACTCATGCACAAACACTGCCACCGTTGAAACCCCTGCCAGCAGTTTGAACTTTACGCGGAACCTGCTCGACAAACTTCCTCTCTAAAAGACCTCATCAACCTACGCTTTCAAGATCATGGCTAGCTCAGAACCCGCCGAAGAATGGCTCAGCTTCAGCGGTGCACCCGAAGAAAAAGCCGCCGCGTTCATCCAAAACCTGAACCGCCGAGCGTTCGCTCAGGCCAAATCCAAAGACGACGAATGGCTTGCCCAATATGCGGCAGCTTGTTTATCGGAAGATGCGCTCATGTGGTACTATGGTTTAGCGGAGGAGGTTCAGAACAGTTGGAGGAAAATGTGCCCGGCGCTTCTCAAGGAATTTTCCAACAAGCCCGCGGCAACCAAAGCGATGCTTGAAGTAGAATCGGACATCATGCCTGCGGCTCCTCCAGGATCGAATCCGTTCTTAGCACCTACCCCAGCCGCTGCGCCAGCACCAGCACCAGCACCAGCATCCCCGGCTTTCATGCCCCCTCTTCCCGCTCGCTCGCCGCAACCACCTCGATCGAACTCTACCACCCGTACTGGCTACATCGAACTCGCCGACGCTTACACCGGGAATCGGCTTGGCTACATCAACAGCAAAGGCGATAAGACCATCACGCAAGATATTAATGATGTGCTTTTGGTCGAGCTGCCATTGGCGGCAGGCCCTTCTACGCCAGTTTCCCTTCGCATGATCGTGAGCACTGAAGTCACCCTTTCTTAGTTCTCCCTGTTTTAGGGCTCACTACTCGTGGTTTCGGAAATACCCACAGAATTCTGGCGTTAACGACCCAGAGAGAAGCTACGCCGGTATCATGGGATTGAAGAACCCCTTGTCTTGGTGGATGCTAGTAGTTTGCGCTCCTGGAAATACTGAATGTAAGTTGCTACATTCCTTTCGAATTCGGGCGCCTCGCCCTCTCCCTGATGTGTTTATACACATGTATCTCTTCAGGGTATCTCCCCGGCATGCCACCGACCATGACAATGTCAAATGTCTGGACCCTGCACCCGTTGGCGGACACTCTGGAACTCAAGATCTTCTGTCCTAGTCAATTCGCTTGGGAAGGTGAATTGCTCCGCGCTGCATTTTTGTTTGAATACTTCAGCTGACGGCACTCGCTCGCTCCTACGCAGGTCCACAGCGTTTATATGTTGGCCAATACCTACCCATCGACACGATTGCAAAAGACTTTATCAACTCTGATCCTAAACCTAGAAGCGAGGACATGCTTTGTGCATACAGGAAAGTGGATATTCGTAACTTGCATGGATTCAGGAAAGCGGTAAGTGTTTCTTCACAGACCCCGATCGCAACGACTGCCGATGCTGACCGCGCTCCACAACAGCGCATGATATTCAGACCCACAAACTGAGTTGATACTGCGTGCATAACCTCTGACACTGGGTGTGGGAAGGGTTCAAGGCTCTGTCCGTCGATTTGTTTTCTGCGGCCAGGCCCCAAGCACTATTATTTATTAGGGTATAATGAAAGACGAAATAAAGACGAAATATCATCCAGAAGTCTCTGATTCCACAACGTGCATTTATAGTCTTTTGTGCTTAAAGATTATTGGGGCGAAGCGGAGCATTTGTAGGACAGGGAAGGCACCACCACGATTCAAGCGCGAAAGGAGAGCCTCAACCTGGGCAGCAAGTACACAATAGCCCCGAGACCCGCTTCTTTAATTCCTTCGTGTCTTTTTATCCCTCGATGGGTTGTGAGAGTAGGGCGTTCTTCCAAGTGGACGACCCGTTTCTGCTCGCACTCAGCAGTCGGCAGGAATACAGCTTTTTCATGATTTGCGGTTAGAATTGAACCAGCCGCCCTTTATACTTATTTCAACTCTATCCGTATCAATCGGAATAGACCCTACGGCTGCAGCTAAACCATGAACCGGAAGCCGGCCCCGAGACGTATCTCGCGGCCTCTAATTTCAGCAATAGTGGGAACTAAAGACACCTGCAGTTAGATACGCCAAGGGGATTAATTGGTGCACGTAGTCGAGATAGTCCAGAGCTGGGATGAAAGGCTTGGTAGGCTCTAAATATAGTAGCTTCGTTAGGTAAGGTCCCGGCACCTAGGGCCGATCACTCACGTCTGCCAGCAGTTCAAACGTTTCACGCAACCTGCTCGACAACCCTCCTCTCTACAAGACCTCATCAACCCACGCTTTTAAGACCATGGCTAGCTCAGAACCCGCGGAAGAATGGCTCAGCTTCAGCGGTGCACCCGAAGAAAAAGCCGCCGCGTTCATCCAAAACCTGAACCGCCGAGCGTTCGCTCAGGGCAAATCCAAAGACGATGAATGGCTCGCGCAGTACGCCGCAGCGTGTCTTTCGCATGATGCGCTCGTGTGGTATTACGATTTGGCGGAGGAGGTTCAGAGTAGCTGGAGGAAACTGTGTCCGGCGCTTCTGAGGGAATTTTCCAAGAAGCCTGCCAGCCCACCAGCAGCCAATGCGGCCCTCGAAGTGGAATCGGATATCATGCCTACGGCTACTGCAAGATCGAATCGTTCTTCAACACCTGCAAGGTCGAATCGTTCTTCAACACCTGCAAGGTCGAATCCTACTCCAGCTGCAGCACCAGCACCGGCACCAGCACCCGCCTCTCCGGCAATCCGACCCCCTCCTCCAGCTCGCTCGCCACGACCACCGGAATCAATTTCAACCCCTCGTATCGGCTACATCGAGTTGGTCGATGCTCACACTGGGAAACGGCTTGGATATATCAACAGCCGAGGTGACAAGACCATCACAAAAGATATTAACCATGCACTTTTGGTCGAACTGCCCTTGGTGGCAGGCCCTTCTCTTCCTGTGTCACTTCACTCGATCGTGAGTGCCAAATTTATCATTTCTTAGCTATTCCCCCTGCTTAGAGGTTTATTCCTACCATACCACTCGTGACTTTGGATATAACTTTCCTAGAACGCTACTTACAACGACGGACAAAATGCTTACCTTGATATCTTAGGATTGGGGAGGCCGAGTTGTTGGATGATAATAAAGAATCTTCCTGGAAACAATGCCTGTGAGTTATTAGATCTCTTTCGAGTTCCAGACCTCGTCTCCTCCCTAATGTGTGTGTACACATATACGTCTTCAGTCCATTTGCCCGGTTTGCCGCCGACCATGACGATGTCAAATGTCTGGACCGTCCACCCATTGGGAAAAACTCTGGAGCTCAAGCTACTTTGGCCTGGTCGATTTGCTTGGGAAGGTGAAGCGTACTCTTCGGCTTTTCATTTGAGCTCGTCGGCTGACGCAACCCCACTTCGCTACCAAGGACCACAACGTTTATACGTCGGCAAATACCTCCCCAACGACAAGATTGCAAAAGATCTCATTTCCTCGAATCCTAAACTTGCAAGCGAAGATATGATTTGTGCATACAAGAAAGCTGAGACTGCATTCTTACCTGGATTCAGGAAAGTGGTAAGTGTTTCGGTGATGACCCCAATCGCGACGACCAGCAGTGCTGACCGTGCTCTACACCAGCGCATGATATTCACGCCAACCGACTAACTTGGTATCGGGTGTATAGCTCTCGGCGAAGGTTTCAAGCCCTGTCCATCCACATGTTTTCTGCGGCCAGGACCCAACAATCGATAATTTAGCATAGTATAATCAAATAGAAGTCCTTTCTTCGAAGTGTCAGTGATTATTGGAATATAATTCTCGAGGCTTTTGTGCCTGAGCAAAGCGTCGGGCAATCGGCGAGAGGTTAGGAAGTGTGCGGAATAGAGGGGGCTTTGACACGGGCGGTATTCGAACATGCGAGGGGAGCTTCCCAGACTATAGAAGAGCCAACTTGATCTCCGCTTAATTATTAAGTTCCTCGATCGTAACGGCATTAGATGGTCATTCTGAATCCTCGCGTTAGTCAACGGCTAGCGCCTAGTCGGTCCGTTCCAGGTCTCTTGGCACATCCAAGCCCGAGACACATCAGTACAGTGCTTGGCGGGAATAGTTTAAGTAAATTTAGTGTCTTGGGTAAGTGTTCCCGTACACATTTTCGAAAGCGACACCCCAGCCGGATTGGCTTGGTTGAGGCTGTGTGACTGCCGCGCAAGGCCTGAGGATCACACTTGGCAGGGATACTGTATAATTAAAACCTTGCGTCGTTAAAGACATTGCATGGCAACGCTGGGCGTCGCGATGTGCGAAGTGAATCTCAGGCTGCGGACTGCGCGGGAAAGGGGGGTGCACGCCCAGACCACGGTCCAACGGTCTCAGCGTCTGCTCCTCCACCCAAAAAACGCTGCACAGCAATCCAAAAGCCCTCAAGCTCGTTCTGTGCGTTTTTCTTTCCAAGTGTACGCATTTGGACGCCTTTGCCGGTGAGTTTCCGACCCTTCAGCGTTGTCTGACTGCCCTTCCTGACAAGTAGCTTCCCTACAGAAGCGATCGAGACAGGGAAGACACCTGATTAGGGAAAAGCGCAGTGATGGGGACATAGTGCCTGCCTTTGAACGTCGACTGGGGAAGTGAGCACCGCCTCCACTTCCTCGGCCGGCGAAGGTGCAACGGAGAAGAACAAACACGAGCATCGCCTTTTTGTATCCCACTGCCGCCGTTCAACCCACGGGACTCACCACGTCTCTTTCCTCTCCCGCCCCTTCCTGAGTTCAGCTTGGCTTTTACTACAGGCCATAATGGTCTTGATCATCCCTCAAAGCGAAAAGGCAGAGGTGAGCGTTGTGACTTGTTTTTTTTTCGAGTGGGTCGGGGTGGCGGTGATGTCACCCCCTTCACCACCCATCTCTGCACAACTTTGCCTAATCTGACCTTTACTTCCACCGCAGCCGCCGCCTTATACTCCACGAGATCCATCACTACCAGTATTATCTCAGCAATCCCCCCAGTCTTCTTCATCTGCATCTGCAGGTGGGCCTCCACCCGGCGCCGCTCCGCCATTGCCGACACGGACAAGCAGCGACGGATCATCCCATCCTAGGAACGTCAACCTCCTCCAGCCATTAGCCAAAAACTATCTACGTCTAGTTCAAGTAGATCAAGACATCATTGGCCATTGGACGATTAACCCCGCTCTACATCAAGCCGCGACTCCGACCAACGATGGCCAACCACCCCACCCTACCAGCGCCAACGTATACTTCCAAACCGAACGTGCCAGGATCGAAGCTACTGTCGCATGGGTAGGCGGAAGTGCCAATGGAGAACCATTACCTAGAGCAAAAGTTGAAGCGCTCAACAAACGGGGAGATATATCGATTATTAACACCACTCGACCTCGCGGCTTGCCCATCCACGTCAAAGCGGCCTCCCTGAAAAAGGGAGACGTTCGGATCTGCGCTCCATCAGATTTCTACGGCATCCTCCTCCTCCGAATACCCGCATCAACGACCGATTGGAAGACCCGCATCGGCCTGGCATCCGAAATCAAAAACCAGGTAGCCTGCACACGAGAAACCGCCATCACTCGCAAAGGCAAAGGCAAGCTGCAACAAGCGTTCTTGATCGACCCAGCCGATAACGAAGAGCACACCCTCGTCGAAATCTTAATCGGTTCCGATTTGGAAGTCGTTGATTTTAATCGGGCATCCGATGCCGGTCCCGGGGCCCTCGATTTAATCGAAGTCGAAATCCGTGGGGATGGCACGCGGATCATGATTTTAAGCGCAGAGGATGCTGCTTTGGGAAACGAACCTTTCCCGTCGCAACACGAGGACAAGGACATGATGGACGCCAAGCACGGGGACAAGAGTTTCAGAGTACCGGGCATGACGCAGGGAGGTTTCACCGTTTCTTTCAGGGACCGTTCGAATCGACCTCCAAATCACGCTGGTGGAATTGAAATCGTGATCGACGAACCGCCCAAGTGGATGGGGAGCTTTATGAAGATGTGGGGGAAGGATAAAGACAAGGAAAAGGACAAGAAAGCACGTAAAGGTGGAGGGAGTAGTACGTCTGGAACGAGTCAGCATTGGGGTTGGGTGACTTCGCCGCATTGTAAGTTGATTTAGCAAGGGTCCTGTCGTTGGGTTTAGCTAATATTGGGAGGGTCCTAGCGTCGACGGTAACCCTCGTCACACCGGAGGAACGAACCGCCCCACCTTTCCCTGGGGCCGGTTTTGGTAATACGCTTTCACCCCGCTCGTCATGCGACCACCATCGACGTCTTTCGTCAGCATCACAAGACGAGCGTATGGACCACCTCATCACACCACCCCAGCCTCGATCCCAACGGTCAGCGAGCTTCGGAGGAAGCTCGGAAGCTACTTTCACCCCAACATCGCCGCCGCAAGTCCCACCAAGACGTCCTACACCGACGCCTCCGAATGTGAACACGTCTTCTACAAACTCGGCCTCGCCGTACTCGTATCCCGCCCCTTCGAGTCCACCACCACCTCAACATCCTTCGAGAAGTCCATCTGATCCGAAAGTGGGACCGAGGCATCCAAACCTAGTCAAGGGACCGCCGAAGATTGTTAGTCCGCCACTCTTGGGAAGTCCACCACCGGAATCCAAACGAGTTCCGTACAGCAGGCACGGGCACTCGTACTCGATGGACGACTTGAGAGATGCTGTTGATGGAGGGTCCGGCCAGAGAGAGAAATCGTCCTCGCCAGTAGAGCTCAGCAGCAATGAAGGTGGTGGTACGAGCCGGCAAGGCGGTCGACAACAACAGCGAGAGTGGCAGGAACAGCTTTCTCGGGTTGGTGGGGGCCTCAGCTTCGGACGGGATATGGGACCTTATAGGTACCCTTACGGAACGATGCCAATGCCTTCCGCTTCAGCGTCGTCATCTAGAGGGGGAACTGCGAGGGGAAGGTGGGATCCGGATTTAACCAG
>KN822960.1:265901-280753 GCA_000827465.1 Tulasnella calospora MUT 4182
CGCCTCCACTAGCGTCGTCGTGGGTGCAGTGGCAGCACCGAGGAGCCACGATCCCGCAACCTTCTTCGCCTTCACCGTCGTCTAATTCTGCTGGCTCGACGGGAAGCGGCGGGAGGGGGAGGAACAAGTTGAGCAAGATGAAGTATAGGAACCAGTCCACCCCGGATTTGAGAGCAGGAGGGGGAGCGTCGAGGAGGGGGAAATGAAAGGGAGTAAAGACGGATGCACGGGGTCGACGAGGAGGGGTATGTATAAGAAGGGGCGCTCAGTGGATGACATTAATGGTCGACTTGTTGTTTTTGGTATTTGGTTCTGGTATCTCTCCCATCTCGTTTTGGGGTTTCGTTTCTTTCTCGCAATTGTAAGACCCTTCTCTTCCACATATGGACTCGGAATCTGTTTCTCTCTCTCACTGTGTTCGCCGCTTTTTCGCTTTGGAGGCGCTAGCGTCTTTTGACCTGTATGTATTATCGTACCGTTTTCATTGAATAAATGTATGGGTAGCGTATTTAAGCGAGGTAGCTCGAATATCATGCCGCCAACAACTACCTAGGAGAATTCCCTCGGCGCGACAACTGAATCCGAAACACCCTGCGGGATCTCTTGGTCAACTCGCGAATTCATTCACAGCTTCATAGACATATCGTCAGACCACGAACAAGGATTAAAGTATAAGCCACATCGCGGATGATTAAGGAACGAAGCCGTAGGATTTCAGAAGCAAGGAGATAGAATAATTGCGTACGCGGTCTGGCCACTTTCTCATGAGACCATGGGGAAGTGTTACCAGGGCTCACCACGAGGAGGCCCGCATACGACTATGAGCCCCAAAAAAGGAACAGTAAAGTGTTCTGACCATCGGAGTCCTCACCCCCACGGCGTCCCACCGTGGAGATACCGGCGAAGAAGAAAGGCTTTATAAGGAATGGCCCAACAGGAGTTTCCTCCACACAGCCCGCCGGGGCAGGTCACTAACCTAGACGAGCGGGGTTATAGCCTAAGTTGGACTGGTAACCGCTGCGAGTTGTGCGAAAGTCAGAGTCGACCCAAGCAGTTCGTCTGGACGATCACTTACCAACAAACCCAGCGCAGACCGCAGGTTCGACGGGGAATCTATGGAGGCAACGTGCCAGAGTACATGGTCGTCCACATTCTGAGACCAGAGACATACCTGGTGAGTGGCGAGTAAGACGGCCACATAGACCAAGAAAGAAATCGGCTCCAGAAAAAAAAGAAACGAGGAAGCCGAGATTGCGTACGCGGTCTAGCCACTTGCTTCGGTCGACGAGGAAGTGTTACCAGGGCTCGCCACGAGGAGGCCCGCGTACGACTATGAGCCCCAAAAAGAGCAGTAAAGTGCTCTGACCATCGGATTCGAGACCCCCACGGCGCCCGCCGTGGTGGCACCGGCGAAGAAGAAAGACTTTATAAGGAATGGCCCAACAGGAGTTTCCTCCACACAGCCCGCCAGGGCAGGTCACTAACCAAGACGAGCGGGGTTATAGCCTAAGTTTGGACTGGGAACCGCTGCAAGTTGTACGAAAGTCAGAGCCGACCAAGCAGTGCGTCTGGAAGATCACTTACCAACAAAACCAGCGCAAACCACTGGTTGGATGGGTGACCTGTAAAGAGATGTAGCTGGAGGCGGCCAAAGACGCCTGCGGAGATTAGTTTGGTGTGCCGCTGCTTTGCGTGGTGTGGGTCGGCGTCGTGGTCGTCGTAGGAGCTGGGCTGGGCGAACGAAGGACGTTTTCGGGTCTTGCTTGTCGAGGACTTTAGGCGGGAGGACTAGCAAGGAGGTGGAAAGTGGGGAGAAGGGGTGAAAGAGGTGGAAAGTGAAGACTGGAGTGAAGGGATGGTTGTTGTACCCCGGCGGACTTTAAATTAGAGTGGTGTCAAAACAAAGGGTCCCGGAACCAACCTGCACCTCGCCAGCATGAATTCAATCCACACTTTGTGTGAGGAGACGCGTAAGCCGAGAAATGAATACAATCCAATTGTATTTATAATGAGATCAGCCTTGTATTGAATCGAGTTTCAAGGAGCTTCGGAAGCCGTTCCGATCGCGCCCAGCGATTCAGTCCACGCAAAAAAACTCTTATAAGGCTCGAGTCGCGCATACTACGTCGATCTTCTTCCAACCACAAACACCATTATACCCCCAATCTCTGTCTTTAGTCCCCTGCGATCCACGTTGCGATCCTGCCTAGTGATTCACAGCCCACGCGAAAAGCTCTTATAAGTCTTGCGTATCCTACATCCATCTTTTTCCAACCCCAAACCCCATTATACCGTCAATTTCTCTGTCTTATTCTCCTGCGATCCAAGAGTATTCTCGAAATGACGTTAAACAGGGGAGAGAAAGCTCGGGTAGCGCGCCGCCTCGCAGACGCCATCACTTGCATTCCAATCGAACACCACAGACGACTTACTGAGGATGTTTACTCTCAGCTCGGCGTTACGTACGTCCGACCCACTCAACTCGCGTGGGCTAAACTAAAAGATGGCGCGGTTTTCCTCTTAGGCTATTTTCTGTCATTCACGACGAGCACACTGGCTGGTCGTGGCTGGTTGCCGAGGGCAAAAACGTCTCATTGATTAAATCCCGACTTCAATCAAATCTGCTTAAGGGTTTCACCACAAGAGAAGTACAAGACCGTGAGGGAGAGTGGCAACGCCTGGAGCAAAAACTCGAGGAGGAGATTGAATCTCGAAAGTGTGAGTTTGGTAACAACTACAACAAGAAGCGTTCTGGTAACATTACTCAACCAATTATCTCCTCTTAGTGCAAGCGACTTCCTCAAGCCGGCGAGCGCCAGAACGAACCCGCTCCCCTGTCCTTCAGCCGACCAAGAGCCGACCGCTAAAGCTTGCGACCAGTTCAGCAGAACTGCTGGATGCATCTGGGGAGCCGGGAGGGTCTTCTTCATCGTCAACCCCAATAGCAAGCTCGGAGAAGGATACTCCGGCAACTTCGACTGTTCTAGGAACAAGTAGTAAGTCGATGGTTGACGCTCCGGTCTTTCACATCTTCCGCTCAGAAGTAAACCGGTTCCTTTCACCTAGATTCTCATGGCTCCAAGTCTGTCTCCCAAACCTGGTTACGCTACGTCATAAAAAGCAACGGACTGAACTATCGTCGCCACTCAGCCCCAGCCCAACACTGCCATCTAGTCCTTTCGACAAACTTCCGTTCGAGATGATCGCCGTCATACTGAAGTTGTGTTTCAACGGAATGGAGTCCCCGAGAGCCCATCTACGGATGCTTCATAACTTTCACTGGGTTGGAGGCCCAATTCGACGCGTTCTTTCTCGATTACCCACTTTGTGGGCAACGGTTCATCCAGCCTCCTCCACGGTGTTGACCACGACGGCCATAGACCTTTCCCAGCCGTACCCTCTATCAATCGAGTACGTACCTAAGCCGGAACGATCGAAGGGGGGTTGGCAGGGGGTCGAATGCTTCATTCAGATGGTGCAAGAAGCCAGAGACAGATGGGAATCGGTGAACGCAACCGTAAATCCGAAGTCCGCCTTGACGCGAACTCTCGAGGACCCTGCTCCTCTACTCCGCTCACTCCGGGTTTCAGTAACGGACGCCGGGTGGTTGGTCGATTCCCCTCGACTTGGGGGACGATCAATCGGGCCCCCATTTCAGCTTCTTGGAGGGAAACAAATGAATCTACGACATCTCAAGCTCCAGAAGACGCCACGTTTCTTCGACCCAACACCCTTCACCCTCCTCACTTCGATTGTCCTCGTCGACGGAGTCCGTCTGAAATACCAGGACGTTTTAGATTTCCTTTCGAGCTGATCGTGAACGTGAACCGGTCCCATGATTCGCTCAGCCGAATGAAGAGTTGGAGCCCCTGCCACCACCACCTTGCTCGTTCCGGTCTAGGTTCATACACGATGGATAGAGGGTAGCTTTCGGAAAGATTTATGGAAGTCGTAGTGAACGGTATGGAGAAGGCAGGATGAAACGTCGTCCACAAGGAGGGCAACCGAGAAAGAACGCGTTGGAACGGGGCTCCAACCCAGTAAAAGCTTGAAGCATTCGTAGGTGGGATCTCGGAGATTCTATTCAGTTAAAACACAAATTCAGTATGACAGCGATCATCTCGAACGGAAGTTTGTCGAAATGATTAGATGGCAGTGTTGCGCTGGGGCTGAGTGGCGACGATAGGTCAGCCCGCGTTGCTTTTTATGACGTAGCGTAACCAGGTTTTGGGAGACAGACTTGGAGCTCAATATAAGGCTGACCTCATCGTAAATAAAATTTGATTGTATTCACTCCTCGGCTTACGCGTCTCCTCACACAAGTGTGGATTGAATTCATGCTGGCGAGATGCAGGTTGGTTCTGAGGTTTTGACACCACTCTAATTTAAAGTCCGCCGGGGTACAACAACCATCCCTTCGCCCCCGTCTTCACTTTCCACCTCCTTCACCCCTTCTCCCCACTTTCCACCTCCTTGCTAGTCCGCCCGCCGAAAGCCCTCGACGCGCAAGACCGAAAACATCCTCCGTTCGCCCAGCCCGGCTCCTACGACGACGACGACGACGACGACGACCACGTGCACCATCACCACCACACCAAGCGAAGCAGCAGCGCGACTCCCTCTACGCTGCACTGGCACGACGACGAGCTCTTTCGACACCGGACCTCTCTCCGTAGGCCTCTTTAGACCTCTCCAGTTACATCTATCCCTGGCCTGGATCTCGTTACAGATCACCCGTCGAACCAGTGGTTTGCGCTGGTTTTGTTGGTAAGTGATCGTCCAGACAAACTGCTTGGGTCGACTCTGACTTTCGTACAACTTGCAGCGGTTACCAGTCCAAACTTAGGCTATAACCCCGCTCGTCTAGGTTAGTGACCTGCCCCGGCGGGCTGTGTGAAGGAAACTCCTGATGGGCCCTTCCTTATAACGTGGGGGTGAGGACTCCGATGGTCAGAACACTTTACTGTTCCTTTTTTGGGGCTCATAGTCGTACGCGGGCCTCCTCGTGGTGAGCCCTGGTAACACTTCCCCATGGTCTCATGAGAAAGTGGCTAGACCGCGTACGCAATTATTCTATCTCCTTGCTTCTGAAATCCTATGGCTTCGTTTCTTAATCATCCCCATCGATGTAGCTTACTTTAATCCTTGTTCGTAGTTTCGCAATATATCTATGAAGCTGTAGATTTATTCCATTCGCGAGTTGACCGAGAGATCCGCCGGTGTTTCGGATTCAGTTCTTCCGCCGAGGGAACTCCTCGAGGTAGCTGTTGACGGCATGATATTCGAGCCACCCCGTTTAAATACGCTACCCATACATTTATTCAATGAAAACGGTACGATAATACATACAGGTCAAAAGACGCTAGCGCCTCCAAAGCGAAAAAGCGGCGAACACAGTGAGAGAGAAACAGGTTCCGAGTCCATATGTGAAAGAGAAGGGTATTACAATTGCGAGAAAGAAACCAAACCCGAAATGAGATGGGAGAGATACCAGAACCGAGTACCAAAAAACAACAAGTCGACCATTAATGTCATCCACTGAGCGCCCCTTCTTATACATGCCCCTCCTCCTCGTCGACCCCATGCATCCGACTTTACTCTCTTTCATTTTCCCCTCCTCAACGCTCCTCCTCACACTCTCAAATCCGGGGTGGACTGGTTTCTATACTTCATCTTGCTCAACTTGTTCCTCCCGCCCCTCCCGCTGTCCCCTATCCCGTCCGAAGCTGAGGCCCCCACCAACCCGAGAAAGCTGCTCCTGCCACCCTCGTTGTTGTTGACCGCCTTGCCGGCTCGTACCACCACCTTCGTTGCTGCTTATCTCAACTGGCGAGGACCATTTCTCTCTCTTGCCAGACCCTCCATCAATAGCGGCCCATCCCTCAGGTCGTCCATCGAGTACGAGTGCCCATGTCTGATGTACGGAACTCGTTTTGATTGCGGTGGTGGGCTTCCCAAGAGTGGCAGGCTAACAATCCTCGGCGGTTCCTTGGCTAGGTTTGGATGCTTCGGTCCCAACTTCGGATCGGACGTACTTGTTGGGGTGGTGGTGGACTCAAAGGGGCGGGATACGAGTACGGCGAAGCCGGGTTTGTCGAAGACGTATTCAAATTCGGAGGCGTCAGTGTAGAACGTCTTGGTGGGACTTGCGGCGGTGATGTTGGGTTGAAAGTAGCCTCCGAGCCTCCCCCGAAGCTCGCTGACCGTGGCTGGGGTAGGGTGATGAGGCAGTGCTCTCGCTCGGTATGCGTGGCCACTAGGTTCCGCTCCGTCTGCTTTGGGGGCCTCTTCGGGTGGGCAGTCTGAAGCCTGCTTCTGGGGCCAACACGCATCAGCGACCTCCCTAGTACTCTTGTAAGATGCTCCGAAGAGAGACTCTGGAAGTTTTTGGGGCCGTTCGTCATTATGAAGCACGGTCAGTACGACCACCGTATCGTTTTCGATGTGGGAAAAAGGTACCTCTCCTGTATGGACCTGCCAAATAAGTGATCAAAGGAGGAATAGAACGAGACGTGAAAGAATAGCAAGGGAACCCGTACCACTACGATGGTCATAGCAAACGCATAGGTGTCTGAGCTGAAGGATTTTGCCCCACCCGTCCACAACTCAGGGCCTGCCAACGGAGCGCCCCCACGCCTTGCATCCCGGTTGAAGTTCTCGACGGCGCCGCCTTGGACAGACCGAAATCACAGAGAAGGCAGTGGATAGCATCATCAGCCAAGACGTTACTACCTTTTATATCCCCATGAACAATGTCGTTCTTGTGAAGATAACTGACGGCATCGGCAATCTCACACAACTGCCAAATCAGAATGGAATGAGCTGGACCGGATACCACAATGCGATCAAACCACAAACTCACAAGCCTGATACGATTCATTTGAGGTTGGCCTCTAATATATTCGACCATGGTTCCATTTTGGATGAAGGGGCTTACTAAATATAGGAACCCGTTGCGCTTGAATGTACCCAAAAGCTTCAAAATGTGGGGATCTCGCAAACTACCCCATGCTTCGGCCTCCCTCTCGAACGTCTGTAGAAATTCAATATGATATCAGTTATAGGGGGTATTCAGCTCTCTCAGTGGTGTGAACGCACTCTGATAATATCCTGATTGGCACCGCTCACCACCACTCTTGGTCTTTTGAGAGCGACCTTGCCATCCACTGCGTGGACTCCTTCATAAAGATCGCAGAAGTGCCCATTTAGGCTTTTGACGGTGCCTTCCGCAAAAATGCGAGCGATATTATGGGCACAAAACCGTTAGACAAGGTGAAACAATCGAACGCTGAAGGGGTATCCCAGTTCCGTCGAGGGCGATTACTCAGCTTTTGGAGGCTCATCCTGCTTGCCTAAACGGGTATTCTTTTGGTTCCTAGAGGATCGACCGAGTTCGAGAATTCATCACACGTAAGCAAGGATGAGCAGAAGAGATAGATACCATCTACAGCAGCTTTGGTCCTACCGAGACAACAGAGACGAAGAGAGAAAGATGGACAGAGAAAGGAAGAGATATTGTGAGACGACGCGACGGTTGTAACGCCCGAGATAAGGCTTTTATGTGTGGGGAGGGGGAAGGGAAGAGGGGGGGGGAAATTGTGGTGGAGACAGATAAGAGAAAAAGAAACCCTAATAGTACAAGGAGAAGAGGAAAGGAAAAATCGATTTGTATCCGCTCGCGCCGAGATGGGATGTATGGGAAGTATTGGTGGAGAAGGGGGAACATGGGAGGGGGTGCGGGGTATTCGGAACTGCATGGTGATGCGAATGACGTTGAAGCCAAGACGGGGGGAGACATAACCGAGAACACGAAGCCGCGAAGAAGGGTGGGGAGAGGCGCATGGTGTATGAAATAGAGAGAGTGGGGAGCCATCGTCGATGGGACGCTTGGATGAGAAAGGAGAAAAGGGAAGAAAAAGGAAAAGGTTGTCGGTAGGAGCGAGAGGGAAAAAATGTCCGAGTGATAGATAGGGCAGTAAAAAACGCGCGAGAGCGGGAAGAAAGGAAATGGTAGGTGAAGCAGCACAGGGGTGCTCCGAACCTCCCTCTATGTGGATGGGTGTTGCACACTCTGTACACTTCGCGGGCGGGTCATTAAGGGTTGATTGGAGTCGTAGACGGCGTGTCGTGACTTCGTCGCAGTCGTCGGGTGTATGAGAACGAAATGCGAAAAGTATAGACAAGGAAGAGTTTGGGGGAACGCCGTTAGTCGTAATGTATGGGGTGGGGTCGTAACGAAAGTCTACGAAGGGGCCAAGTCAGGTCAGTCTGCGAGTTCGACCGCCAACTAAACTAGCTGACACATACCTTTATACAAGGATCTCAAGCCCGTTCGGGAACAGCGTTTGCAGAGTAACCCCACCAGGTCGAAGTGTTGCCCAATCCAGGGGAGCTAGCGCGAGGAGTATCGACACCAGTACCAAAGACCGAGGTAGTGCCAGCAGGAGAGATTGACGTTGGAGGCGACACGCCGGGTGAAGTGCCGTAGAAGCAGTACTTGGCCAAGAACTCGGGCGGGGGACCGTTGCCTGAAGCGGGAGATGCACCCATGTTGAGTCCCAATCCAAATTGCGGAACGGGCATGATGGCAGGTTGGTCCCTCCAGTTCTTGCTCTTGCCAGACTTCATCGACAATCCAGCCTTGGTAGGCGACCCGTTTTCCGATCCAGACGACGAAGACGCAGAGGGAGAATTCCTTCGAACCATCTTGGTCGGACTCAGCTCTTCAGCTGGTGGGATGTCGAACTTGGGTCTTAGGGGGATATCCAACCGCATGGTCTGACCGGTCTGAAGGCTCGTTCGGCGACCGAGACTGCTGAGACTCGGGGGCTTGGTCTCGGCGTCGGAGGGTTGAGGCGTTGGGAGTTCGGGAGAGGCGTGGCGAACGGTGTTTCCACCGTCGGAAGAACGAGGAGAACCAGATGGGGACGATCGAGGGAAGGGAACGGTCGACAAGGCGGGACCAGCAGTCGCAACGAGCGTAGGAGTGGGCGTATCCCTATCCGACCCAACCTCCTTCCTCTTCTCATCTTCAAAGCTGACACTCTCCGCCTCGGGACTCCTCTCCAAATCAGGCGTCGACAAGGTGGAATCCGCGGACGACTCGGGTGGGGTGGGCAATCCAAGCTGATCCTCGCTGCTGCTGCTGTCGCTATCACTGGCCTTTTTCTGGTGGTCAGCAATAGGCCTTTGCTGACCTAGAGCATTCCAAAACCCATTTAGAGGAATATCCCAAGAGGGAACACGTTCAACCGGAGCAGCTGACCCGTTCTCGTCGATGATCGTCGCGGGCATCCCGCCGACGATCCTCAAACTCCCAGGCGTCAATGGACCGTTTTGACTGTCCTTGCGACCGATAGTGGATGGTGGAGTGTAGACGTACGGCAAGCTGGACTGCCTAGAGTGGGCGTAGGCGTTCTCGCCTCCATCGCCACCGGCTCCCATCAACGAATTCATGTTCTGCATCGAGTTGGTGTTGGCGATGGACATGGATGAGGGGGACTTGACCATCGTCGGGGAAACGTAGTTGCTCAGGCTGAGACCACGCTTCTTGCCGACGGTGCCGGTGGGCGAGAGGTTGACGGTGGAAATGGTGAGAGCCTGGGGCTTGGGAGGCTGAGCAACGGGTGCAGGAGGAGCGGGGGTAGGCTCAGAAGCGGGTTCGGCTGCGACAGGCTTGGGAGCTGGCAGAGGAGCAGCGGGTCGTTCGAGGCCAGCGAGGTTGGGACTGGTGATGCCATGAGTGATGCCGGGGACGGAACCAGGTAAAGGAGGAGTGTACGTAGTCGAACGCGTAGGGCTGCTCCTTCCAACAGGGCTGCCAGGAGGGCTAGCTCGGGGACTGGGTGCGTCGGTGAAGGTGGGTCCACGTCCAGCACGGAGCTTGACCCCCGAAGCGACGATCGGCGCCAGGACAGGCTTGGCCTTTGCGAGTCCACCGAGACCCAAGACCGAGTTGTTGGGGGAGAGCGAAAGCGGCGATGGGTTGGATCGGACGGGACCGGGAGGAGGAAGCGGTGGCAAGGACTGGGTGCGCGTAGCGGGCTCCGTATCGTGAGCGCGACCCACCGACGCCGACATCCTAGCAGCCAAAGCAGAGGGACCACCTTCCTCAACACCGCTCGAATTCGCCGTCGCCTTCTTGCCCATCTTGAACCCAAACTCGTAATTCTTCCCGCTGTTGTTATCCCACCATTCACCTCCACTTTCGAATCCCCATTGGCTGGGCACCTGGTACTTGACGACGAGGAACATCCGTTTGGTCGGCAAATTCCGCTCGACGTCCTCCAGCTTGATCGTGAACGTGAACCGGTCCCATGATTCGCTCTTGCCGTTCGAGAGGTTGAGACTGGAAGACGAGCCGGATGAGGTTAAGGGACCAGCGATGGTCGCGGACCGACCGTGTCCGGGGCCGAAGGGAGAACTGGAGGAAGCGAACGGTGGGGGGATGTTGGGGAGGGAGCCGCTGTAATTGCAGCTGACTTCGCTAATCGTTTGCCAATCATCGAGTGTGAACCGGACTGCGACGCGCTTCTGGAACGCCACATTGCGAACAAGAACTGCGAAGAAAAAAAAAGGCAAGTACGGTCAGTAAACCAGCGGATGAAACAGGGAGCCACTTGTTCAGAAACGAGAAGGAGAGATGCGAAAAGATATGGGTAATAAGGGGGTGAGAAGGCCTTGGGGGAGGCACTGGCGGACGTGGGTGTGGGAGGAGTTCCCATGGAATGACCGGGGCGGGAACATGCGAAGGGAGGCGAGATGGCGCGAAAAAAAAGGAACAGAATACCGGACCAAAAGAACGCCATCAAGATCCAAAAAGGGAAAGTATATCACTCACTGCTACCACGAAGCGTAGGCGGTCTTGCACCGGGAAGCATGATCGTCTCCAAATACACGAAATGCCGTTCATCGTTCACGCCAAAGCCGTTGGATCCCAACGCGCGCTTCATCGGCACCTCGGAAGAGACGGTTTCGTCGAGCAGGGGAACCACTTCGTTCTTGGCCATGACGGGGAACGGATAACGCGATCCTCCAGATCCGGCCGTCGAATCGTACCCTTCGGTTTCGGTCTCGGTGTCGTACCCACCCGGGTTGGACAAGGATCTTGGTCTCGCGCCCTTTGTAAAGACGACGACGGATTCCAAGACCGATTTTTCCGACGCGAAATGGACCGACTTGGGAGTCGGCGGGATGGCTGATGTCGGAGGGGAAGAACGCGGGGTGGTCAGTCCTCCATACGCTAATACTAGTCCGGGGTCATCGGTGGGCGACTCACAGTAAGTCGACCCAGGCGACCCCGGAGCGGATCCTCCGTTGGTGCTTGACGACGCCCATGCCGTCTTTTGCAAATTCGGCGTTGAAGGTGCGGATTGCGTCAGAGAGCGCTGATGCGCGAGGGATGGCAAATGCGGTGACGAATGGTTGGACTGCGGGATGTAATGACGAGGGTAGAAGAAAAATTAGCATAAGCGCGTCATGCCGAGACCTAGGCTAGAAGGATGGTACACCGCGTTTGCGAGGTGACAGCTCGGTCGGCCATTGAACGCATGGAAACGGTGCAGAAATTTCTTTTCTCTATAAGCACCACCGGCCATTGCGTCCAACGCCAGCGCCGGGCTTGGGGAAGGGGAGGATGGGGCGGGCTGGTGCGGCTTCCAGGCACAGCCGAGCTAACCGACGCGGTCCTCGGAGGCGTTTTAAACTCGACCGGGAGCAAGAAAAAAAAACTCACCTTCAAGGCGGGCTTAAGCGGGAACTTGTCTCTGGTGCTTGGCGCTGAGCCTCGTAGACTCGAGTACGGCGAGCGGTAGATCGAGGGTGAAGGCTGGTCGCCAGAGGGACTGGCGATGTGCGGCGAGGATGCGCTCCGCATCATAGGCGACGACGCCGTAATCTGCAAGGAAGGGAATGGAACCGGTCGTGATAGAGGGGCGGCATGGCCGTGGACGGTCGGTGAAGACGTCCCATGCGAAATGATCTTGGAGGCGAGCGGATTCTGGATGGCCGCGGTTGCAGCTGCTTCGTCGTCATCCTCGTCCGAGTCTGAGGAGCCGGTGTGAAGCTCGAATTTGGGAGACTTGGCTACAGGTGGAGGAGTCTGTACTGAAGCCGACGTGGTGGCGGTGGAAGATGCGGATGGAGGGGGTGGGGGTCCACCCGGCATGGTGAGTTTGGGGATACCTGGACGAGCGTTGCGTCTCGGTATAGCGAGGGGCGCGAAAGCGCCAGGACCTTTCTCATCAGTGAATGAACGCGAGCGATGGTGATTTCGCTCTGAGGACAAGTTGCGATCGGCGGCGGTTAACGTTCCTGGGGGAGTGTAAGGCATATTTGCTCTTCGACTGGGAGGACAGAGATGTGTAGGCTCTTGGAAAGGGAAGTTGCTAATCGTTAATCCGTCGTTCGTTGCTTTGTTCAAATCACTGAGAGATGCGAGCGAGCTCGCTGGGAGGAGGGGGGTGGTCGCTGATGGACGGGGAGGGGAGGCGAAAGGTTTGAAGGGGGGGGAGGGAGGAAATTGGGGGAAGAGGGAAGCGAGGTTTGTCGGCTCGAGATAAAGCCTGAGCGGGACTTTGGGGGGCGAGAACATCTATTCAGTGGCTTCCCACGCGAACACCTATATTTTGGCACTGTACCTCCAAATTTGTTCCCATTTCTCAATTATTATTTTTCCCTCAAAAACTTGGTTACGTCATACAATTTCAATCAACACCAGCAGCGCTCCGATACTAACTGAGTCCACCGCCGACATGCCTTCGACCCACAAACGAAATTCGAGCGGATGCGATAGATTCGAAGGAATTTGGCATCGCACGGACCTTTTAGCACCACCCGCGGGTTCAACGACATTCCAGCGCCCAGCCGCACCACCTCCTCCACCACCGCCATCGAAAATTAAAACACTCCAAGCCGAAACGTGCCATCGTCGTCCAGATGCCGGCCAGATCTTGTTTCTTTTATTGTCCAACAATGAGAGGCATCGAGCAGATTACTTATCTGCGCATGTAAAAATTCCCTGCGGTGAGACCCTAGTGTACCGGGATACATAGATATATGAATTTGAAGCCCATACCTTCCTGTCTGAACTGGAAAAGAAACCCAAAGGAAAAAACCAAGCAAGTGGAATGGTCCGTCCCTCCCCAACCCAAAAAAAACCCTCACAAAGGCCCCGCCCAAAACAACCCCAACCCCCCCCAAATGTGAATCTCGTATCTCTTGTTTACCACCCGCGCTCTCCACCTCGGCCGGCATTGCGGTCCTGCCACTCCACTCTCCGTACGCGTCCACCGATGGCTTCCTCCCCCAACGTTGGCGGGATCCCGGATGCTCGTCGTCGGTAGCCGCCCGGGAGATAAGCTCAAGGGTGAAGAGAAGGAAAAGAAGGGGGGTGGGCTTGGTGTGTGGATGAATGCGGGGGAGATGTTCGGGAAAGGCCTTTGGCTATTTGTAAAATGATTCCAAAGCTCACTGAACGTGTACCCGCCGTCTCTCTCGCTGTGTCTCCCCGCATCTTCCCATCCGAGCCTTAGTCCCCTTCAGACAGGTTCATCGATAGGCGCAATAATATCCCCTCATCGTGCACAGCACAACAATTGAAGGCCTCCATTATCTGCTCAACAACCAGTCCCGGAATCGGAAGCACCCGACTAAGGACAAACGTAACAAACCAGTTCGTGCAAAAGCTGGGGCAAGGGGGACAATCGCCCTGTACCATGTCGCCATCATCACCGACGCCCGAACCGCGCCCCCCGGATATCCCTCCCGTTCTCCGCATCCCCCCCCCTTCCCCGCAACATCCTCGCATCGGGAATGAATCCCCAACGACCCGCTTAACGAAAACATAAACAAAAATGAAAGCGTATTTTCTTTCTGGCGTTCGACGTGCCAGGCGATCGACACGAGTTTCAATGACATGTTGAGGCCTAAGGGGAGCGCCCTCCCTCCCGTCGAATAAAAACCAATGGATGTTTCCCATCCCTCTTTCTTTTCTCTTTCCGCACCTCGGACGCCGAACTCCCCTCTCTTTGCTCTCTCTCTCTCATCAGTCCGGTTATCTACCCGGAACCAGGAACCCTCCGCACACCTCGCTCGCTTACAATATCCCCCTCCCCCAAAACCTCTCGCTGACCTCCACCCCTCTGTCGTAACGCCCGGCCGATTAGCCAAGACAATCCAGTAACATACTCCATTAGTCCGACTTTTTCATCAATATTTCACGCAATTCGGACTGTTAGCAGGCGTCAAGGAGGGACAGGGCGAGTGCTGGCGGACGCGTCCATTTCAGGGAACTGAGTCTGAAAGACACCTCTTCCCTCACGCTTTCCAGCCTGTAACACTGCTGTGTCTCAGCCCAAGCTGCACCTTTTCTTTAAGCCTAAATCCTTAAACTAGCTAGGCCTGGAATCTAATCAGGCTCTGGGCTTCCTGCTTATCCCTGCGACGGACCATAGCCGCGCGTCTACCACGCTTCCCTCCGCAATCCCAACGGACGGTCTAATCAGCCAAAGGGGGTTCTAGTCTCGTATCTCGACTGCACTGCTAGTCACTTTTGAAGATATATTACCCAAATCAGGTCTTGTGATATCCTAAAAGGAGAAATAACGCGGCCGCTGATCTCTCAGTCGAGCGACTCCTCCGACACGGGCCGACCCGGTCCCCTAGACTCATCGGTTATACCTCGTTCAATCCATCTCCGGTCCTCGCGTATTCAAGACCTCAAGTCATCGTGACGCACGACTGTTGATATCACTCATATGCCGAACGAACTCGTGATAGAAGGCACGGTCGGGCGACTCTCTTTTTTTGCTGCTGAACTTGAGCGGGTGACGCTGTTCTCGAGTAGGGAGACC
>KN822960.1:291910-318420 GCA_000827465.1 Tulasnella calospora MUT 4182
TGTATCTGGGCTCGGAAGGACAGTAGCGGTGAAGAAATTCCGCCTAGGTGAAGATATTGATGAAGAGAAGTTTCTTCGTGTAAGCAGTTAAGCCTTAAGACGCTTAGAATTAACTCAAAAATCTATTGGTTCATTTAAGGCATTCACAAACGAGCTACGCGTGCTTGACGGATTGTCCCATCCCAATATCGTGAAGATTATTGGGTTCGTCGAGGATATTAAAAAGCGCATCTGTTGGCTAATGTTTCCCTGGGAATCCAATGGTAACCTTCGCGAGTTCCTTCTTCATGGTAAATGGGAGGTTCCTGAGAGGGTGTCGTTAGTACGTTGTAAATCTCGAGGACTTGGACTTCACGGCGCACGTACTGATGAAGCTCATCGCTCTCAGATCAAGGATGTCACATCTGGGCTGGAGTATCTTCATACCTCTCAGCCCCCCGTCTGTCATGGTGACCTTAAATCTGTGTGTTCTGTAATCCCTAGACCGGAGCACGATCCGCTAAAGCCTATATTTATCTTAGCTCAACGTCCTTGTCAACTCTGCTCATCGCGCAGTCATAACGGACTTCGGTTCGGCACGCATCCTGAAGGATGGTGGACTTGGAGTTAGTCCATCACCCTACCAACCACCCTCGGTAACCTACGAGAGGAATGCAGAGGTTACATTGAAAGCCTCAGAAACCGAGCTGACGTTAACCGGTCCAAGCTGGTCTTTCCGATGGGTATCACCTGAGATTCTATATGGCGAATCGCCAGGCTTGGCGAGCGATATCTGGGCGCTGGGCTGGATAGCTTGGGAGGTCAGCACGCGGGCCCCCGCGAATGGGTGGAGTCTCTGACTGTTATATTGACTTTCTACGTTTTCGCATAGGTGATGACGGATAATTATCCTTTTCCAGAAACAAAGAACGACCACCAAATTACAATCCAAATCATAACAGGGCAACTACCCTCAATCTACAAAAACGAAAGACTTTCACAGATCCTTCAGCTCTGTCACGTCATGGCGATGTGCTGGAAATATGATCCCGAAGATCGGCCGACTGCCGTCGAATTTCGTAATGCAATTGGGTGGATTGTAAGTTGGAAACTTGGTGGCTAACCCGAGGCCGTGGTACTAACGCGCAACAGCCATCCGCTATACCTTCCGTAGAATGTAACGGAAACCTTAAGATTCGATCAACCACTCTATTGCAGGAGCTTGGGGAAATGTATAGGTTTCAAAACAAATATGCGGAGGCATTGCAGACGTTTATGGAGGGTTTGGCCATCGCTCGGTCTGCGGGAGATAAGCCAGCCATAGCATCCTTCTTGCTCAGGCTCGGATACGTTCACCAATCACAGTCTGGCGACGTCGAGGCAGAGCAATCCTACGCCCAAGCACTGAGTATCTACACGAGCCTCAGGAGGGATTGGGGCCGGGCTAAAGCATTGCATGGGCTCGGAGACATTCTCCAATTGCGGTCAAACTACGCCGAAGCGGAGACCTATTACAGTCAAGTGCTGAGCATATACACGGAGCTCGAGAATGACCTGGGCCGAGCAAACGCTTATTGTGGGATCGGAGACATCCAACAAGCACAGTCAAAGTATAAAGAAGCAGAGTCATCTTACGCCCAAGCGCTGAGCATCTACACCAAGCTCAAGGATGACTGGGGCCGAGCCAATGCATTGCGCGGGCTCGGGGATATCGCACAAGAACGGTCCAATTACGTGGACGCAGAGAAATCGTATGCCGAGGTACTGATCATCCATACAGCCCTCGGGAATGACTTGGGTCGAGCGGACGCACTCTGCGGTCTGGGATTCAGCTATCAAGCGCGGTTCCAGTACTCTGAGGCGGAGGGATGTTATACCCAAGCCGTCCGCATCTATACAGACCTGGATAACGACTTGGGCCGAGGAGATGCATTACGCGGGCTTGGAACCGTACACAAAAAGCAGTTTCGTTACACGGAGGCAGAAACCGCTTACGTTCAATCGCTGGAAGCGTTCACCAGTGCGGGGAATGACTTGGGCAGAGCAACCGCTATCCATGGGCTTGGAGGAGTCCACCAAGCACGGTCCAACTACGCCGAGGCCGAGGAATCGTACTCCCAGGCCTTGAGTATTTACGCAAACTCGGGGAATGAAAAAGGTAGAGCAGATACATTACGTGGGCTTGGAGACGTCCAAAAAGCCCAGTCAAAGCATGTGGAGGCAGAGGAATCGTATTCTCAGGCGCTCGGTATCTACAAAGTCATCGAGGATGACTGGGGACGAGCTACCGCATTGCTCTGGTTTGGAGATATCCACAAGGAACGTTCAGACTACGCCGGTGCAGAAGCGTTCTACAACCAAGCGTTAGCGATCTCTACGAACATGCGTGATGACCTTGGGCAAGGGAACGCACTACGCCGGTTCGGAGATATATACAAATCCCGCTCTAACCACCCCGACGCAGAGGGATACTATACTAAAGCGCTGGAGAAATTTAGAAATATGGGTAACGACAAGGGTCAGGTCATTGTATTGCTGGGGTTAGGCCAAACCCTGCTCCAGCAGGCTCGATACGCGGAAGCCAAGACCTTGATCAATAACGCCTCTGCAATTTCTGATCGAATCAATTACTTACGAGGCAAGGAAATTGCAAATGGAGTTCTGGAGGAGGCCCTTGAGGCAGAAAAGGCTCAGACGACAGCTCCTGCGCACTCGAGCGAGTATGCAACCACCATCACAATCTTCTCTCTTCCGCCAATAGCTCCAACATCCCAATTAACCCATACATAGCTTCAAACAAATTCCTCTAGACCTTACTGTATATCCAGTTGTTCTCTTCAAGTTCGGGTTTTTCCTGTATACTCCCGCTTTGAGCCTCGTACGTTCAATGACTAGGTTCTCATGTTAGTCCTCTTCATAGCTCCTCGTAACACCTCAATAAAATTGTCTATATGGGCCCGGGCTTTGTAATGGTTCTTTGTGAGGGAAAACTCGCTCTGCTTGCCCAAGAGACCAAAACCTGTGCTCCTCGAGCCCGGTATACCTCGTCTTTTACGCCGGGGTGATCATCCCGAATGGCACCAAGGAAAAGGACGATATGGGTCGAGGCAGCACGATAAAGACGCTGGGCAGATTCCGTCAAACCAATGCGATCATGTCCGCCGGAACTGTAAGAAGGAAGGTTTGAAGTTGGTCGAGAAAGCGCTGTTATTCCATGATTGTTCCATGATACCTACATCAGTCATACCGAAGATGTTTGCCGTAGCATACAAGTGAGTGGCCGGATCATCGAAGGTGCAGATGGTGCGTTGGAAGGCAGTAACCCGGAGGGTATTTAGGCTATCTTTCTGCTTTGCTCAACGTTTCAGGCAATGGCAAGTTGAGAAGGCTGAGACCAAGTCAGGAAATCGCAAACGTCCCTATCCTTCTCCATTACGATCGCCGGGCGAAGAAAATCAAGGGGCCCATCAGTGTCATCACAGACACTAGAGGATGGCCAAATTAGTTACATCCCTCGCCCTACCTTTTGACAAATTGCTTCCAGACGGAGATGGTAAGATTGAGGTAATGACGAGAGAGATATGCAAAAATTGATAAGAGCGGTTTGGAGGGAGGGGAGGACGTCGTCAAGAATGAGCTCCAGTCGCCATCGTTGAGCACCAAGGAACCGCTTGAGCTGCTCACACCGCTGACGGTCAGCAAGAGCGTCATAAGCACGATAAAGTTGACCACCGTACTGACCGAATTCCTCGGAAGAGTGGGCATTTCAACTACAGATACGTTCAATGGATTGGGGATGGCGGTATTAATAGCATAGGTTATCCTCTTGTGCTTGCGAAGAGAAGGAGGCTGAAGCTTCGGTTGATGGAGCTCAGCTACGCAGAGCGACCGAGCAGGGTCTCCGCCGTTAACGCCGTCTTCCTTCCGCCATTACCGACACGCTAAGCGAATCGGAAGCAACCAACAACTTTCCCAACCCACGTAAATGGCATCAAGGAAGATTAACCCATTCGGAGACGATGACGACCTTGATGACTATGGCGGAGCATGGGGACCTCCTGCCGTCCCTCGTGACGCAATAAGCAGCATTCAAGCCGACGCCGCCGCCTTTTCGAGCAGTCCCTCCGACATATTGAAAGATACCATCCGTAAAGAAGCGGTAATAAAGTATGTTCCGGGCACCGCCTTTATTATCCGGGCCATCTAGGCTGACGGGAGAGTTCCACAGAGATATTCTGGCTTCCCAAAGTGACCTGAGGAGTGAGTCCCTGTACTAGATCGGAATGATTGTGCAATTCATATTCGCTCTCCTAACGATAGCCTTGCTTGCCCGGGTGAAAACTGTGCAAGGGGAGGTCGATAAGCTTCAGTCCGGCAACGCGACCCTCAAGATGTATGTCGAAAACCTGACTAAACAAGCCTCGAAACGATAGTGCCAGCGGTCGAGGTACTGAAACCGCTGTGGAGCTCCGTTGATTGTTTCTCATGCGGTTGGCTCCATTTCAAGCCAAATCCGCCTTGTTTGAAAACATCAAAACGCCTTCCGCTCGGACCATCTTGATACGTCTAGTCCGGTCTAGGGATACACTCGGTGTTTACTGTAGGGACTATAGATGTTCAACGGATGCCTGCCTTCCTGCTCGTTTCCTGGACTCCTGGACAAAGGGTCCTTTTCTTCTTGCCGCCATTTAGCCCCTAACCCCTTCCGAAGGAGTGAAGCCGATGCTATGCATAATGAAACCCCATCAGTGGATCTCGCACCGCCTCCCTGTCTTCGAGCATTCTGGAAATAGCGCGATTGTGCCCCTTCGGATATACCGGGTGCTACTCCGCGCCCTGCGTTATGCACGTTACCCACGTTTTCACCTCAACGACCACCAGCCCCCGCGACACCGACTTCAACACGCTGCAAACCCCTGCAGTGGGCGAGTACACGGCGTTACGCACTCTCACCTCAGCGCCCATATAAGCCACTTTCGAGAATTCATTCCCTCTATTTGATCACACCCCTTGGCAGTCTAAGCTTTCGCTATCTCTCCGCTCCAGCAATCGACCTCTTTTTTTTTTTACAACCTTTTCGTCTAATCTAAACCCCATCAAGTCTCCCTGACATGGATTCAAAGCCTGGTTTATCCAGATCTAAGACCACTGGTTATGCTGGTAAGTGGAAATGCTCGACATCACTGGCTTGCACCCTTTTTGCTGATGCCAACCACCTGCTGGCACCCACCCTCCAGCTGCCTCCTATTCTCGTCCTTTACGAACCGGTACTCAGCCAACGCCTGCGAGCAACAAAGCTCTTCCCTCAGCTCCCGGACGGACGGTTGTGCAAAGATCGAACACCACCGGCCAGTATGCGGCTGGGACCCAACCAGGGTCAGGGCATACGAACGTACGCTACTATCAGAAACCACAACCCACCGTGCCCGGACCTGGAGTCCCATCCAAGAACACTCTTCCTGCGTTACCTCCCAAAACCACAGCCTATATCACTGCCGCTGCGCCGGCTGTTAAACGGAGCAATACGGCACCGATCCGCAGTAATACAACTCCGACCCGCCAACCACCACCCGTAACCTCTACGCGAGCAGGACAATCATTCCGAAGAGACCCCTCCCCAGGGAGACGAGTAGAGGCCTCCGCGCCTCAGCCACCACCGAAAGCAGGCCTTTCACGTTCCAAAAGTGAACGTGATCGGCCTGCTCAGGCGTACACGAACAAGAATGATGCAGTCCGTGCGCTCAAGGCACCGTTACCAGCCATACCTCAAGGCGCGGTTGCCAAGAACCTCGTGCTCGCTGCTGAAGACAACGCCCGGGTCCTCGACAGTGGCTTGCCCAACGTCACTTCATCCCACATCGTCCGCATCGCCGAGAGCAACGGCAAATGTCTCGAAGAAGCCAAAGCCGCGCTTTTCGGCCGGCACGCACCCCCTGAAGAGAGGATGATTTGGAACCACACCGCCGATAGGGACAAAGGGATGCAGAACCTCTTGGACTGGGTCGACAAAGTCAAGTGGGGCTTGGCGAGCTTGGGTTTACACAAGTTCATGGCGACCAAACAGCGCGGCGCCTTGGTTTTTAACGTCAACGGCCGACTGTCTAACGACCCCAAGACCCCTGCCGTGGACTGGTTCACGTTCGCAGAGGCGCAGAAGACCTTGGATAAGCAGCTTCAGAAGTATATCGGGGAGTACAATCCAGCGGAGTATGTATTGGTTTTCACGTTCCGAGTTCTGAGAGGTGGTCAAGTTGTGAGTACCTCATAATCAACCCTCCCTTCCCCTCACCGGAATTTTGACGTGATACTCGTGATGGCAGATGCACTTGTGGGGGAAGAAACTTGCAATACCTCAGACTCTCCCTGTAACCTATGCATCCGAAATCCGTGATGCTCTCAAGAAAGTCAACAAGAAGAGACTCGAAGTTCTAACCGAGTGAGTCCGGCCTCGCAACTCCTGCCTCTATCAATTGCTGATGCGCCATCATCCCCGTTTGCAGAGATCCCGCCCCAAAGCGAGGCCTTTCCATTACCAGATGGCTCAAACGTAAGATCAAGCCTTAGCTGGCCAGCTTCTCTCACCTACACCTCCGCTCGCGAACGTTAAACACCTATCATTCCCTCGCCAGCTACTAACAAGGACAAGGGGTACGAGTCTGCTTGATGACCATTCCCATAATGACGACACGACACCATGTTCCCGGCTCTTGGTGGATTGAAATGCTCTTGAATTACGTTGCTCAACACAGCTGTTTCGGATACTGTACTGCTCCCACAAAGTAATAATTGTTATCTCCACACATCTCTCTCCCGCCTCGGTATATATGTAGTCCATGTATGTATGGTTTTTCACTAGCAACACGATGAAATTCATGAATATCAGACATCGGGCCCAAGGTGATGCTTTCGACTAGAAAGCGAGCTGCAAAAACAAGCAACTACACAAACAGAAGAAAATATACATGTGTGCGAGGCGGTGGAAGAGGGGGGGAAGCGGGATGGTTGACACCAGAACACAGTTGCCAGAGTTTCCTCCAATTCCAAGCTTTCAGGACAAGTAGGCCGAGGTGGGCGAGGAGTTTGCGCGCTAGCGACCACAACTGGATCCTCCAAGTCTTGGTTCGTACTAGCCCTCAATGGCGAACTTGTCCGTAAAAGGTGAGATCTTGGTACCGCTTCCACTCAGACTATCCAACGAAGGTCGACTGTCAGTAGGCGACTGGAGCCAGGAGGTTTGTAGATCGACGCCCCGTTGTACAGCGGCCTTTGGGGCCACTTGTAACAGACTAGCCCCTGTAAAATATGGCCCCTCAGGGTTCCCTTTGACGTCCGGCTTGTCTCGAGACAAAGTGCGACGGTGATTGGAGGTTGCGGTGTTGGTCAGGGCTTCGTCAACCATAAATGGATAGATCTTCGCTCCCGAAACCTGTTCCAGTGCACGAAGGCGACGTCGGTAGCATATCCTCCAGAAACCCAGGAGAAAAAACGGGCCGACAGTAGCCGCGGTACCCCTTCCGGCGATCGCTCCAGGTTGTGGTCCCGAGGAAGTGCTGCGCTGGTTTGGTGGCGCGACAATGCCGGAAGTTTCGTTGGCAGTCCAAGATGAAGCTCTCATGGCTGGAGGGAGCTACGGTGCCGTATGAATTAGGGATGCGGCGACACTCGACTGGTGTAGACGCAAGGGTGTCGGCCGACGAAGTGGCGGCGACGATAGACGATGTGCTGACGACAAGGAATGAACCGACGGACGTGACCTAGCTCTGAGCGAGGAGAGAGTGGATAAATCTGTGTCAAAAACATCCACTAGAAGTAACAAACGAGACACGGACCTCTGGAAATACCGATGATATCCCTACACACTAGCGACAGACCTGATGATCGAGAGGCGACGCTTGAGCCTGACCGCTAGGTTCGCGATAGTGTCAGAGACCAAACAACCCTTTACGAGCACGCGTCCCAGTCACTTGCTGGCCCTCCACTTCCGAATTAGACGAATTGGGATGCGCTTTCGCCGGTGGCTTCGGTAGTTTCAATCTCGACTAAGTAAACTGCGCGAAGCCCCGTCGCACTCCTCTGTGAACAGATTCGGAGTTGATTGAACGACCGTTAAGAGGAGCAGTAGTATTGGAGTACGCTCTGTTGCTGCCATTTCCGGGATTCCTTTTGCTTAGAGGAGACGAGGGGGAGCGAGGGAGGGAGGGAATTGCTCTGATATGCCTCCCCCAAAGGAAAAAAATGGGTGTTGAAATTGGTATCCGGTGACGCCCTCATTTTCGTCGGTGTCTTCACCGACGTTCACTGTTGTTGTTAGGTCAGCGAGGAGGTGAGGTGAAAGGGGCCAAAAAAAAATGGAGATATTAGGCGGGGAATTGGGAGGGCTGCGAGGGACAATTCCCGCATCGAACGTGACCTGTCACGTGCCCACGTTTGTGAGGGAAGGGGATGATTGCGGCGTAGACGACAGAAGGTATACATAGTCAACAAGATGAAGGAACGGGGCTTGGGCCAGTGATACAGAACTAAAAATCAAGTACAAAGCAGATCGCCGGGGACTTAAAGCTTGGTATTGTTACTCCGTAAACCAAGGATCCTCGTAGCCTCAGATGCCTCTATTAACAACGCTGGATATATTAAGGTCAGCAAAGTCTAAGTTTAACATATAAAAGCTGGCTCACAAGGATCCACGAGTGCCTTTGATTAGTAAGGGTTCTTCTTCCCAGTGGCACCAGTGCTCATCGGGGCCTCGAATTCGCCTGGCAGTTTTCTATAAGGTGTCAGAACGACCAGATGACTTTGGAAAGATGTAAAAGCAAAATATGTCAGACCCGTATGTGTTCAGAGACTTCCCCTACGAAGGCATCAAACATTTCGCAAACTGCCTGTCCTTCGTCACTCAGCCGAACGTCGGCCGAAATTGGTCGTAGCATAGCACCAAACACCCGCTCAAATCCAATATCTTCATCGTATCCAGATTCAGTTCGCTTGAGACTTCTGAGATATGTTAGATAGGACTGTAAAGTCATCATCAATTCATCCACAGAGCTATTAAACGGAGGAGCTCCATGAGAGCGAGTAGGCGGACTTGGATTGGAGCGACGTACGCATTTCTGACACGCCGGGCACGGTACTTGCGCCGCCAAAGCTCTGTCACGCTCATCCGCAGCTTCTCTCCTATCTGTCTCGTTGCCAGTGGAAGCCGAGGGCTTCGCAGAGCTTCCTCACAGCCTTCCAATAACTGGAAAGCGCGCTGAACATTCGCATTTGGATTATCTTGCTCATCGGCAAGCACTCGTTCTATACTCTGTAGCATGTTGGTTAACACGGCGTCACAATCGAGCAAACCCCTCGATTCCGTTCGCAACAATGCCTGGAAGGCATCTTGAACGGTCCTCGTTACGTCAGCCGCGTTTCTGGGACACGGATAGGGTGCGGTCAGCCATTGAAGGTTCACGTTGGTCATCAAAACTTAGGTGATAACTAACCCTTGGTATGCTTCTCCTATTATTTCAAGAGATTGGGAAGGTAGGTCGATGGTCCGGGATGCTTCTCTGATTCGTTGAACAGATTCGAAGCGCGGTGAGTAGGGACTGGCGAACCAGCAAACAATCCACGAGAAGAACAGCAACAGCTGACAGTCCGAGAAACGGGCGAGAACTTCTGAACATGCAACTAGATGATTGCCGATAGCGCCAATCTGTACCTCGTCATCGCCGTGGTAAAGACACCAAATGGCGAAAAGTCCGAGATTACTTCTAATCCAGTTAGAAGATGGGTTTCCGAGCGGTGGACTCGGCATCAAAATTTTTGAAGCACTGAAGCTGGCTATGTCCAATAACAAGCCGGTATAATATCGCGATAGCAAAGCATCCGAAGTCTGCGGGTCGGGACGGATAGTCAGTAGAATGTGGGCTGCAGCGCCATGGCACAGCTGTCCGGCAGACTCTGCAAGCTCCCTTGGGCTACCGATGTAGCCCACAAGCCGCGACGCCGTTTCGGAGAGATTTAGGTTTAACTCGCAGAATCGCCGCTGAAAAGCGGAATTGGCCCACAATTGGTTTATTGTGTCGGGGTCTCCGATCGTGATGATGTTCGCTATGGCGTGTAGTAGCGTTTCTGGGTCATCTGATCTGCATATGGCCCGTTGAAGAAGGATGGCCTGAAGAGGCTCGGAGCCTCCGTCGCGCTTCCACCGACCGCCATCAAAGAATGCGATCCTGAAGGGCACAACCAGCTTCACGGGCGCCACCACGGAAGAAGCCATACCAATCAATAGACGGGATATGGTACTGTCAAACGGGCAGAATTCATCCCAGGATCTGCATAGCGCCATTGCCGTGACAAACACCAGTGCCATGGACAAGACAACTCCGAAATCGATGCATAGTGCTGGGCTCAGATAATGAGTGTAGAGGACGAGTGACAGGAAGAAGATTATTAGACCGAATTGGAGGAGAAGCGGGACCGAATTGTCTAAGAGGTTTTCGAGCTGCCATCGTTCGGCTCCAAGGAACCGCTTCAGGTGTTCCCACCGTTGGAGGTCCGAACGTCCACTCCGTTTGCGATAGTTGACTAGGCACTGCCGGCCGATAACCGCAAGAAAAGCTGAGAAAATTGTAAATCCTAAGCTCAAAATGAAGAGCACATTAATTGAGAAGATGTTGGATGAAGGGAAGAATGCCGCTGAGGGAAGGGTAGAATCCACTGGAATGGTGTCGTTCCTCCCCGTGACCAATTGCATTAGAAGTATATTGTTCTGCGCAAGAAGAGCGTTGGTGTCGTCAGTTGGGTCAGCGGACAGGAGAGGGATGGTGAGAGAGAGAAATTTAAGGCGGTATTGACGCCAGCAAAAAGACCAGCCTGCATTGCGGAGCCAGGGTTAAATGGAAGAGGTCCATGCGAACATCAAAGGGCAAAACCTACGAAGACGAGCATTGTATCCAGCTGTTCTTTCAGTCTTTTGGTCATATCTTCATCTATTTCCTCGGCTAGAGCATCGTAACAGCGGTAGAAGTTGCCGTCTTGACCAAACTTATCCGGCGGGGTAGGAACTTTGAGCTCGGGCGTGTTACGAGTATTCTGAGTGGCGGTAGCCATTAAAAATCGTATATATGGCTCTTTAAATGGCTTGTTTAGATGGTTTGTTTTCGATCACGGTTCACCTTGAAGCCGGAAGGTTGGTTGGTTGCTCGCCAACCACTCCCCTTGGACTCAATTTGGCCTCCACGTGTGCTGTGATGTCGCGGAGTGGCCAATCAGCGGCCTTCCACCACCAGTCCCCCTTGACCCTCCGTGCGGGACCTAATGTTAGATTCCAAGTCGCGCCGAAGGCCGAGGACGATGCCGAGGCGAGCGCTTAACGCCATTGCGCTCGAGTTTCTTTCTCTGTGTAAAGCTTGTTTTCTCTCGTCCTTATATTCTCGCATCTTCGCATGTACCAGCATACTTCATGTCGATTCCAGAATCACTGAGGTGTGCATATTCCCCCTTACTTATATTGTGTCCTGTCCTGACTTTCTTTCTTGTACGTTGGTGTTTATTCTGACAGGTGATTAGATAAGATATACATAGTCGATTCCAGAATCCCTGAGTGTTTATTCTGACACCTAAATACCCCAACAGACTCATAGCTAGCAGCTTACATGCGTATTGTATAGAGCACGCATCTGGTCAGCCACCTATATATGACGTTATTTTCATGGAAAATCTAGTCCTACAACCTAGAGACAGTACCGACGCCCAAAATCCTACACCCTGTGCTTTTTCAGGGTCTCCCGGCCGAGCTCGGAAAGCGGAGTTAAATAAAACACCTGATTCTGCTTCCCTCATTGGCCTATATCGTCGAAGGGAGACATATCGTTCTTGCTTCAGGGCGCGGAGGAGCAGTGCGGGAGGGCGGGCATACCGCGGCGCTTTGTTGTGGGCATTGCCTTAGGGTCTTGGTGGTGGGCGAGCATTTCTCAAGCGTGTGTTCCCCTGTCAGCGTCACTACTGTATTAGGCAACATACGGCAAACCAGCGCCAGAGTCTTAATCTATCATGGTATCTGCCTGAAGCTCGTGCCCCTTATCTAACGAGGAGCCAATGAGGAAAAGGAAGAGGGTCCATCGGGGACCCAGAGTTGTAGGATTTAGCGTCTAGGATATGGTTTTGCACCGTGCACACGTAAGGTATAAGCTGCAAACTGTTGGATCGAATATTCCGTGAAAAATGCCGTCATACCTATAGCGCTATGTGTACACGCATCCCTCTCCTCAGACCAAATGAATACCTCTTCCCCGTCAATGCTCAACGCCGAACGGTAGAGTCTCATTCTTGTATTCAAAGCTATGTTTGGGCACGTGTAAGAACATTTAAGTTCTTGAAGGATTGGATCGACGTCTCCCGGCATGATCAACCGGCTTCACAGGGCTGTCAGCTGGCTTTCGGCCGTCAAGCCAGCTAGCCCCGTGAAGCGATAATGAGTAGCGTATCTCCTCAATATTTACATACCGTAAGGGCACGGCGTACGAGCGTACGAAGTTTCGGAACGCTGTAATGTGGCTTCATCTCCGGTGAAGGACGTACGTCTGAGCAGCGGCAGCCGCCGAACGCGAGGTAGACGCCCCATCACCAGAGTTATGCAGAAAAGACTCATTCGCCAAAGTAGCTATCAGACTGCCCCCTTGAGTATGGGACAGTTTGTCTTCAGGATGAAAATGGTGCCAGTAGGGGAGGGTGCCGATCTGGGCGGCAAGCAACCCCTTGATTAAATTGCTCTCCGTGCGATGTTGCAGGTATGTAGTCCAATATGTGTGTATGATTTTTTCACAAACAACACGATGAAATGTATGAACGTCGGGCATCGAGCCCGAAGGGTGCGCTATTCGACTAGGAAAGCGAGGTGCAAAAAAAAAAAAAACAACAACCAAGAAACTACAAACATGAGAAGAAAAGAATAAATGCAGTCGATACATTGGGGAGTAGGGTAAGAGAGCGTGGGTAGGGAATGGAATGCGTATATGGCACAAATGAGTGGGGGGTCGTGAAAGTGTTCGTCTCAAGAAAACAAAGAGGAAAAAGAAAAGTTGAAGCAAGGCGAGAAGAAAAGAAGAATCAAGGAGGGATCAACCCTCGCGAGTATTTACACGGCTCCGTTGTTCCTTGGCATGATGTGTGCGACGTCGCCTCCATTTACAGCCAACTGTCGTTCGAGTTCCTTCCACTCCGCATCACCGGGCGTCGTAGCCTCGGAAAGTCTCCTTCCGCTGTTGTTAGACACGTACGATGGTGCAATGGACACGTGCTTGCCAACACCGTTCATAGACGAGGCGTCAAAGATCGAAGGTGCGAGACCCCACGACTCAACAGCCGGTCTGGGAACACGAGCAGAAGACGTCACTGGGAGAGGAAGCTGAGGCACCGGCGGGTGGTAGTTGGACACCGAGTTGGGGAAGTACGTCGGTGAGCTGGGTCCAGCAACGTTGTGAGCCATCCCAACCGCAGACGGAAGCCCTTGCATCAACTCCCTTCGGAAAGCGTGCTGCGCCCCCTCCGAAGCGGTAGACATCGTGTAAGTCGTCTTGACGCTGTTATCCCTCGTGATCCCTCCGCCTCCTGGAAGCATCGCTTGTCCAAACTGCGCGAGCGAGGTCGGGGAACCGAGCGCGGACGAAGCGAGTGGAGTGGGGATCTGAGAAGAATGGTGAAGCGACTGAGGATGGTGAAGGGACTGAGGAGAAGCGGTGATGGGAGACAATCCGTTCGGAGCGCTGCTCATGGCGTACGAGGACGAAGAGGCGTTGAGACCGGTGGAGATGGGTGGAGGAGGTTGAAGAGCCCTTCCTTTCACTTGCGGACTGGCCACGGGCGTTGGTCCATCGAGCTCGATATCTGGGTACGCAGACGTCGCAGCTGTAGTGGGCATTGGACTGAAGGTGGAGTCGGCTGTGGTGACGATGGTGCTAGTGCGACTTGCGACGCTGCTCCCACTGCCCTGGAGCTTGTGACCCGTCGAGCCCGCCATAGACGAGGACGAGGATCCGGCCATGACGTTCTTCATCGTCCGAGGCGGAGTGGGAAAGTTACTCAACGCCGGGGTGGTAGGGGTGGTAGGAACGTCTGGCTCGGCCCAAATCCGTCGGGGAGGGGTCAGAGGAAGGGTGACGATGGGTGCATCAGGAGTTTCAGTTGCGCTAGGAATAGTTACTGGCTTGGCTCTCGGACCGACTGCACGAGGAGGACGAGGAGGAGGCGCATCAACGCTCCTGCTTGGCTTGTGAGAGGCGGTCGCAGGAGGAGATTGGAGAACGGGAGGAGGCTGAGCACGAGTGAGGATCGCAGGCGGGGACTGAGCACGAGTTGCCATGCCGGTGGGTGTCTGGGCGCGCATGGCACCGGGAGGAGGAGAGCGGACCGTAGGAGGAGATTGAGCTCGTGCTGCTTGGATAGCCGCAGCCGACATGCCTCTCTCGGATTGAGCCACCGACACGCGCTTGCCCTTCAAGGAAGGCTGCCTCTGCGGAGGGAGAGCAGCAGCGGGGTAAATCTGCCTGCCTGGTTGACTGCTTGCAACTCGTCCAGCACCGACACCCGCCATGGATCCAGTGGGGCTGCTCACGCTGATGGTGTTGGCCGTGGTAGGAGTCTGAACGGTGATCGCCGGGTAACGTCCATCGTGGTTCACCAACGCCCAGGTTGGGAGGAGGTCGACGGACCGCTGCTGCCTCGCTCGGACCGGAGGAGATTTGGGCATGACGATCGGGATGGGCCCGCTGATCTTCCTGGAGTGTCCGACGGTCGGGACGGGACCCGGGTTCGAGATCGAGTTCCTCTGGGGGCGAGGCGGCGGTGGGGTAGACGTGGACACAGACGCATCGGTCGCCGAGGCTTCTTCCAATTCCAATCCTTCAGGTCGAGCGGGGCGAGGTGGGCGAGGAGCTTGTGCGCTAAAGACGGAAGCCATCACGGCTGGATCGTCCAGGTCGGGTTCGTACTTGCCCTCGACGGAGAACTTGTCCGCAAACGGCGAGACCTTGGTGGCCACGGTGCCGCTCCCGCTCTGGCTGTCCAACGAAGGTCGGCCATAGTTGGGTTGTTGGAGAGTCGTGGGTTGGTAGGACGTCCTGTTGTACAGCGGCAAGTCGCTCGCCCGCTTGGTAGCGCCCCTCGCGAGGTCCAACACGGATGGCATCGTCGCGTTCGGCACGGTAGTCATGACGGGCTGAGGCGGCGTAGGCGTAGGAGCAGGGTTCAAGACCATTCCGAGCGCATTGCTGTTCTCGGTCACACCGAGTTCACCAAATTTGCCGAGGCTGGAGCTAAGTCGGTAATTCCTGTTTCCGAAATGCTCTTGGCCGCTTGGAACTGGGCCCGCTGGTGTGAGATGAGGCTCCTCAGGGTTCCAGTTGACGACATCCGGCTTGCCTCGAGACAAAGTGCGACGGTGGTTGGAAGTTGTCGTGTTGGTCAGGGCTTCGTCGACCATAAAAGGATAGATCTTGGCGTCTTGGGCTCGTTCCCGAGCGCGAAGGCGACGTCGGTAGCATATTCTCCAAAGAACCAACAGAAGAAGCAGGCCAAGAATAGCCGCGATGACTCCTCCGGCGATTGCTCCAGGTTTGGGTCCGGAGGACGTGCTGAGCTGGTTTGGTGGCGTGACGATGCCGGAGGTTTGGGTTGCAGTCGAAGACGAGGCGCTCAAGGTGGCAGGAGGGATCTGCGTTGCCGTTTGACTAGGGGATGCGCTGGCATCGGACTCGACTGGAGTAGATGCAGGGGTCTCGGACGTTGAAGTGGCGGCGGCGGCGATAGATGATGTGCTGGCGACGGATAGCGAACTTTCGGACGCGACGGAGCTCTGAGTGGGGAAAGAGTGGAGAAAAACTGTGTCAGAACCGGAGACCCGCCGCTAACAATAAGAAAAGAGACGCGGACCTCGGAAAATACCGATGATAAACTCTGTGTGCTGGCAACAGATTCCGATGATTGAGACGCGACGCTTGAGCTTGACAGCTGGGTTCGGTCGACGGCGTCAGAGACCAACCACGCCCCTGCACACACGAACGCTACTCACTGCTGCTCCTCCATCGTCGATTTGGATGAATTGGGAGACGGTGTCACCGGTGGCGTCGGTAATTTCAAACTCGACTAGAGTACCCGCAGCCACGTCAACATTCCTATTTAGGACAAATTCGGATTTAGAGTGAGCGGAACACGAAAAAAAAGACTTTGAGTGCCAGCAAAGAGGACGACTCACCATACGCCGTTGGTGACGGTGATGGGGCTGAAAGAGCGGTAGAGGGTGAACGAGTCTTGAGGGGTCGCTGCTGTGAGAATGTCGAGGTTCCATGGGCCTTGGCCGTCCCAGGTCAAAGTGATAGCCTGGCCAGGTTCGGGATCACCTTCAACGAGGAGGTTGATTGCGTTCGTAAGAGTCGTTAAGAGGAGGAGTGATAGCGGAATACGCCGGGTTGCTGCCATTGCCGGGATTCTTTTTGCTTAGACGAAGGGGGGGGGGCAGCGAGAGGAAGGGGGCAATCCGACCAGAGGATTGACAGGGGAAAAGGACTGTAGTATATGAGATGAGAGAGTGAGTGGGAATGTGCGGAAGAAAGACGAGGCAAGAGAGAGGGTGGATGAATGAGAAGAAGAAACGAAGGGAACTGGTCGGTCTCGCTCGCTCGGAGGGACGGTGGAAGAACAATCGCTTGCATAGACCGGACAAAAATGTGCACCGACACCTCCGTACACAACATCGACAAATCACCCAACTCACTATTCCACAGCCACCTCATCCGCATATCCATTATTACCATTGTAGCCGTACTCGTCGACCGACTTTATCTGTTCATCGTTGCATCAAACATCCTCGGCAATACACTCCGTGGACCACTCCAACCGTCCGAGCGCCCATATGTCTGTCGGGCCGTCCTTCACGGGCTCATCGCTCAATTACCCATGAGAACCACTAGGAACCATTAGAACCGCTGTGATCATCCCTTATATGCCGCAATGCGTCATCTGCGTGTGTCTTCTTCACCATGCGAGGAATTGTCGGCGTCGGTGCATCTTCAACAGTCGATGTTCTTCCGAGCGCATGTGCCCCAAGCCTTCCCGCGCGGCTCGGCCGCAGCAGATCGCCCAACTACCGTGAATAGCCACCCGGTCCTATCTAATTAAGGTTCTTCAGGAGGACACAAGCGATCACTCGGTGGCTCCTTTTCTCCTCCCTCCCCGCCCCCCACCGCCGGCACAGGTTGTGCCTATTCTTGGCTTTATGCCGTACGCTGCGACTGTGGGAAGCGCCAACAATACCCAAGTACATAGAAATGTCACAGAATGCCCGAAACTTTTGCTCGAACTCCTCCTACTGCCAAGTCGGCTGTTGCTTGAACCTGACACGCTCGATCTACTGCGGGCGCTGACCTTAGCCGAAACGGCAGAACACGCCCTCCCGCCAATGAAAGCCGAGATCATCCCTTTGTCCCTCAACCACGTTCTCTTCCAATTCTCGTAACATACCTCCTGTTTATATCTAGCTTCGTTTTAAGATGTGATGACGAAATAATGTGAAAGAAACTCGACGAGATTGAATGCGAACGCTTCTAATATGAAGTTCAGAACGCTTTGCTTGCTGCCAAGGGACCACAGCCCACCAACCAACATTCATATTGGGGGAACAGGAGAGGCCATGTATACTCTGAGGTCCAGGTAATGTTGATATGAGGCCGTAGTTCCGGGAACTGAGCAATCCTGGCTACTGTACCCGAGACCGCATTAGCCCCAATAAAGAACTCGAGGAGGCCTTCAGTATCAAAGACACAACCAAAGGGTAAATTCTATCTTGTAAGCCCGAGAGGAAACGGAGCATTCCCAACTCTTTCTGAATCGGGGGAATGTGACAGCCCGCTGAAGGAACAATTCATCTGCAAGCGGGGTGGTTATATAGAATGCCCATCTGCTGTGATTTGTTCAATGCACGCTTGTGTAATGGTCAATATTCCGTCACAATCAAGTGGATTGATCCCTCCATGGGGTCTGCTCTAATCTCCTATATAGGTGTCTAGTCTAGGTCTATAGGTAAAATCCAATACACGAGTACTGTACATGTATCTTCGTCCAGCACCTATCCGCGACTCCTCCGAGTTGGATGAACCATGGCTACCCCAGTGATGGCCCGGCATCAGGGAGATAAGCGGGATAGTAGTCAGACAGAAGAAGTTGCTACCACCGAGGGAGAGAAGAGGGAGTGGTGAGAGGTGACCGTGCTAGCGAGTGGCCCCAAACATTCCCTCAAATTTCAAAGCGTTTGGCGCCAGCATCCAGCCCAACGTGAATGCCGTGACGATCCTCAACAATTATGAAGAAGTTCTGCCTTAGCAAGGATGAATCGGTGACCCAAGGTGGTGGAAGAAAAACGAAACCCGCCGCGCCAGCGAATATCGGTCACCGGGTACGCTGCGACTGTGGGAAGCGCCAACAATACCCAAGTACATCGAAATGTCACAGAATGCCCGAAACTTTTGCTCGATCCCCTCCTAATACCAAGTCGACTGTTGCTCAGACCTGACACGCTCGATCTACTGCGGGCGCTGACCTTAGCCGAAACGGCAGAACACGCCCTCCCGCCAATGAAAGCCGAGATCATCCCTTTGTCCCTCAACCACGTTCTCTTCCAATTCTCGCAACATATCTCCTATTTATATCTAGCTTCGTTTTCAGGTGTGATGACGAAATTAAGTGAAGGAAACTCGACGAGATTGGACGCAACGCATTGTTCTTCAAACACGCTCCCTTCCGATCACCATGTAATTCATTTTCGTACTTATGCCCACCCCTACCATGTGGTGTACGATATAAGTGAGCTAACTTCTTTGAGCCAGACTTTCATGGCCACATTAGTGCTGGGGACTATTTCTCGGTAACCAAAATGGCGCATTAGAACGCCAAACAGAGGCACATACAATCCATCAGAGCGTCTAAATGAGATCATTAGACTTGCGGAAACAACGAAAGATAGCTTTTCCGGTAGAATCTTGAAAGAAAACGGAGGGCATCCAGCACTCCGCGGGACGTTGGTATCAGACAGCCCAGCGGAGGATAGCACTGTGGGTTGTAAAGGGTCGACATTGAAACTATATGATTCAACGTAATGGTCGATGCTACCCAAAACCAGAATACTAATACAAAGTAGCTTTCCAAAGTAGAAGCACTATTCGTATAGAGTTTCTAGATACTCGTTCCAAGAGGCTGGCCGAAGAAAACGTGGCACATTAGGAATCAACTCCTTGGAACTGCGGTATGGCTCCGTTAGATCACTTCTGCATAAATGATGCGCTACTAGTAAGATCGAACTGGTCATTGAGAAGTCAAGCCAGGGACTCACGGGATAGTAAAGGTATCTTTGATCGACGATGGTTCCTCTTGCTGGGATCCCCCGGAGTTACTCTGCAAAATTTCCTCTATATGAGATGTTTGGGGAGGCATGGATGAAAGAGATATTGTGAAATCGTTAACAGCCATCACGAATGCATTGAAAGCTCTGTGAACATCACCGCCGCTCTGTTGATACTCTCGCGAATTATTCTTGTAAACTTCATCAAACAGAAGCTTCCATATCAGAGGGCAGAATAGTCGCAAAACTTTGACATCGTCTTGGTAACCAAGTTTAGTCCGATCTAAACCTCGGAGGTGCGATAGATAGGACTGCAAACCCCCGAAAGACTTGTCTTTGAACCTAATAAGTAGAGAAGTCTCATAAAACTTTGTCCAAGTATCGATTCAGAACAACCTACTCGTTCTTGGTAGCCTTGGGATCGTATTTGCGTGTCCAGAATTGGACCACGTTTATCCGGAGCTTTCTTGCTGCGTGTCGAGCTGCATCGGTAGTTTGAGGATTTCGCAGAACTTTCTCCCCATTTTCTAGAAACTTGAAACCGCGCTCAAGTCTCAGGACGGAGTCAGTCCGTTCATCAGCTATGAGTCGCCCTAGGCAGCCGAGCATGTTGGCCAACATGACGTCACAATCAAATTGGTCCCTATGTGTGGGGTCCAATAAGACGTTAAATGCTTTGTTTAAGTTCTCCAAAAATTCGCTTTCCTCTCTAGCAAATGAAAAATCAACAGTCAGATAAAAGTTGACATTTCAGTCATTATCAAGGCAAGGCACTAACCCTCGATATGCTTCTCTCAGATCCTCAAACTTCAATGACCACCGTGACTCCGGCGTACATAGTTGGAGAATAGACCACGAGTAAAAAGACAGACATCGATGATCTGAACACACCGCGGTGGCTTTAGAGTATCCAACCAAGCGGTCGCGCATGGTCTTCGATTCTGCAACAGTTAAGATGTAAGGGTCGAAGAAGAGGCAGATGAAAGAAAACCCTAGAGTCGCTCTGATCAGGTCGGAAGAGGATTCTGGGACGAGTGTATCCGGAATCAAGTTTGTGGTCATGCGGAAATGGCGCAGCTCTCGTCCAAACTCTTGGAAACTCTCCCATTCACAGTCAAGAGTGAGTAGAATATGTGCTGCAGCACTGCAGTACAATCTCGTGGCAGATTCTACCGTTTCGGGAGTAACATTGTGACCTGGCAACTGCAGCGTACCATGGTGAGAATTGGCCAATAACTCACGGAACCGATGCTGGAAGGTTGGTTTGTTCCACAATCTCTCCATTGCGATGGTACTCCTGATCGACGGGATGTTTGCTACTGCACACAGTAATGCAGTTTGGTCATCCGATATACGAATGACTCGTTGGAGAGCGATGGCCTGCAGCAGCTCGGGACTTTCCTCTCGTCGACCGCAGTAAAATTTGTGGCCAAAGGCTAATTGCGATAACCAGACTAGGGAGTGAACCGCCCAGCGCAGCAAGTGTGAAAGAGGGCTTTGAAAAGGGCACAACCTATCCAAGGTCGTGCAGAGGCCGAATCCCACGAAAAATGCAAGCCCGACGTACATGGGGATTTTGAAGATTAGGGAGGTTGCGGGGTGCAGATGGCGTAGGTAGAGGATGAGGGAAGCGCAGAAAATGATGAGACCGATTTGAAGAAGAGACGGGAGGACGTCGTCGAGGATGGGCTGGAGCCTCCATCGCTTAGCGCCGAGAAATCGTTTCAGCTGTTCCCACCTTTGGCGGTCAGGGCCTCCACCACCACGTTTGCGGTAGCAGACGAGCCACTGCCGACCGAGAACTGCAAGGAACGATGATATAATTGCAAATGCTAAGCTCACAGAGAAGAGTGCGTTAATCGTTAGAATGTCGTGAGCCGGAGAAAATCTTTCTGAGGGGAGGTGGAAATCCGGAAGAGTATCATTTCTCTGCTTGACCAATTGCATCAGAAGTGCATTGTTCTGCGCGAGGAGCGCGTTTGTGTCATCGGCGGGGTCGGCAGATAGTTGAGGAATGGTAAGAGCTAGGAAGGCGGTATTGATACCCGCGAAAAGACCCGCCTATATTGCAACCACCGGGTTAAATGAAGGCCGATGGTCAGCGTCGAGTGGGTGACTCACGAAAATGAGCATTCCATCCAGCTGCTCTTTTAGTCCCTTAGTCATGTCTTCATCTATTTCCTCTGCTAAAGCGTCATAGCAACGATAGAATTTGCCGCCATCTCGGCCAAACTCGTGGGTCGTAGCCGGGATTTCGAATACAGGAAGATTTTGGTTTTGGGCTACAGTACCCATCTCAAGCAGTACGTATAGTATTGAGATAGCCGAGTGGAGATATTTGCCTTGGGTGGTAGTTTGGGTTGCACTCGGGGGAGGGGGGTGGTGGGGTGTTCAGCCTGAGGCAAAATCCAAATCGTGGGGTAGCCCAGGGACACTCTTCAGGCGCCAGTTTAGCGACACACACTCCAGCGCATAACTTGTATACAAATACGATCATAAAGGCGCCTCCAAACTTCATCAAGCGTACAGGCACCCTACTCGTGCGCAATCCATCTCGACAGGGTACACGGCATCGAACCATATTGTTGCCCTTTCCCTCGCTATATCTGGACTTCAAGTCTGGGGTGTGCTGCAGGTCTATCTATATATGCGGAGCGCCATCAATACCCGTTTGGAGGTCGGTGGGATTGGTCTCTCTATCGGTGGGGCCTTCATTCGCGCGGTAAACCGTAGGCCATTTTCAGCTCCAGAGTCCGACGAAGCGGCGAGGGAAGGGAGCGCAAGGGGGCGTGCAAACCTGAAGTCCTCACCAAAAGCACTTGCACTCGACCCACAAGGCGTAGGTACTCTGGACACATTCATTCTTCTGCTCTTGGTGCTCGCCCGCAGACTGGGGAAGGTCCAGATGCACATGATTGCCGTTGGCACCACGGCCAGCAACACACACCCGACGCTCCGCAAATTCCTCCACTCACCATCCATCGTCCCCCTTCTACAGATATAGACACCCCTTCCCGAATATGCCTTGGCTGCTCCAAGAGCGCCACCATAACTCTAAACGAAGAAAGAGTCCATACAAAGATTTCAATTCGGCCTGTCAAGGGATTTGTACTTAAATGTCCTCGCTCGATCTCCCCACTGGCGGCTTTTCGTGCCAAGTGTATCCCCAAGTCTCGCGGCGAAACACAATCACTAGGAATGATACCCCTGTCTCCGCTCGTATTCATAACCGACGGTATGTTTTGCTTTCGAGGACCGGTCTCTGATTTTCCTCTTTCGCTGTCATTAGGTGCAGGAACCATTCTTCCACTCTTACGGCGGGGGCGTCTCAATGAACAACCAAGGCAACTCAGTCCTTCTGGCTCATCCTTAGCCAGCTCGACTTCATGCACGAGCCTCGCGGTGGAGGGAGGTGCTCCTCGAGCACTTCAAGATTGCTGAGGCTTTGTCGCCTGTCCGCTCCTTCCTATCATCGCGTTCACAGCTTCCTCGCTAGGACAGCCCCACTCCCGAACGTGTGTCGACTCCTAGACCCCGCCGCAGAAAGTATGTGACACCTACATTGACTCAGACGTCTACAGCCAGCTCCACATATTGGTCCCGAGTCCCTCACTCGTCGAACGTCCTGCAGCTTGCGCTACAACGAGGTCTCTTCTCTCATCGACTCGCGAGTTCACGTTCTTGTTTCCACCGGCTTAATAGAAGGCACATCTCTCAAGGGCCTTCATGATACCGCAGGCTCAGCGACGGGGAGGAGAGGCCATGCATACTCTGAGATCCGTATAATGCTAATACGATGCGCAGGTTTCAGAAATCGAGCAATCCCCATTCCTGTACTCGAGACGTAACCCCCAATGAAGGACTTTGAGGAGACCCTCAGTCTTAGGGACACGACCAAAGGGTAGATTTTACGTTGGAAACCTGAAGAAACAGTGCGCTCCCAACACTATGTGAATCAGGGGGATTCAGGAGCCCATCGAAGGAACTCCGCGAGCTGTGAACGTCACGCATAATTCGGGAGAGTGTGCGCAGGAACATCAGATACAATTATTGACACCAAAATATGGAAATCGATACAAAGTGGCTCTCTAAGACAGAAGAACCATTTAGGCAGGAGGGCCCCGCCTCGACTTTCTTTAATATTCCCATCGTTTCGTTTTATTGGACTCGTCTTCGCTTTGAGATCTGTGTTTTTAACCTCGATATTTTATTCCTGACTTACTCTCCTGCTTTGCTTTCGCGCCCCCGTATCCTCGTCAAGATGCCTATTATCTCCATATACCACGACGAAAAGTTGACTACAGAGACCACGAAATTAAGTTATGGATCAATTATATCGTGAATCACTAAGCAAATAAAGCACATAGGCAGAGGTTCAAATGATCCTGGTCGGTGGTTACGCTTCTTCGTCCTGCGGAACGCATACAAACCATTCCCCATCATACAATGTGAGCTGTTTCCTATTCTTATGTTGCCTCCAGGTAACCCCGGAAGCCGCATTTGGGATGCACGTATAGCCCCAAGAAGTCTCTGATATGTGGTAGAATGTCCGGGTTTGACTTTGGTGTTCAGCGATTATTTCATTCGTCTGGTCTCCAAACTCTGTCATCGAGCAGATATTAGCACGAGCGATTCACCCTCCTAGCTCGAGTATACACACTGTGAACGATATAAAACCCGTCTTTACCGCTCTCCCCCTCTTCCGATGGGGCTCCCTTGACGAGGAGGACGAACTTCGGTTCAGGGGCAATCAGGTATACTACCCCAACGCCCTGCCCTGTCCTGGATAGTCCCTTTAGCGGCTCCCAGCTGTTTCTTCGCTTGAAAATGGAGCCTTCATGAGTATACATGTGCGCTTCAACCTGACGGCAGTATAAAAACGGGGGATGCGTTATGGCATTTGGACGGCGGAGCCGGACGATATATAACAGGTCGTCAAGAGTGTAACCGTCCCCAGTGAAAGTATCTATGGAGCGGCGATCATACGTCAATGATGAAGAGAGAAACACCTCCTTTATTCTTACATTCCAGAGTCTCGCTAATCGGGTTGACCGATTCCTTTGAGCTGTCGCAGAGTTTCACATCGACAGAATATTTCTTTGACGAAAGGGCAGCAGAGTCCGTGATTTCCTGTTTCCATTGATCGTAAGAAAGAAGCTCGAGGAAGCGACACAAGGTCTAACCCTTAGCATTTTGGTAAGAGTGACTAGTTTGTTCTTGTCCTCATCTTCGGTCGGCTGGGTCCATCCCTAAAATGGTCGGGGTTGCGGTAAACTACTTCTCGCCTCGATCTCTCCTACTTGAACTCACTGTCCTCGGGACAAACAGCTTGATCCTGTCCTCCGCCTTCCTCAAGGGGTCGACCGGGCTGCGTTCGTTGTACTTATGCCCACCATTCAACAGGTCGAGAGCTTTCAGCGCTTGTTCGATGGCGCTATGGATATCCATCCATGTCAGAGTTAGCCCGAAAAATGTAGCCAAATGAATTCAACTCTTTCATATCCTTTTTTTCCTTATCGGTCAAGTTCCGGTCTGACTCAAGGCGCTCTTGCACGTTGACGCAGTACCGCAAAAGCACCAAGCCGATACTGTGACTTTTCTTCGGCCATAGGTTGATATTAAAGTTGAATATGCCGCGGAACATTATTGAAGAGAAAGGATTACGCGTCGCACCTCCAGCTGCGAAGAGACGGAAAGCGGCTAGTTTCAAACCCCGACAAGGGACCCGGGTGCACCCTTGCTGCCTTCACGAGGGTGGCGTGGTGTAGAAATATTGAATGTCCCCAACCTCGGCGGCGATCACGGCATGTAGCGGAGGGAGACCTTAGACCCGAATTACTCATGGTACGACTATTCTGCGTAGGGAGTGGAATATTTGTTGGAAAGGGATTAGGACGCGAGGTCGATTCCGATTCGGCGGCTGGGTGGAATATGTATTGTCCAGGGTCCTGCTTCGACTCGGCAATCAACAAGCCATCCCGCTGCCGACATTCCTCTCAAGTCACAATAGAAAAGGATCATGTAAAGCGATTCCCTTCCGATCCGAGGTCGGCTTTCAAGGTGATGGATAGTGCACACATCCAGCCACATTTGCGATCGATGGCCGAAGGCGAGCCTCGGCGCTGACCGGCTGTTTCTGCACGAATCGAACACGGGTTGTTGACTGCTCCTACGTCCGTCCACCACTTCAAGCTTTGATATTACGCGTCCCTCTTGCCTTTAACCCCAGGAACGCCAGACCTTCCTCCTCTTAGTGCCAGTGACTCTCGACCTCGCACCGTTCTCGGAGTCTTGTCTAATGCAAGCATTTAGACTGGTCTCCAAGATCCTTCGGAACCGCCTCCTTGAGCCTCCGCCACGAGCGTCAACCAACGACCACGATCCTGACGAAGGCATCCCCCTCGACACAACGCAAGACGATGAAGAGATAGCCACCGATACAAAAAATACCACGTATCTTTCTGCGGTGGGTCTTACTTCGTGTTTGGATGTGGAGGGGACAGTTGACGGGGCGGGACAACAAACAGCGAGAGAGACTGGACAAGTTGTCGAGGTTCCGAACGAATTCAAGTGCAATCAGTATTAACCTTTCGGGAGGGCAAAGTTGCGGTGCCTATGCCCCCGTCTTCCAGGCGACATTCAAACGAGCAAGATGGAGTCGCAAACAGAAAGTGGCGGTGAAGAAGCTCCCATTTCCCCGAGACACGGATTCACCCATGTTCGCCAATGTAAGAAGGTCAATACTTCCCAGCCGTTAAAAGACACTTATCGCCAAATCCGTAGAGTTTTGTTCATGAGGCCGAAACGATGGCTGGGCTGTCGCACGAGAACATTGTCCGCTTCGTGGCGTTTGTCGAAGACCTCGAACACGAAGAAGCTTGGATAATTATGCCATGGGAGCCAAATGGAAACATCAACGAGTTTCTTAGGGCGAGAAAGTGCGAAATTCCCGAACGCATTTCCCTTGTAAGTACTTGTTTCGCAGGAAGGAGACTGGCAGTGAGCCCACAACCTGTTCATCACAGATTAAGGATACATTTGAGGGGATCCAGTACCTTCATACTCGTCAACCGCCGATTTGCCACGGCGCTCTCAAGTCGGTGGGTTGACCGAGCTAGCCTCACATCTCCTTTCACGTCTGACTTCAAGGGCGCTACAG
>KN822960.1:353095-386362 GCA_000827465.1 Tulasnella calospora MUT 4182
GTCTGGTGGTTGAGTTGACCGCAAGAGCGGAAGATTCCGTTTGCGGAGATATAATGGTAAGCGAGTCCCTTTGTTTCTTCCCTGCGTCCTACCTGACATTCTCGTGCACGCAGGCTTGGGTCGAGCAAGCCGCGTCGAGGTACAACGCGCGTCTGTGCTCTACCACAAGGTTCTCTCTTGTTCTTCGCGCCGCTCCTCTCGGAGAATGGATTGTATCGGCAAAGGTTGGGAGAATGGACGACGGATGCTTGCTCATTGAACACGTCCGTCAGCGGGATTTGGTGTGTTTCAACAAGACCACCGAAGAATGACAAAAACGACCTTTAGTGCGAGCTTGTACAGTCTCCTAATAAAAAATAAGGTGCGAGATAGCAGGAACTGTTCGCAGATACTCTTCGAGTCACCTCTTCGTCGCTATGAGCAAATATTGAAATACAGAAAGCGAAGCTTGGCATATGACACGTGATCATGATATCAGCTGTACATTTCTTTCACAGCTGTATGATATGAAAAGCGTCTTGTAGCCGACCCCGAAACAAGACGTCGGCTACGCAAAGCCCTGAGCTACCCTAAAACTATGTAGGCTTCCATAACCGATTGCTTTAAGCGACGGGGCCATCGTTTAAACGGGTTCTCCTTGAATATTCACAGCGCTGCTTTCTGGTGATCATTCAAACGCCTCGCCTTTTGGTCTCTTCGCTCACCCCGCCGCCCCTCGGACTTCCACCAATCCTACCACCCGGAATCTGTTGTCTGTCCTTTTTTTCCAAAAGGACTGACGAAAAGAGTTTCTGACGGACCCTAGACGCCGGTGTCGCCGGTCGCTGGCAAATGTTACAGAGTAATGGAAGACCAATAATCGCGTCCTAGACAAAGTCCCAGTGACGCGAGAGATATTGACCCGCCCAACTGCTCCCCACGATTGTCGTGTGGACAACGTGCCGGCCGAGTTTACCCGGCTCTCTGACCAGGGCATGGGGGACCTGACACTTTCGGAATACCCCAGGCTCAGCTCATTTCCAAGGGGCTGCAGTTGCGACTCTCTCGATGCACAAATGCGCTCATGCACCCCAACCTCATGCGGCCGAGACTCCTCGCACAAGTCACGCACAATGGTCTCCGGGGCATCCTTAAAAGCTCAATTCAACCCGAAGATGCAAGAACAAACCCACGTTGTGCGTAAGGAAATGCTTCCTTATGTTACACGCCCGGGCCAGCAACTCAACGAAGATCCACAGAACAGGTACCATGTAATTCCATTTCCATATGCGAGGCTAAAAGTATTGGACAGCTACCTATGCACATTTACATATCAAGGACATGCAATCGACCGGAATGGCGACTGTACTTCGAGTAAGGCCGCGTTCTAGCTCCACTTCCTGCATCATACCATGTCTCTCCTTCCGGAAGAAAGAGCATTGGAAAGGATTTTAGGCTCTGCTTTGGTTGCCCGAACGGTTTCTTGTTCGGATTGCGCTGCTGGCAGCCGGAGAAATGTCCTCACCCCTCAAGCGCTGTGGACGTTCGAGAACAATCGAAATTATCCATATAACAACGCATACGCCGCAAGCTAGTCCGAAGGTTAGCTGAGCGGGGAATACGTGACCATTGAAAGTAAACAGCTTAAAAATAAGCATGGTGGCGGTTATATGCACGAATAGGCTGGTGAAGGCGAAAGCGACTGTGAAGTAGGCAACGATATATCGCATGAAGTCCCAGGAAGGCCATGGCTCGAACTTCGTCCTAAACTCCTGGTTTGGGTTCAATTTCTTGTAGAGAATTTTGCAGAACGACGGACTGCTGTAAAGTGCTTGGAGGAAAATTGTGATTGCTGTCGCAAGGGCAAATAAGAAGCCCGACAGTGCCAGGATATTGAACGTAAATCGATAATCTGAACTCTCCATAGACGATTCAGTGAACATCAGGGTGAATAAGGCGCCCGCAGCGACTGCCGTTCCAATTGTGCTTGGGAGGGCCAGGGCATCGACAAGGTTCTTACATGGGAGATTGCCGCCCCCCTAGGTCATTGCGAAGGTGAAAGAGTTTAATTGCGGTTCACGTAAAACGGAAAGCATACCAACCAGCTGCTGTTCATCCATCAGGAATCGGCCATCTTCCTCCTGAACTTCGGTCCTCCCCTCTTCGGGAAGAATAGCTGGGGTCGACGAGGCTCCCATATTGGGCAGCGCTATAGGAAGCGAATAATCGCTATTTCTTGGGTCTTGCATTGGTAGCTGTGGTAGGTGTCTTGAATTTACGTGGTAGAGCTTGTGGTGGATTTCAATAACAAGAGGGGGGAAAGACGAGCCGATTGTGAAATCCCCTGGCTGCGGACCGCCTTGGACAAGACACTGACAAATCATATTCCCAGAACCAACCCGGTGGGGCAAGGTGAATGGACCATCTCAGAGTTATCTTTTGCATTTAGCAAGCCTCGATATTATTCGGATTACGCCTTGTTGTTTTGATTTTTCTCCCTTTTTTCATGCCACTTCCTCCCGTGTCTGTACTTTTCTTTGTTTGTATTTGTATCGAGAATCAATGTTGGCCGCGAATCACTTTCAGGAAGTCACCGGACTGGTTCTGGGAATTCCGCGCGAACAAGTGTAAAGCATTTGCCATAGTTTGTTTTTCACGTAATCTCTCTTGCACTGAACCCCTCCCCAGAAAGCCACTCATCAAGAAACGAAACACACTAAGTCGACCCTCCTCAACTAACTACATGACCCAATCGCTGCAGCCTCTCGTAACAACCAGCCCCAACAATATGCCTCTCATTCCTCTCGAGCTATGGTACCCTATCTTCCTCGTCTTGTTTCACGAATCCGTCGAGGAACACGTCTCGCTGGGGCAGCCCGGTATTCTCCCCAAGCTCTGGTGTGGGCGGGCTTTTACGAGTTTGTGGCTCACCTGCCGAGCGCTTCATGGGGTGGGCGAGCAAGTGCGCAGACGGCTCCACGTAATAGCGGACCGCAGTCCACCCAAGGGATTTCTCGATCTCGAGAGGTTCTCGGAATTTCACAGAGATGGGCCTAAACCAGAGGTCATAGTCCAGGGTCAGTCTGTCTCAAACATCGTCCCCCTTGTGATCAGAAACGTCGTTGGGTTAGAGCGAATGGAGTTGGTGGACCTGGTCTATATAGAGCTCCCCTCCAGGCAATCATTGACAGAGACACATTACGGCGCCTCAAAATTCGGAGTTGTTATTTGATCAAGAAGTTATCGGCAGACTTCCCCTCAAGCTTCCAGGATGGGGACTTATCCAACATAATCCAGCTCCGAGGTTCGAAAATCGCACGATTAGAGCTCGACTACACTTCCTGGAATTATCCCCACATCCCTCGAGAGGTTGCATTCTTAACGTTCATACCTGCTCTCAAAACGTTGGTTTTGTGTGGGAAGTCCTTTAAGAAGGTGGCGCAGCTCACCCAGTCATTCTCTCCTCCACTGCTGCAGCATCTCTTTATAACAGAGAACCAACCTCCACTTTCCATCGCCAAGACGGACGCTGTACGCTACCTCGGCCGTTGTCCAACGCTCGAGACCCTCGACTTCGGCGTTGCCATCGACGCTTTGCCCCTGGTCCCAGGCGATACACCTGCGAATCTGCCTGACCTGAGGCAGTTCGAGGGCCCGGCGGAGCTGCTTGCATCTCTACATTGCCCTAACCTACGTCAAGCAGTCGTAAAAGATTGCCAATGGGATGGCAGCGCTTTGATTCACTCCCTCGCCTACACGTCGCCGGTTCTACAGATTCTGGTGATCGAATTGACTGCAAGAGCGGGAGATCACATTTGCAGAGATATAGTGGTAAGCGGCTGCTTTTGTCTTTTCCTTGCGCCCAACCTAACATTCTCGGGCATGCAGGCTTGGATCGAGCAAGCTACGTCGAGGCACAACCCGCATCAGTGGACCACTACAAGATTCTCTCTTGTTCTTCGCGCTGCTCCTCTCGGAGAATGTAATTTATCGGCAAAGGTTGGGAGAATGGGCGACGGGTGCTTGTTCATTGAACACATTCGTCAGCGGGAGATGGTGTCTGTCAACAAGGCAACCGAAGAATGGCAGAAAGGACCTTTAGTGCGAGCTTGTAACAGTCTTCTAATAAACGTTACCGTGCGAGGTGGCAGCAACTGTTTGCATCTGCTCTTCGAGTCGGCCCTTCGTCGCTATGAGCAGATACAGCAAGCGAAGCTTGGCAGATGACACATGATCATGTCTTGTTTGATGTCAGCTACGCGTACCTTTCTTTCATAGCAACGCGTCTTTTACCTGAGGCCGAAATACGACGTCTCCTACGCAAAGCCTTGAGTCACCCTGAAACTACGTAGGATTCCATAACGGATTGCTCCTAGTGACGTGGATCATCATTGAAATGCCTCCTCTTTGCAGAATCACGGCGTTGTTTCCCGGCGATCAATCAACCCCTGTCCCTCGGACCTTGGACCAATCCTACCACCCTAAATCTGTTGTCCGTGCCTTTTTTTTTCAGGCGAACAGACGGGAAGAATTCATAACGAATCCTAGACGGTACTCTCGCCGGTCGCTGGCCACTTTATGCTGCAGAGGAATGGAAGACCAATAAACTAATAACCGCGTCACCAACAAAGTCCCAGCGATGAGGGAGATAATGGTTTGTCCTCGAGATTGTCCATGTGGACAACGTGCCTGCCTAGTTTACCCGAGTTCCTGACAGGCACGGAGGACCTGAAACCTCCGGAATAGTTCGGAATGCCCCAAGCCGAGCTCATTTACAGGGACTGCATAATATTTCCACCCGAAAATCCAAGCACGAACCCACTCTATGCGCGAATAGATGGACCCTTATGCTGCGCGTCCAGCTAGCAATTGAATGAAGATTCACAGAACAATCATCATGTAATTCCATACGAGACTAAATTATTGAACAACTACATATGTCGTATCAAAGGGATGCAGTCGGCCGGAATGGCCACGCGTACGCTTCTTACATCCTCCCATGTCGAAGCATCCCTCCTTCCAGATGAAAGAACACCAGAAACAATGTTATGCTATGCTTTGGTTAGCTGAACGGTTTCTTGTCCGGATTGCGCTGCTGACAGGCTGAGAAATATCCTCACCCCTCAAGCGCTGTGGACGTTCGAGAACAATCGAAATTAGCCATAGAACAACGCATACGCCGCAAGCCAGTCCGAAGGTTAGCTGAGCGGGGAATACTTTGCCATGGAAAGTAAACAGTTTGAAAATAAGCATGGTGGCGGTTAAATGCAGGCCTAGGCTAATGAAGGCCAACGCGACTGTGAAGTAGGCAACGACGTATCGCATGAAGTCCCAGGAAGGCCATGGCTCGAACTTTGTCCTAAGCTCTGGATTTCGGTTCAATTTCTTGTAGAGGATTTTGCAGAAGGATGGACTGCTGTAAAGCGCTTGGAGGCAGATTGTGATTGCCGTCGCAAGGGCAAACAGGAAGCCCGACATTGCCAGCATGCCGATCGTGTATTGTTGGGCCTCCCAAGCTTCGGGAGTAATTTCATCCAGAGTCAAGACGGCGGAGATGATGCTGAACAAGGCGCCGACAGCGACTGCTGTTCCAATTGAGCTTGGGAGGCCCAGGGCATCGACGAGGTTCTTGCATGGGAGATTGCCGTCCCCCTAGGTAATCGCGAAGGTGGAAGAGTTTAGTTGCGGGTCACCCAGATGGAAAGGGTACCAACCAGCTGTTGCTCTTCCATCCGGAAAGAGTCATCTTTCTCCTGAACTTCGGTCTTCCCCGCTTGGGAAATCGGAGCCGAGGTTGACGGGGCCCCAACATTGGGCGGCGCCGGCGGTGTCGGAAGTTGAGAATCGGTTTCTCTTGGCTCTTGCATTGGAAGTGATGATAGGTCTCAAATTTACGAGGAGAGCTTGTGGTGAACGTTAACAACAAGAGGGGGGGGAGGACGAATCGGTTGTGAAATCCTCCGTCTGCGAGACTCGCCTGCCAATAACACGCTGATAAATCATATTCCCAGATCTTCGCATTTAGGCGCCCATCCCCTTCCCGAGCCTTCCCGATGTCATTCGGTTCGAAATCTTTGTTTGTACACCGCTAACAGCCCATCCCTAAGGTACGGTCCTGATGTCATTCGGATTACGCTTCGTCGTTTGACTTTCTCCCTGTTTCATCTTTCCGGTGGGATGGGGGTGACCTCATCGACGCGCTCGCCTCTACGTCAACCGATTTGGAGACCATTGTCATCGAATTAACCTCGAAGTTGGATGACCTTGTGATGAGGTGAGATGTCCTATTCTTCTCAAGTGTCCTTTCTGTCCCATTTCCTGACTTGGAGTGTGCTTTAAACTTCAGGAATGGGTAGAGCTCGCTGTCGGAAGGTGGTGTCCTCAATGGAGCGATGTGTCAAAGTTCTCCCTTGTCCTTCGAGCAGGTCCTTTAGGAGAGTGGATTTACTGCGCTCGTGTGGAAAGAAACGACGTCGGTGAACTGTTCATCGAGTACTTCAGTCGACGTGAAAAGTCGATAGCTTACCTTGCAACACCTGTCAATCGAGAGGAACGGAAATCTTCTCTCCAAAGGGAAGATGTGGATGATGGAGACCTGTGGATAGCTAACCCTTGAATTCTTTCTTCAAACCATCTACACTCTTTCTACGCAGATCTGGCTGTGTTCATGTCGTGTAGCGCATGCATTTGAACAGCATGTATCTTCCCGACAGATCCGAGGCTCCAATAGATATTGAACCAGAAGGTAACGAAAACAACAGTGGGTGAGAAGGACAAATAGACCGCTGGGTCAGAACGAAGCACCAGAATTTGTTCGCTGTTCGAACGTCGAAACCGAACTCCGAGCTTATGTAATCCGACCTCTGGTTGGTGCAAAAGGGTCAGGCCACCACCCTCTACAACGACGATGGCCCAAACCACTGATGCAATCTCTCAACCTCTTAATTCCTTGAATCTCTTAAGCAATTCATCACGGGGTGCAGAAGCCCGCCAAACTTTTCCCCTGGAGCTCTGGCACATCATTTGTAATTTTCTACAACTGGATGCAGAAGCCGACATCCTCCAGTGGAGTGATTTTGACCATCAATCCCGAGCTCGTTATGACCTCCGTAACTTAGGACAGACATCTCGATCACTCTACCAGTTATACCGTTCCATTTCCAACGAGGTCATCTACATCAGAGCCGGGAGTCGGACGTGGAGGTTGAGGAGCCGATATGACAGCGGAAAGACTGTCAAAACTGTATGGCTGGAGGGACATGATATGGAAGTCTCGAAAGCATTGAACAGTGTCCTAGAGCCTCAGCAACTGATTATTAGGGATTATTTTCTCTCAGAGCCGAGCGTATTACATTGGGTGACCGTCACTCCGACAGTCGAAAGCCTCAAGTTGCTACGGTGCCAGATCCCGGAGCGAGACTTCTCGATCCCTTCATCTTTTACGACGGATGAGTTGTATTCCGTCGTCGATCTCCGCAAATCGAATGTCAAATTGTTGGACCTCGACAATTCATACGCGGACACTCAGATCCGAGCCCCTCGAACATCGGCGCTCCTTGCCTTAATTCCCTCATTGGAGACCTTGACCACAACCCCGAGGTCATTCAGGACTATCGCCCAGCTGCCTACAACATTGGACCTCCCTCCTCTCCGCACCCTCATGGTGGTCAGTTACCCAACGGGTTCTATCAACCAAACCCACTTGCTCTCCTTTCTCCGCCGTTGCCCAACATTGAAATCATTGCGCATCAGTAGCACGATATTTTCCAGAGCGTTAGAGCCGGAAGAAATCCCCGCCGATATGCCTAATCTCAAGGAATACGATGGACGTCCAGAGTACCTCACGTTTATCCGCGCTCCTGCTCTCCGCTGGGCGGGTGTGAAGTCACTGGAATGGGATGGAGGCGCGCTCATCCTCTCTCTTGCCTCCACATCACCTGCCCTCGAGGGCGTTGTGCTCGAATTGACGACAAGAATGGACGACCCTATAATCGAGAGTATCAAGGTACGCTTGAACGTTTCAGCATTTCCTTCTCAGTGACTTGCTTACGAACGAAAGGTCCTTCAGAGATGGATGGAAGAGGTGGCTGCGAGATGCAATCCCGATTGGCGGTCCACAGAGCGATTCTCACTCGTCATCCGAACGGCTCCACTGGGAGAATGGATCTATTCGGCCAAAGTCGGGAGGACAGACTCCGGAGAGCTGTTCGCTGAATGGTACCGCGAACGCGAAGATGCGATGGCTTATCTTGCAACTTCCGTCAACTAAGGGGAACCTCAGCCTTGGCTCTTTGGAGGTCCGGTCGGCGGTGCAGGAGATGGATTCACGGCGGACCCGGTTGCATAGCCTTGAACACCCGTGTTCTTTCTTCAAGACGTACATATTCTCTTTGAAATAGTACTAACTATGATGTAGGGCGTCATACATGCGGTTGAATTGCCTGTGTCTTTTCCGCAGCGGCCTGTGCTATATCCGGAGGTCGGCTCAGTTGCGGAGCACGGTGTCAGCGGCTGCTGAGGGCCCCTCTTACCAAACCCAGACGCTTTCATTCAGTTTTAGTTCTCTTAGACACACGGCTCGGGTATGCCGTTTTAGTTATAACCATTATGGTTCGTCATCTCCGGAATAGGAGAAACTAAACTAGCGCTACCTTTGCGGAAAACCGCAGCCCGCCGCGTCGCGTGGAAAATGCGTTTTGATGAACCTTTGGCTGACTTTTGGCACAGACCCAAGGCTTCTTCATAAGTTTCTCATTGTTTCATGTTGGGCGATCCAAAGAAGCACACAGGTTCGAATATGCGTTTTAGGTAGAGCATCGCATTGGATAGCGCTAATTTACAGAGCCAGGACAGCGAGAGGATAGCGGCGAGAAAAGAACAACAGATCACAGGACAACACATCCGATAGATACAAAACCAGGACATAGTAAAGAAGAGTTGTGCATCAGTAGATAACGAGGCATAGGGGACAAAGACAAAGTATAGAACGCCGGGTTCGAACGAAGGAACAACACGGGCGCGATAAAACGAAGTTAATAACAGTTTGTTCAAAAACGAGGAGGGAAAAGAAAGCGGAAGCGATCGAAAGCATGAAGGCATTTTGTGGGCATAGAGAGGGGAACTGTCCGATCACCACGTGTAACCCTGCTGAGGAGCGTTCCTAGCTGGGTACTGGTAGGCAGGGTTGTACATTGGTGGCTGCTGCTGTTGGGTGTTGACGTACATGCCCTGGGGAACCTGTTGGTACTGAACACCCTGAGGGAGCTGATATTGCTGAGGGGGAACGGCGCCAGTGGTCATTGGCACGCCGAAGGCGGGTTGACCGGGCTGGTACGCGACTGGTTGACCCTTGTTGTAGTAGTCAGCAGGGGTGATGGTGGCGGCGGATTCTCGGCGGCCGTTGGGATCGTACAGCTGGTAAGCTGGAACACCGTTGTGAGGGGGAAGGATGTATTGTTGCGAGAAGTGGGCAGAAGATGGAGATGAGGACGAGGAGGAAGAGGATGCCCAGCCATCGTCGGACGAACCGGAGCTCGGGGGTGGAGAAGAAGAGGTGTATCCATCGCCGGACTCCGTTCGGGCGTGCCATTGGGAGATGGAAGCGTACATGGGAGTGGTCATTTGAGGGCGGGTCTGGTGGGTAAATTGGCAGGTCAGATGGTGTTAAGGCGGAGACGTAATTAAGAGAACAACGTACAGGAGGGAAGACACCTTGGACCCAGACGTTGCGGTCGGGGAACCGGCGGGCGTCGAGAGCGGTAAGATCATCGACTGAGCCCCAGAGGAGGCTATCGGCTGTAGGGGGAGAATAAGTCAGATGAGCAAAGTTCATCAAATGAGCGCGGAGTGGGAGGCGGACTTACGTTGCTTAAGGCCGAAGAGCTTGACGCCGCGTTCTTCGCGCTTAGCGATGCACTTCTTTGACCTCCGGAGATGGCCAAGGAGCGAGTTTGGCGCGGTGATGTTGGCGGAAGACAAGTCAGAGTGGCATGCTGGGCAGTAACCAGACTCTGCAGTAATGATGTAGAAGGGGACGTTGGCCTTGCGCAGGGGACTGAGGACCTCTCGGATGTTGTCGAGGGTGATGGTGGTGAAGAGCTTCGATTCAGCAGACATGTTTGTTTTCGATCAGAGGCGTATGGAATAGGAGCTGGGAGTGTGAGTGTGTGAGGGATGAGCGAGGAGGTGGATGTGTTGAAACTGGAGGAGGGGGCGAATGATGCTGGTGAAAAACACAGAGTCGGACTCGGTATTTAGACCTTCGCGCTGTGTTTTGCCTTGAGCCCTCGACGACCGCCATGTAGCCGCGGCGCGTAAGGGTGTAGTCGTATAGTGGTAAGGCTTGCGGTGTTGGAGATGCTGGAGACGATGATGAGAAGGATGCTGGGTTGAATCTGTGATGGTCAGTGTTGTGCAATATAAGGGGTTGGGATGTGCAACTTGCTAATCTCTCTCGAGGTTAGCGGCTCAAGTGCGGTGGTCAGATCCAGATCTCATCCAACCCTGGGTAGCCAGATTGACTTTTCCCAGCGGCGGATCTACTCTGCGGCCATAGAGAGCACCCGCCGTGGGAGTCGTGGACGAAAAGCGGCTCTATTCCAGGGTCCCCCCTTCGCCGCCGTTCACCACCCCCCAGCGCCATCAGCCGCATAATGAGCATCCAATAACCGAGTCTTATTGGCGTTGTCCGCTGCGCCACAGTCTTTACCGCCGCTTTCCGCTCAGATCTGGAAAATTCAGATCTGGTCCAATGTTCAATCTACGCAATCTCATTCTGCCGGACCACCCTCACCGTTCCAACGTATAATGTACACTCCCCCAACTCCCGCCTACCACCGCGACTTCCTCCAATGTACACAGCGCTGAGGGACGTTGTCAGGAGTTAAAAGAGAGCACTATTAGCTAAGAAGCGGCGATAGATTCACTTCTAGCGGAAACACCACAGCATGCCTCCCCTGCGCAAAAAACACAGGTGTACCAACCAGCGCCACGTTTCCCGCCGTCCCACTCTGTTGTGTGCAACTTACACAGTTTGGCTCCCAGTTCCAACACCGTTGGATCTCACATGCCTTTCTCGACAGGTTCGGTCGTCGACCGGGGGTTTGGGAAGCGGCCAAAGGCAGGAGGGTTCAGAGCAAGTTGCACACTCGTCGACACCTAAATGCCATGCTCTGAGCAACTTACACAGGCTAATAGAAAGGCTCGCGTAGTCCAGGGGGACAACGGACGATGCGCAGACGTTCTTCTAGATTCGGATCGTCTCCAACGAATCGTCGGGGGTCCCTCGTCGTCCACGTTGTTCAAGCGACGCCGGCCCCGACACCCGCCTTTCTTTCCCTTCCAAATTGGTTGGAAGGCGGGCGGGAGGTCTGTGGAGCATTTTGGGGGGTGGTTGGAGGTGCAAGGTCTTGCAAGTCGTCTTGCAAGTCGTCGTGAGTCCCCCTCCATCGTTCGCGTCGTTCGCCCTCTAAGCCTGATCCAGTTTGAGCCCATCAGACTTCGAGGACCTGATTACCGGAGATTGCTGTGTTAATTGCCAGATCTGCACAGTCCTGCCCTGTCATAGACGCAAATCCACCCAGCTTATCAACCTTCATTCCCATGTGGGTGTCCAGATGGGTCTATGAACCTCTGTATGGGACGGCCCAAACCACGGCTTCAAGCTTTTTTGTTCCTCGAAAGCCGCTCTCGGAGTGTTTCTTTATTCTCCGGGTGTTTCTCTCGATCCCGAGCACTCATTCTGCTTTATGGGAACATTTTTGCACGAACCGTGTTGACGGCTCCTGATTGGCCGCATGAACGAGTGACGGGTAGTCCCGTAAGCCTACACTCTTTCTCTTCTCCATTTACGGCTCTTTTTCTTGCCTGTTTTATTAGGGTGGTCATGGCAAATAGACGAAATATGTTTCGCATACGCCGCTTTGTGTCGGTGTCGGGGCGTCCGCGCGGCTTTGTCCCACGCGACAAAAGTCCACATTCAACCTCGACCATGCTTAGACTTCATTATATAGCGCTCCCGCGATCGGGCATTCCCGTGGCAAAACAGATCGGGTTCGTTTCTTCCTCCCTCCAAGCTTCTGGCGCCCGATTCACTCTGTGCGCTTCTCTCCCCTCCTATTTTCTTATCTTTCTCAGCTTCCACACTCTCGGGAGTAATGTTGCTTTTCCGGGAATGGTGCAAGCAGATGCTACTACCAGCGCGCGAGAGAACGGGCGAGCTTCGAGATAGCGCAGCTTTCATTCGAGGTGAGTTTACCTTCGTAAAGCTACTCATTAACGATCGAAAAAGAGAAATGAAATGAGATTTTCTTGCTTTTGGTTCCTTTACCGCGCCTCCCCCTCTCTCTCTTTGAGGGGTAAGGTGCAACGCGTCGCACCAAGCTAGTTTGGGTAATAGGTGGCGAAAGACGTAAGCCGAAACACCTCAGCACTTTTCATCTTGGGAGTGCATCGCTTGTTTGCGTACGTCGGTCAAACCGTCTTCTCTGCTCCACATCTCTTGTACTGACCGGCGGGTTATGTGGACGTCCCAGCTCCGACATCTCAGGTGGGAGATCTCAAGCGTACGCATGATCTGGGGCTGGAATGGTGAAGCCGCATACACTCTTCCTTTACCCCACTCCTCTCTGACCCCGCGTCAGCTGGGTCGCACTTGCCTATTAAGAGAAACTCGGAGTGCCGCGTTAGCGAGTGCGTACTCACGTTTACACGTCGATGCAGAGGCTGTTCTACTTGCGAGCCGGCAATACCGGCTAGCGATACGTCTGCGCATGTGTCGCAGCCCGTCTATCAACACTCCTCTTTCTGCCGAGCTCGTTTAAATCTTGAACGAGTTTCGGGTTTGGAAAGATCTCGCTGTGTAAATTAACCTCTCGCCACCCCTGAAGGTTCGGCCCTCCCCCTCGGGCCCCTTCCACTCGGAGCCTTCCACCTCGGCGTTGCGTCATTACCTCGGATGCAATCCGAAGGTCCGAGGTGAAGGTATCTTCACCCTCAGATCGTAGCCTCACTCAGTGATTTCAGCTGATTGTCTCCTTCGCGGCTCGCCCAACCTCCAAAGTGACAAGATGCCAGAGCATGAACCTACCGCATCAAGCGCGATAGGTCATTGAGTCGTGATCCTGATATTAGAGATGACAGGGTTCATTTGGGGAGTCCGCCCGGGGTAGGGATCGGTTGTAAAATTAAATATATCATTTTTCCATGCTTCGGCACTCAACAAGGTGTGATGGCCGAGCGGTCTAAGGCGCTGCACTCAAGTCTGTAACACGACTTTCCGATTACCGGAGCCCTTGCAGTATCGAAAGATGCGTGAGTTCGAATCTCACTTACACCACTTTCTTTTGCATCCTTTTGCTCTGCTCGTCTGAATCCATCACCCAGTTGTCAAAGGGTATGCCTTTCCCGTTTATAAACTTCCTTCCTCGCTCGTAACCTCTGCTATCCGCCAATCAGTTTTTGATACGTCTATTTTACTGCTGGACCTCTTCTGCGTCAGAGAAGGTTGCTCTGCTGACTCCGACTCGGCGAGTGTCGCGGGTTTCCCACATTTGTATCCTCTCAATGGCGCGGCCACCAAGCCTCCCGCCCTCATCATGGCCGCGTTGGCTCGATCCGCCCAAAAGAGTACGCGAATCGCCTTTTTCGACTCTTCTTGCCGCCTTGGCTAATTCTAAATACGATTTCATATATCCTCTGACCCTTGGTTCAGAGACTCGCCGTCGGCGGCCTGTTGGTCTTATTTTTCGGCTATGTTGCAAACCTCTTTCAACACGCCTACCTCCGACGTCTCTCATCCACAGCATCATCCTCTATGAGGTTCGGAAAACCGGAAATCGTCGGTTCGGCCGCAGCGGTAGCTTTGGTTGCGGCTCAGAAGGACATCGAGACGGTGTATGACCGGAGGGTTGGGTTTATCGTCCAAGGCTATGTGGATACGAAGGGTCTCGCAGACGTGCTAGAAAATCTGTGAGTTTGATTTCTTACTCCCTGGAGTGTTGGTGAGGATGGGTTTATTGAAGGTTTGGGTATGTATGGGCAGTCTCGACACGGTGGCGGCGGATGGCACTTGGCCGGACGTGGATTACACTTCGGGTTGTCCGGCTCGCCGAGCGAATTGGCCCGCGCAGGTTCACTGGCTTCATATTAGTATGTGGTCTAGTGCATCGGCTCTTTATCTTGACTAACTACTTTCGCTCGTGGCAGTCCCCCTTGCCGCCGCATACACAGGGGCTTTACCTAAACCAGAGGACGCTTTGGCGTCGCAATGGAAGCACTACGTCGGAAATCCGGAAGTCAAACAAGTGCTTGATAAGGCTATGAACTGGTGGTTTGATAGGGATTACAAGGTGGGCGCCTGCGTAGACCAAGGTGGCACGGCCAAATGCCCCTGTAGCACCGACGGGTTATGGAACACCAACTGGTAAGAGTTCCCGGAGTTTGAGCGATGAATCATGAGTGGTAGCAATATTAATTAATCTAAATGCAGGTATAGCAACGTACGTCGTCGTCGTCTTCGTCGTCGGTGATAGAGCGGAGGAAGCTCAAGTCACACGGAACACTCAGGTCATTCTCATTCCTCGTCTGGCAACCGAAGCTTGCCTTCTTCTCGACAAGTCCTTGTCAGACTACCAGCGAGAGAGTTGTATCAATATCGGACTTAAGGGCTATGGAAGGTTCTATGCCGATCCTGTGCCAGGGTAAGCCCGGTCTGCCCGAGTTACGAGCTCCGGTTGACCGGTGTTTTCGGCAGTTATATGTCCGGAGCCAACATCCTCGACGTTGCGTCAAACTCGGTCAACGTCGGGATTCTTCAGGCGTTTGGAGGAAACACGACTCAAGGACAAGAGCTGATCAGTGACGCGTACGAGCGAGCTCACAACGAACTGAGGGTCCAGGACGGCCTGAAGGCAGATGGGATTCGAGCCGACGGTAGTTTTAACCAGGTATGCAGAGCGGGTTCGACATTTTGAATGCTCTATCTGAAGCAAGGTCTTAGCACAATGGGATCTTATACAACGGGAACTACGGGAAGGATTAGTGCGCATAATCTTGGACTGCCTAGGCTCAGGGTGGCCGTTGCTGACTAGACTCTGCTTTGCAATAGCGCCAACCTCGTCCTCCTTTTGGAACTCTCGTCAGCTGGAACCCAATGGGAGGCAAACGAAAATTCACGAGAAGCGTTTGGTCTGCACATCGAGGGTTCTTCCTGGATGATGTACAGCAGCATTCGAACGCACATAGTTCACTGGGACTTCGTGAGTTTTTTGTCTAACGAATACCATACCCTCCCTTATAATTTGCCTACATAGAGTACAGTCGGGCGAATGATCACCTTCCCAGTTGTGGACCAACAGTGAGTTCGCCTGGTCCTGCGAGACGTCTCTGTCACGGACTGACGAGATGACTGCCCAAAGAGCGACAGCCAGCATTAAGATGAACTTGACTCAAGTAGAACAGCTGGGCGACCAGTGGAAGGACACGAAGATGAAAGACGTCGCGACTAGACTGAAGAAACCGGGCAAGACGGCGAACGCCGGGAACACACCAGGCAATCGCATGTTCTGGGTCAATGACTACATGGTGAGGGTGGAAGCTTGGTTGCAACGAGAACTGTGCTAACTTGCTTTACCCTAGGTCCATAGGGGCAAAAACTACGTGACAACGGTCAAGATGCTTTCTAAGCGAACGACGAATACGGAATGTGTCAATTCTCGTGAGTAGCCTTGGGTTTATTCAGGCGCGTTGTCAGTGTTATAACCGATCATTTTCACAGAGAACATGTACGGCTTCCACCTCGGTCACGGAGCGGTCTTCACATACGTTTCGGGACAAGAGTACGAGGACGTTTCGGCCGCGTGGAATTGGAACATCATTCCTGGAATTACGACAGATTACGCCGAGACACCTTTCTACTGCTCGGAGACGCGTTGGAGCGGTATCACGGATTTCGTCGGGGGAGCCTCCGATGGGCTTGTTGGGATGGCCGTTATGGATTATATCAATCCCTACACCGGAACGCTTCGGTACCGCAAAGCCTGGTTCTTCTTCGAAGGGGATATGCAGCACGTTACGGTCACTGAAGTGGAATCTGTGACAAACGCAGACGTGTACTCGGTCCTAGACCAGAAGCGAGTAGGGAAAGGAGGAATCTACGTAAACGGCACCCTTTTGGAATCGCCTGATGGTGGAAACTTCACTGCTCCTGCTTCTCTCTGGCATTCCGGGGTCGGATACACGTTCGATCCTGCTTCTCCAACTCTCCAACACCTCTCTATAACGACGGAAAACTTTACGGGCGACTGGTCACACATTGGAACCTCAACCGCGCCACCCACCACGGTTGACCTCTTCACGGCTTACCTCAAGCACCAGCCAGAAAAGCTAGAAGACGGTCTCTCGTACACGATTTACCCAGGGACGCACACGTATGAAGAGTTCGAAGACGCGGCCAAAAAGCGGAGCGTGCGCACTCTACGTAATGACAAACACGTTTCTGCTGCAATGGATTCGGATGGGAGCACCATCATGGCGGTTTTTTGGCCGGCGGAGAAAGGACACCCCGATGAGAGCTTAGAGGTTCCCTGGAAGGGCAACGATGAGCGTCTTACCATTCGGGTGGAAATGGAGGCGATCATTACTGTTTGTACCAAGAGGTGGACAGTGACGGTCGCAGATCCGTCCCAATCCATGGAGACACTAGAAGTCACCATCGAGTTCTCGGGAAACCTTCATCAAGACCTGCTGGATAAGATTGGAGTTTTACCGGCAACCAAGAAACTCGTGGTTCACCTGCCTCAGGGCCCTGAAGCCGGACGGAGCGTGACCGTCGATCTCTTTTAGCATTAACATATAGACTTGCAGCACCGTACTACGGACCGATACCCAGTTTGTAACGATACCAACTCTTACATTAACCAACACTCCTTTATCGATTAATTATTTTCACTCTTCCAAGATCCAACATTCCTGGCGCTTGGCGTCCCTCTTCGGCCGCCGCCTCCGGCGGCGCATTCGGAGCCCAGCCAATAATGGCTAAATAGCCTTCCAACTCCTTCCACCCAATCCCATGCTTACTGCAAATCTCGTCAGTGTGGTGCTGGCCATCAAGCATCTCGCGCAGCCCTTCAGGATACGGGAGTGGCTCTACCGATACACCTGCGCCGACCCCTAGAACCGCGTTCCCGGCTCCCCCGGTTCCCCCACTACCACCTATAGAGATCGTGTTTGAAAGCATCCCTCCTTGGCTGTTGCGTTGCGTGATCGAAGTGGCCCTGTCCCTTGTTCGGACCGTGCTGTTCCTCGACAGGACCGGGGTAGGCGGACCTCTTGAGCTGCGCCAACTTGCGGGGGTGGCCCCTACTTCAGCCAAAGTAGCGTTAAGGTCCGATTGCGCCGTTGCGCTGGAAGTGATGGATGTTGTGGAAGCCAGATACGGTTGAGACGCGTGTTGAGTGTTAATCGCGGAGAGTGTAGATTGCACAGAACCCTGCCTGGGGCGCGCGCGCATTTGAGATCCTGGAAAGTACTGCGTTGGAGTCACTGTATGAATAGGTGGAGATAGATTGGATGGTGATTCTGCTGCGGTCATCACTCCAAAGCTCCTTCCTGCGACGCGGTAGCCATGGACAGTCGTCATACTGGAAGTCGACTCTATTGACTCAGAGATAGGGATGAAGCTTTGGAAGTAGTTGGTTGCCGTTGGGCTGCCTATCCCAGTATCTTTCAAGGCCGTGAGGGCATCCAGTTCTTCGGGATTCAGTTGGCGGCTCTGCGAGCCCACCCCACCACGTTTCTTTTTGCTCTTGTCCCTGTCCCGGGAAACCAGGATAGGGTAGCGGTGGATCCGCCGTAAAAACCCTTTGATAACCCCAAAGCTAAGGAAGCGGCGGACGTCAATACCTGTCGAAGCGATATCGTTTTCCTCCATCCAGGTGTGTATCGTTTTCCCCCGCTTCAGTTGCGAATAGAGGCGGAGTAGTTGGGGCCATGACAAATGATCGTGTCCTGTTAGGGAATAGACTCGTTTAATGTTAAGAGCAACAGAATGAACGAAAATCCAATAAGCACCCACCGGCTTGGGTCACGTACGGCGCGCACTCCGCTTGCACGCTCGCGTCTTCTGCAAGCCATTGGATGGCTGGCTTCAGGGCATACATGTTGCTATATTGAAATATGTCGACCATGAGGATGCACTGATAAAACCTACGAAAGGAGTTTAGTCGGCGCTAGTGTTGCAGCTTTTGGACGCTTACAGGAGATGTTCCATGCACCTCCGCGTGAGATTAGGATCAGTATCCGCTAGGTCGGCAATCTTGCTGACATGATTGATCCCGTTGATATGAGGCACGACCTTGAGCATAACGGCGTCTCAGTAAACCCGCGGTGCATGTGTTCGCTTTTTGCAATGCAAAAAGCGCCGAGCAGCCTAACCTTGGCCATCGTCAAATCCCAATTTGACTCCACCCTCTTTGCCAAGTTGATAAGAGCGATAGGCACCTGCCAGTCGTCTACCTTCGGTGGGTTGGGGTAGAATGGAAATATTTTAAGCTCGATGGAATTAAATGAATCGATGCGGATGGATGTCTCAGAGAACGAGTTCAAGTCTTCGTAAAGTTGTTCGAGAATCGAATACATTCGACCTGATGTTTGTTGGTTAGATAGGAAGCCTGACTCTTCCTGGATAAAGGGGGGGAACTCTTAGACAAGGACGCTATGCCAAAATGACTATCATACCTCGCAATTCATCAGGACAGTTGCGCATTTCCGAACCACTTGTTCATAGCAGCTGAGGTCCGCCCGCCGGTCGAACACAAAACACAGGTTGAACCGAAAGTCCCTTCGGAAGTATCTGTCTCCGTACAGGATGACAGGGAAACCTAGTATCCGGTGCGTGGGCGTGTTGCAGTGAACCAACCTCCCGTATAACCGGTCTTTAGGGATTACGTATTCGGATATAGAGTCGAAGTCGACGAGTGCGTTGGAAGACACGATCTTGAGGGATGGTACTTTTGAATTGCCGAGCCCTATCAACGCTGGTGGCCTTGATTGGGATAGTCCGCTTGCAGGTTGCACGGCGCTGAAGCCAGGTGATGCACCAGGCTTATCGGATGTTCCGCTACTTGACTCGGGTGGACTTGATAGTCCCGTGTGACTTGTCCGAGGCGAAGCTCCTCCGCTAACCAACGACGTTAAGCTTGGTGCTCTTGAACCTCCAAGACTCAGCGGCTCCGGTTCCCCCAACTTGGCCAACGCATCAGCTGATACTCCCGAGCTACCAGCGGCAAAGCTTCCTGGTGTATACGCGACACTGGGACTTCGGATAGAGGTTGCTGAGAATATAGGACTTCGAGCCGAGTCTGGTTGGGGAACTAGTGAGACGGCGATTGAACCTTCAGGGACTTGATAAACGACTTGAGGACCGAGCCGCGGATGGAAGACGGCATAGAAAACGGAGAGAATGCGCGGGAGGAACGAGTCGTCGTTGGTGAAACCGACGTTGGGGGTTCCTTGAAGGGGCTGGGGATTCAAAATGAGAGAGTCGATCATTATGGGAGTTGGCGGATGACGTGTGACTAGAGTTCACTAGATGTGACGCCCTAGAAAGCAAGCGGTGCTAATGAGCTGGTACAAGACCTAAACATCAAGGCAAGGTAAGTCCTGGAACACTTGTCTTAGTTAACACAACACACCCACGTCCTGGGCCAGCTTGCTCAGCCACGTCGAACGAACAGGATAATACAGCAGTCCAGGTAGGTTCACAGTGCCACTTTGGACCACCCACCCAGTGCTAATGGTTGGCAAACTGTAGGAGAAGTCAGAGTGAGGTGCAAATGGCGAGCAAGGGGTTTGTTGTCGTGGGGCCAAAGTCGCTGCGTCCCAACATCGGCGTTCAGCGGCTTCGCACGCCTGACCCTGTTTTCTCGTCCATCACCAACAGAAGTCGTCCGACTCGAACGGTGAGTCCACCGACTGCATTGCGCCGGGATTGTTTGTTCGTGAAGATTGCTTTGAGGCGTGTGGCGGTGTTTGGGAGGGCTGTGGCGTGTCTGTCGGATTCAGAAATGACAGCTCATAAACTGTTCTTGGCAGGCACGACGTTCGCCACGAATCGACTGGTCTCAAAAGAGACCCGCGAAGCCGGATCAGGACCTCTTCTGCTCCCTCCAACCTCTACGCCCAACGACTCCCGACGCCTCCAACCACTATGCCTCGAACCTTGGTCCTCACGTTGATGGTTTCGTTTGCAACGATTGTGTTGGCTGCCCCAGTGGATTGGGAGGCCCCACACCAATTGCGACCGAGAGGGAGGACAACAAAATCTTCGACGACAACTGTCAAGCTGAATAAAACAGGCAAGATCGTTGTTGGGTCTGGTACGTGCCCTTTCGCTTGGCCTCCCCACCAGTCATCCTAGCCTCTTACCCCCTTCCCTAATAGTCATTGGAGGCCTCTTCGGTATCATCTTCATCTGCATTGGCTGCGCTATGCTACGAACGTATATCACGGTTCGAAGAATGAACAAGGCATCAGCGAGAATGGAGAGGATGAAGAATTCGCATCTGAAGCCCGAAGAACTCGAGGCGGTGAACCAGTACCCTGAGCTGTTCGAGACCCCCGCACACGAACGGTTAGACGGATGGAACGCGCACACCATCAATGGGCCACCACCTCCTTTTGCAAGCTCCCGCGCAGGTCCGGACGAAAAGGATATCGATGATGGAGGGGCGGCCAAGCCAGGTTCGGAGAAAGTACCACAAGTGGATCGCGATGGTTGGAAGCAGGGCACGGCCACTGAGCCCTCAATGCCCGAGCCTGCATACACTCCGACATCCAATCCGGACTTGCAGAAGGATTCGGGGGAGAAGGCGCCCTTTAAGCTATTTTGACGATTGCTATCTGCAGTAGGGGTAGTCCGGTCGCACGTTTCGTTCGATGGAGCTTTTATGGATATCTATTAGCCCAACACGATACGTTCTCGATAATGTCCGACGGGGATGGAGGATGAAAGGAGTCTTGCGGGCGGAATTCGCTCGAGAACGCTCACTTCGATCACTAGCAACATTCGTATCTGCTAGCACCATATTACTTTCGCCACTTATCTTTACTCTCGACACCTCCTCTTTCTAGTCACGACAGGCTCTATTATTACAAATAAACTCTCGAAACCCTTCTCAGCTGTTCACGTTCGGATTTTGTTTGTTCGGGCATTTTTCTCGTTCCTGATGCCACATACCCATGACAGAAACCCCGTCAAAACAACCAAATAAATTCGATTAATCTAAAGAAACCGGGCTGGCTCCGCTGCGAGCGGTATCTCAGCCGCGTCTGGCCATACCTTCGCCAGCTAAACACTTTTGTGGCTTTGAGAGCCTGTTCTCATTGCACACCAATCATTTCCGCAGGCCACCTAAACGATGGATTTAAGCTCACTTTGTGTCAATCCGCAAAAAAAAAAAGGGCTCGGTGCCTGTGGCTGTGCTCTGGTTTGGGCGCGGGAGGTCAGTTGGTATCTAAAAATGGAGGACTGGTTGGTGCAAATGGATGGTTCTCGGCAGGCACAGATCCGCCAAGAGCCTAAGTACAGGTCCTAAAAGTAGATTCTTACGTTGCATCTTACGGCAGGTCCTCAGCGGGATACAAAATGTGACGCTCCCGTCTTCAAGAGGAGATGGAACATCGCAGAATTGAACCACTTTTTTCCCTCCAATCCCTTCGTCTTTACGCCCTTTAGCATCCTACGACCTTTTCGACATGACTTCCGGTGCTATGCTTCAAATGGCCTTCCTCGCATCCATGATCTTGTTCGCAACAATGGCGGTGGCTGCTCCCGTCGCACCCCACAAACTGTTCCCTCTCGAGAACGATAGCGGCTCTTTTACTAAGAGGGGACTGAGTGAAAAAGGAAAGATCGCCCTTATTATTGGTACGTATTTCTTCACTCAGCTCAGCGAATAATGTTCAGCTGTTGACCGATCTCGACAGTCTTTGTCGGCCCTATTGCACTCAGCGTGGCCGTGGTAATTATGTCTCTCCTTTTCGCCTGTGTCGCGGCCCTTTGCGAGGGGTGCTCCTCGTGTACTAGAAAGAAGGGGGCACCAAAGCAGCAGAAGGGTGCTGAGGACCCCCGGACCACACGCCAGAACGCCGAGCCACAGGGTGCAGACCTCGGAGCAGTAGATCAGTTTGTTGGCGATGTTTCTTCCTAAATTCGAGTAGTCTTTGGGGCACCTGTCATTTCATTCCTTTCGTATCTCTTCAAGTGGACCATTAAGCCGTACAATTACTGCCATAATCATATGTCCGCACTTCGGTCATTGTGCTTAACCCCAAGCTTCTTGCTACAGCAAACGAGAAGTACGCCGTAAATTTTGTGTTTTTTTTTTTCTGGGAGGGGGGAAGGGCGTCCTTGCTGTTGTGGGGTAGTAGAACTCTCGAGCAAGGGGCGTTTCAACTCCCTCAGACGCTGAGAGGACGATGCGCCGCAATCACAGGTATCTTCTCAAACTCCGCGAGCTAAGCAGACTCGATACACTCTCGACAGGGACTAGTATGGTCATGAGTTACTTTTGAATCCTGCTTGGGCCCTCCGTATGTTGGTACCGAAAGCCAGGGAGATCTGGAAAATTATTGGCGGGGCGATTAATTACGGGTCACGAGCGACACTTTCGGGGCGGAATTCGGCGCTTTCCCAGCTTGGTACACGGCGGATCGCGTGAGAGATAATGTAATCTTAGTATACGAACCCTCGAGTGTAATTACAAACAATAATTGCTCCAGCAAGTCGACCCAAGCCTTGCAGCGTATTTAGTTACCGGATTAGGTCTTCATCCCCTTCAACGTCTCCTCGGCGGAGCCCCGTTTGTGGAGAGTCACCGGATGCGACTGATCTGAAGGAATTTGTGTACCTTGGGTGAGTCCCCCATCGGTAAGTCCGAGTTGACAAAGAAGAGAAAAGAAACGTGGGCGGCGTGCAACGGCTTCAAACGCATATGATCCCCTCCTGTGACCGATTTCGCAGATGATCTTTACTTAATTAGTGACAGATTTTCAGAGTCTTAAAGACTCGTGTCAGCTGTTTGGACGGGAAAGTCGTGCGCCGCTTGCTTGAACACTATGACGCCGGCATTGCAACCCAATGAGACCAACCTGGACGAAAGCTGCACGGTCCAAGTCGCGGCTGCTATCAATCGAGAGAACGGGCACACATGTGAGCATAAATGCTGAATTAGCGTTTACCAGTGTAGCATAAGGTGACATGGGCCGAGCCCTACTTGACCAGCACCAGACGCGTTCCACAACATGTGGCTGTCCAGTCTCCCGAGTGCACATGGCCTTCAATACCCCTTCCTCCGCCACCAGCTCACACACAAAGACTCCCCCTCACAAATATATCTCGGCAACCCCAGATACCATCTTCAATGAACGTTCCTGTCCAAAACACCCTCAACCCTCCTGCTTTCGAAATTCCCGACCCACCGGATGAGTTCGGCCAGGACGGCGGGAAATTCTACCGCTGCTACGATGCTCTTGCAGAAGAAATTGACGAGGATATGGCGAAAGGACTGAAGGAACAGTTGGATGGAATGCTCATTTTGTAAGTGTCTCAGCTATTTATATGGTCATTGCGACTCTCGCTCACCCTACCGCCAGGCCGGCCTTTTCGCAGGCGTCAATTTCGCATTCCTCGGGCTTACCATCCCTCTTCTATCCGCTAACCCAGCTAATGACACTAATACGCTCCTTGCGCAGAACAATGCAAATTTAACCCAATTAGTTATGGGGAGGAACGACAGCGTCTCCGCTAATGCTATTCTACCCTCCGCAAAATTTGCACCTTCCCGTGACATATTAGCTTAGCATTTTCAATTATATCGTCATCTCTCGCTGTCCTCGGTCGGCAGTGGCTTGTCTACTACCGGAACGCAGCGGTGGAGGTCCAGACCGCCAACGGTGGGAACAACTCAAGCGGTTCCTCGGAGCTGAACGATGGCAACTCGAGGCCATATTAGACGACGTGCTCCTTTCTCTCCTTCAAATCGGTCTCATCATCTTTTGCGCTTCGCTCATCCTCTACTTTCGCTATCTGAGCCCTGCAATATCTTTAATAATCGGAATACCATTTTCCGTCGGGCTCGCTTCTTTCATTGGAAGCGCGATCTGCATAATTTGGGATACAGTAGGTTCTGCCCTTTTCAAAGTCCACTTTCCCATTTACTACTCTTGGCAGTTCATCCCTTATCCAGGGCGTGGAGGGTAGTCAGGGAGACATTTCCCATCGTTAACACAGTCGTTTGGGACAAACTATCATGGCGGGAAGAGGAGAGCCCCGAGTTACTGCAAACCATTGCTCTCCGCCGAGCCATTTATATATCGGATGACCCCGTCACACTACTACACGCCACAGCGAACCTCTTGGCAGTCAGAAGTCCTGCGACCATGGAGGGACTGTGGGGTGAGGCCACGTTTCATCAGCGCTTCCTGGAGTTAATCCAAAATGCCTACAATGTGATCTTGCAGCTTCAAAGCTACAATGTCGATCCCAGGGACATTGCAGCATCTGCTAGGCGGCTGTACTGCTGCGCTGCAGCCCATGTTTTGCTTACCTTTGACGCTGAATGGGGCAACCTCCTCGACTTGCGAGATGAGGTATTCGCATACACTGCCACAAACCCCATTTCCAGTACATTGTTTCTGGGCTCATCTTCCAGTTTAATCGGGGCAAATCTAGGGTGGTCCATCGCCTGCATCTTTTATAATACACCGTCTGATGAAGACCTTCAGAGCATTTGTAATCATCTGGTTGCATCGTCTGATGCCCTAGCAAGTTATCCAGATCGCAGGGCCTTCTCTGTCTTCTTATGGGTTATTGGCCAGCTTCCCGCCCTTCAAGAAATAGAAAGTGATGCTTTTGAAAGTCTAAGAAGGGCGTACAGAGGGTCAGTGATTTACCTTTGTGATGGTAGCATATCAATGGTGGCTGAACGAAGATGTTCCATACTAGAGATATTTTTGAGGGTTTGGGAAGGCATTTTCAGTCTTGTTGGGACCAAACTCCAGGAAAATGCTTGGTTCTGACAGCGTGTTAACCAGCATTATACAGTGCATAGAGCGAATCGCGGTTGATGAGCAGGTTAGCTCAAGCGCGGGACTCGAGCACAATTTCAAGCTACTTGAGTTCGTCGAGACAATTATACGAGACCCTCGACTTCCGGAGGCAGTAGCTGGAGTAGGGAGAAAACTACGGATGGTAGTAGCGCAATCGTGGAGGCGCGAGTGGGCTGCACTGACCGTGAAATATGAGTGCGTCCTTCCATCATCTTAATGCGTTTACTGGAGTTTAACTTTTCGTAGGTTTTCACGAAGTTCCTGTCGCGCCGTCGGATTCTATCTGGCCAACCTCAAAATTCTGCACCGAACTGAATTTGTCGACTACGAAGATACAGAGGCCTTGCGGGTCTTTCATCAGCAAAACCCGCCAAATCGGACGAGGTCTGACCAAGGCTGGTCAGATGCGTTGAGGTAATAAGGGGCCATAAGCATTACCCGCTTCTGTTCTAAGGTTATCATTACCTGATGAGAAACCTCATTTCTAGTTAGATCTGGGCAAACTTGGATAGGCTTTCAGTTCCTGAGCAGCCGCCATTGGCTGAGACTGTCTGATCAGACCTGATCAGGCCACTTCAGCCAACCCACTTAAATCTATATAAACACGCAGCATTTAATGTAGACGCGAGTGGTATCCATTTCCGCAATGGGATAGCTATTACATCAAAAGCCTTGTATTGCATTCATGATCAATTTAGCGGTAATAACACAAACTAACTACGCCACAGCGCTGCGGTAGCAGGACGGACACGTGCACGCTTCAAATAGGCGGTGGCTAAAGGGAGCAGAGGAAGGGAGAGGAGGGCAGAGGCGAACGGGGAGCACCCTAGAAGAGGTAGGTACGTCGAAGTACTCACAGAGTTCGGAGCTTCACAAATCCAACCTAGTGTTGCTCATCGGAAAACCCTCGCGCCTTCAAACAGCTCAGCTCGAGGTGGGAACGGCGATTCTGCCACTTTAGTGGGCACGAGACTGTGGCCGGGTAACACCGACATGCGATTCTCTTGTTCCAAGATCTCTGTTGGATGTGCTGGTGTGTTCGCAAATCTTGCTACCTGGACCGCCGTAAGGATAGCTTGGAGTGAAGACCTGTAAGGTATTTCCGATGAACTGTAAGACACTCCCTTGTTGGCCCGCATCTAAAGCGACGGGAATTATTGTGACAGACTATGTTAGACTCGGTAAAGTAGGAGGTGGTGTTTACTATACCAATGCTAGCAGAAGCCAGGTCGTGCACCTTGATTGTTTGAGGTCGGAGGACAGGAGAGTTGTCGAGTAAGGGCTGCCGCGAAGGCGGCGGTGTGTTAGTTGAGGTTGAGATTCGAAACGAGCGGGGGGTGGGAAAGTAGAGTTAGAGCGAGACTTGCCGCGTACTTCCGCTCGACCAAGGTCGCCCTAGGTGGTCACACAGATCCCATCTTCCAAGGAGCACTCCAGCCTCGCGTGCAGGGCAGTCACTAAGAGTAAAATAGGCCTTTCTGCGGATTTTTCCGCCTGAATGCCAACACTAGAATTTCCACCTATAAGCATACCATGCCCAGGGGTTCAACAGAATTAGTGCTTGTGGTACGCTCGGAAAAGTCTGTTGGAGTCTGACGAGATCACCGTCAGGCTTATGGAAAATGATCGTGGCTGACCACGTGACATAGGAAGTCTTTCAAGGGTCTGGTAAGGGCTGGTAAGGGCTGTTTGGCCGGTAAGCTGGAATAAGCTTCTACGGAGTTTGCTGATGCTTAGCCCTATTATACGGGAGCTCGTTTCTTATTGGCATTTTGCGTACGCTTCAGAACAGAAGGCAATTTGCACCGCGTTTAACACATTGGTGTCGGACATTTGTCAATTCTTCGAGAAAACACGGGTATGATGCAACATTTCGATCACCCTTCTTTGAAGCAACTAACTTGGATGAAATTTGATAGAAGAAAGTAAGGAGGTCCCGAGATCCCGATGAGCGCTGGTGCCACTGACATTAGGAGTCGCCGTCAACCAAAACTCTGTATACTATCCTGATTCCTGTGGGGTTTTTTGTCTTCTTTCCCGCGAAGCTATTATGGCCTCACTAATATTATACAATTTGTTTAGACCTGATCTGTTTAAAACAACCGATGGAAGTTTTCCCTTGCCATAGAGGTTCCCCTCTATCGGGTGGACCGGGTGGACCGAAAGGGACCCACTTCGTTTCACCATTATTAGCCAACCTCCCATCTTTTGTACATGCTTTTCCTCCGTACATGGCCAATTCACCTAAATTAGATGAAGTTGACAGAGAAATGCCGACTTCGAACAAGACATGGCCCGGAAGCCTATTGAAACGAAGCATATAACTCCTACTTGGCGAGACGGCTGATCCTAAGACGACATATCCTAGCAGATGGAATTGAGAACGCCTCACAATTCTGACTGATACTACAGAAAGTGTAAGGGCTTGCCGGAATGTGAAATGCCTCCATCTGTCTTGGACGCCATCGTAAAAGCACGTTTGGGGGTGGAATGACGTTGGGATTACGATTTGAACTTTGAGCTCGAAGGCGACGCGTCCTGTCACGGTATTCTCACGGAGCTTCTTAGACGCAAACGACCTATAATACGTGCAACATATGCCATGCTGAGCCTTGTTCGAGCATATCGCAAGCAAATTATTGCTTTGTTATACTAGTTGCAAGCGGTAACGGCGTTGCCTGCTACCTCTGGCCTGCCGATCGCCCTTTCGCAGTCCCCCCGGGCCCGAACGATGACATTCGGTTTTGTCCGAAGTGTTCATTCTGGGAGCCCCAGCCCAACTGCTCGCCGCCCATGTTTATGTCCGGAGTGTTTGCCGTTTTCTCCAAACTCGTCTGCCGCGCTGCCATCACACCCACGTGACCTCCCACCGAACAACGACAATCACGACAGGCCACACAAGCAAGCAGCAACAACCACTCCCGCCCGATCTCGCCCCCAAATTCGCTTCCCCAAACTTGACTCGCCTCCGTCATGACACCTTTGAATAGAACTGCTGTCAAATACAAGCTCGGAATGACGCAAGCAGGTCGTCTTGGCGAAGTGGGCGTATTTAATCACAAACAACGAGAGCACTCCCTATCCCACTTTACAACTTGCTTCCCCCTCCCTCTTTCGCCCTTTCATACCCCCCGCTCTTTCGCCCACTCCATCCTCACCCTCATCTCCCAATCACCTCTCCGTCATACTATAAAGTTGAACCGCTACCGACTCGACCGGCCTGTAGCCATCTTCTCCTCCCTCCCCCCTCAGCTAGGAATACAATCAGACCAAATAGTCTATCCCTTGTTCTTCCGATTCGGTTAGCTCCCACTGTTGGCCATAGACTCTGCCATCACCAAAACCCAAACAAACCACCATGTCACAAGAACGAACACGCACCCCGGAAGAGGAGCTGGCTGTTGAAGTACAAGTCCTCGAAACATTTCGACCCTTTCTGGAAAATCTGTTTCCGCTCAATCTTGATGCCGTTCTCACTGAAATTATCAACCAAGCACCTTACTCGAAGAGGGCGCTAGGGGTTCTCGAAACGCCTATACCCAAGCCAGGCCAGCTGACAGGTGACATCTCACATGGCTTTGATATATTCTGCCCCGCTGACGATAAACTTTTAGATCGCGTGATGATTAGCTCCCTGAGACTTTTAAATGAAGCTCTTGTGAGGATTGCCTCAAAATATCGCTCTGCGCTCGCAACCTCCGCCCTCTCTGAAGAGGCTGCTGACACATTCCACGGTACGGTACAAAACTCAAGTCAGAAGCACCAGTTTGACTCATCACCAATCTCGGACCAGATCTCCGGCAAGCTTTCATGCACGGCAAAGCAGCTCTTACCCCCTCTGAAGCTGCCAAGGATATCGCTTCGGAGCAACGAAAACATCCGATGGCAATCGGGCGCCCATTCGAAACAACCGGGCCCCCTATCTCGATCTATCACACCGTCTTCTCAGAATTCAAGACTCTCATTGAAGCTCCGAATGCCGCTCCTCCAGAGGATGTAGTCACCGCCTTCCACTTGATCCAAGCTGCTGCTAAGGTCTATCCAAACGAGACAGCCCGCCTGCGTTCCTTACGCCCCCTTATCGAAGTGCTTTTGAAACACCAAATTCCACGACTTCCTGCGGGTTACCTCTGTGCTCCCGATGGTGTTGCTTTGTATGACTCCCCTGTCGGATTGGTTCCACTACTGGTCATGGAGGCAAAGAATGAAATCGGCGCCGGTGGAAGTGATCCTGATATTCAAGGCGCATTTTCGTTTCGAAAAATGTGGGTCGAGGAGGATTCACCGGTGCGTTCTTTTCATCATCTGAAAGGTTTAAAACTCAACATTCTACGATCAGATATCCGAGGTCCCGAATGTTTGTTGCTGCCCCTCCTTCGTGCTCTCTGTGGCCGGTCCTCACATTACAATCCACGGTGCAATCTTCGCGGGCCAATTTATTGTCCAACCTCTCACCGAGACGCTAGGACTAGCCAATTTTCCCAATCCCTTTGAACGAGCCCAGTATATCGCAAAGATCATGGTCGCGCTGAGACATTGTCTCGAAGCACTGGAAAAGTTCTACAGCGGCCTCACCCCCGCAAACACGCCGCAGCGGGCCAATTTCTCGCCTATCTTTCGGGAGTATTACGCTCGCGACGGCCAGAAGGTCACTCTCACCTATACCGGCCCCAACCTGCTACCCGATCGTGTTGGACGGGCAATGTTCAACGCTCGTGCAAAGCGGCTCGATGACGAGGAGGGTATCTCCGTTAAGGTCAAATTCACAACGCAATACTGCGAGGCAGCCCATGCTTTGTTGGCGGCGAGTGACTTAGCCCCCAGGCTTCATCACTGTGAAAAGTTGAAGGATGGTTGGACAGCTGTGGTCATGGACTCGGTTGCCGGGCGAGACATGGAATCTGCGCAACAAAGAAGTCTTTCACCATCCGCTTTCGAGGACATCAAAAGCGCAATCGGAGCATTACACGGAGGGGGTTGGGTGTTTGGAGATCTTCGACCGCCGAATATCATGCTGTGCGAGCGCGATATACCGGGCTTTGGGAGCAGGAAAGGTGCGATGCTTGTCGACTTTGATTGGGCGGGGAAAGAAAACGAGCAACGGTATCCTCCGGCGTTAAACCCCGAGATCAAGTGGCCTGAGGGTGCTGTAGGAGGGGGGATCATCAAAATGGAGCATGATGATAGGATGCTTGAGTTATTGAAGGCCGACGAATTGTAATCGCATCTTTGTTGACCATGGTGACCAAGACAACCCGGACATCGACCCGAGCAAAATCAAGACACCCAGTGATGCGGTGCACTGTTTCTCTGTATCGTCGGTAGATTCCGCTAAGTTTTATTATGTTATTATTGTATGTGTTTTAATGCGGGGATCGTAAAGCTTGGACGACTTCTTGGTCCAAGCTTCCATACCACCACATTTCTTCCAAACGACTCAAGGTCCTGTAGAGCCTTCGTATTTATTTTCTTTCGGCCAACTCATTTTTGGCGCACCGATTCTACGTGCGTCCCGTTCCCTTCCAACTAGGGTGGCCTTTATGTGTGGATTTATCGTAAATTTGCCGAATTTTACTTACATCATCAATATTGCAGTGTTGATCGTAGAAACTCATGCAGTTTATATAAAATGGTCGGTGCTGCCGGGGGCCCGGAAGGGATTCTAGCGAGCCCGTTAACAATTATCAGAACTTGTTTGTTGTGTGGTTATTTACCTGCCTATGCAACTCTAAGGAACCTCCCGAACCACTTCAGGTATTCCACGTTCCCAGTCTTCCACGATCTTCTAAGTCTTTGCTCCCTGCTACCTTTAAGCAATGAGTAACTCTAGTACGTAGATGAGTTGATGGTACAACGGACTTAGAACAAATGATATTTTCATTTCGAATAAAGGCGTTCAAGTATTCAAAGGTGGAAGCGGAACTGATTGCGAGGAGTTCGATCGATCTGTCTATACATATTCCTTCGATAAGGGAGAGCAGAAGATAACAAATTGATTACTGCATTTGCAGCCACTCGGTTTTCGGGTCCAGTTCTCCGATGGTAAGTCCAGATGCGAGGACGGGCTGGCTCGCTTTCCAACTCGCTCTACCCGATGAATATCCACCGGACTATATCGATAAAAGTACGAATGAAGTATCCTCCTCGTAAGTCCGTCTCTTGAATCAAGATTACTTCAGACTCCTGATTGGCAACGTTGCAGGTCAGCCGAAGCTACCAACCCGACTCCGGCAGCAGCAGCTCCACCTTTCGTGGCTGGTTGGCTGACAATCTTCGGCACCGTGTATGGTGCGAAGTAACAATAACAGACTCAGATGCTCTTCGGTTCATGATCGAGAAAATCACTCGCCGGAGGAATCTGTATTTAGTGGTGAGGTTTTCCGATAATCTGGTCAGACAGGGAACTCTTACCTGAGCCCCCGGCCTTTGCTTTACCAGAAAGGCGATGAGGGCTCTCGGCTTGGATTTAGGTGGAGGGATCCTTCGCCGTCTCTTGGAAGCGGATCGCAATCGTTCCGCTGCTAGCGCTCAGTCCGTACGCGTCTCCTCGCTGATCATCTCTATCCATAACAGGTTCGCTCGATTGCTACCGTTGGATCCAACGGGAAGTCCCATACAGGGAACCCTTGGATTTTATATGAAAGGGGAGTATCGATCCGATGTATGGACAATCGAAGATAGCGGTCAAGTGGCAATAACTTGGAAAACGGCAACAGGGGTAAGATTAACCAACTCGCGACTAATGACTTCCCTTTGTTGGTCTTGACATTCTGATCACTGCCCTCATTTCTCGTCATTCAGACATTCCCCTGTATCTGGCTGTCAACTCCAACGATCACCTTTACCTTACCGTCGACATGGCTTCATACCTTGAACGTTTCCGCGGGAAAATGCAATGCTGATAGCACCTTCTAGGGGTTTTGACGCGATGTGTTTTTCATAGGGACTGGTTTATGAATCGATTTAATACGGGAAGCACGTACATGGAACGAGCTATGGAGAATGCTTAGTATCCCTCGTGCAGGCAAATGTTCGTGCCCTTAGCCATTGCCCTAGTGACAGCTATATACCAACAAGGAAAGCTCCGTCCGAAAGAATGGGTATTGGCTGCATCAAGAAATACTCAGAGTTCATCTTATGTTTCACTTCGTTGTATCAACCACTTTTATATGATATGGTACTATTCCATAATATATGGCCGCGCCTCGGTGCGGGTTACCAATAACCGCGGTCCGGAGCAGCCAATTCACACTTTCCGTGGCTATTGCAATATACGCGAACTATAGCAAAGGACAACTTGATAAATAACAGTACTTGCTGTAGTGACTAGCTAGTACGATGCAAGCCTCCATTTTCCCCTTGATAGGGAAGCTAACATTAGCGTAGACGGAGCTCAAAAATCTGTCGGTCCTGTTCAAGAACCTTGTCAACAATCTCCTTATTCCTCGGCTGGCCCTTGCGCAAAAGGAAGATTGCCTCAAAGTCAAATGGGGCTTGCTGAATTCGTTGTTCGTAAATTTCTTCATACCCAGTTTCAGAGCCGCTGAGTCGCCGAGCTCGAGATCATGAACATCGTATGACTTGATTTGTTTGTCCCATGGCAGAGGTCACTCCGTCAGTGAAGTCAGCAAGCTTTTTTCCTTGAATGTAGTGACCTGGAATAACTCCCTGGAAACGGCAATTTTATCGGGGATCGGGCAACTGCAGGGGTGTGATGTGGTGTCAAAGTTATTTGGTAGCCTTTGAACGAGTCGCCGAAATCATTGTCACCATCAGAGACCAAACTGCGCATCGTTGTACTCTTCACGCTCGCAGCTGCGGCCGAGTCATCCTCACTGTTGGAAGCTTGAAGTCCGGCTCAACAATGTACTCGGGGTTTCCATCCGGGCCCTCGACGATACCCAAGGGACCCAAAATGATATTTTGCTCACATAACCTTTGGGATGAAACCAGGGGGCAGAAAGGGCTTACTAAGTAACTGCAAACCCTCCAGCGATAGAGAATCCAAATCAGTCTGGCTCTCCAGCGGACGCTCTGAACGAACCGAACAAATGGTCATTATCATCGACGGATTGGCAAAATAGTCCAACAACTTAGTGACAACGGTGTCTTTGATAGTCCGGGTGGTGCACGGCGGAAACTTGTCATTGGGTTCAAAGGGTCGGGCACGCTAGAAGAAAG
>KN822961.1:14511-30789 GCA_000827465.1 Tulasnella calospora MUT 4182
ATTGTACTGCACCACAGTTTCGTCCCTGGGAGAAGGCTATGGAGAAGGATGGCTCAATCACCGACCGCGAAAGATGCAAGCTTCTTGGGCGGGTGAAGACGGATGATCCTCCATCGGGTTGCGCTGGCAAGGAGTTCTACCTTGAAGAGGTCATGGATCTGGCCGAACGTTCCCGAACTCGGGAGCTACCAGGGAACTACCCCTTCGCCGTAAAGGTTACATATATCCACGAGACTATTCGGAGTTGGAGGGATCTCGCCATGAAATGCTTTGGGACAGTCCAGGGCATAACGATTGATCACGTTAACCGGCTTGTACAGGACCATTTCGGTCGGTATGCGCACGGCGGTCTCCTGGAGGCCGTGAGGTGGGTGGCTTAAACTATCATAGTGATAAAGCGCGTGGTCTGAATGCACTCCCAACGTAGTAATGTTGTCAAGGAGCAGTTCAGCCGTCGAGAAGCCATCACCCGAAAGAAGATTGAGAGCATTTGTCGAAGCGAGGATCGTCCCTGCACCCAGAACCAAGACTACTTCTTTCACTGCCGCTCGAACCTTCTCGTCACGTACAAGGCTACTTACCAACGGTCCAAACGTCACGGGAGCATCTTTGGATTTACTGACGAGAATCCGCGTGAGCAACAGCGACTAGTCAACGATGCGATTGCTGCCTTGGCAAAACTCGGCCTTCATGGTCTAAAAGGGGATCATTTGGTCAAACTCTTTCCCGAAAGTAAAATGGACCCGGCTCTGGACATCATGTCCGAAGCACGAGCTTATTTTCAAGGTATAGAACCGGACTATCTTTTATGTTAGCTCATAAGACCGAGCTCTTACTTCCGTTGGCTATTGCAGTTGCCTACAAGCGGTTTGGAGATCATGTTCCCAACCAAATCGATGCCAGTTTCGTTTCCGGCTTCGATGACGACGTCGAACTTGCGCTTGTATATACAATTCCCGACACAGACACATGCAACAAGTGGCTTCAGGAGTCCCCTCAAATGGCTACCCGGCGTACGGCACTCACTGATCGGAAGAAGCGCCTGGAAGCAGCCAAAGACAAGCTCGCTCCCATCGTTCGACTACTCCCTCGGAGCTCATTCACGAAGCCATCATCCCCGCAACGTGAGTCTCGCGTGGTACAGGAGGAGGACGAAGGTGTTGAGGAGTACGAAGGTGGTGAGGAGTACGAAGGTGTTGAGGAGTACGAAGGTGTTGAGGAGGACAAAGGTGTTGAGGAGTATGAAGATGGCGAGGTATACGAACGTCGTGAGTATTGCGTGGAGCAGCCTACGGAGATGAGTTATGAAGAAACACTTGTGCGACGGAGGACCCGTTACTAGAGGACACCTGTGGACTAATAGTATATTGAATCACTACGCACTCTAAACCATGCTGCTGTTGCGCACTATAACTTTGTAATAGCATGTTTTATGTTAGCAAATACGCTGCCAGGTTGCGTGGCTCGTTGACACTCGGAGTTTGTAGTCTGTCTTTTCCAGATTTCAAGTTCTCACTCATCTGCCGAGTTACACGAGGAAAGTCTGTTGCTTGAGGGGAGCGCTCAGGAAGGCTTTACGAGCAAATGACATCCCGGAGGAGGGGCCATGGTAGGAGTGTGCACGGTCGGTTCGTGTCAGCCAAGCCCTACGCGGCAAGGGACAGGCCCGACTAATCGGGCCGCTACCGCACGAAACAGCAGAGCGAGAGAGATACAAGCAGGAGTGGGTCTACGATGGCGGAGATGGTTGGGGAATAGTAGGGGGGTAGGGTAGTCAAGACAGTGGATACCGATCCAGACGAGCAAGGTGGGAGGAGAACGAAGGGAGGAGGGATCGGGACAGAACAAAGGAGAGAAGCGAAAGAAAAGACCAATAATTACAATCTGATACATAAGATGCGACAATGGCTACTAGAGTCCATTTCGCTCTTTTTAATGGCCTTCTTAAAGGCAGTGTGCATAGTCGGTGGCTGGGGGGGCGATCGACGTGGGAATTGATTGCCAAAAGTGTTGCAATTGTTGCCGGAGGACCTTGGTACCATTTACAGACTAGGCCTTCCTTCGCCTGCATGCTGACTCGCATCAACTTGCACATCGCTCTTATCATATCCAATCCCAGCAAATCTTTCTGATGTGGAAGAAAATAGGACCTTCGGAGATATCAAATACTCATCACACACCCAACTTCCGACCCAATCATCGACTCAGACACAACTGGTCTATGGCATCTATATCACGTGGGAGGGCCTTTTCTCCTTCTTTGGAGGTATGCATCGTCCTCCTGTGCTGCACCTCACAGATCTTCTCCATTGATATTTATTTCAGCCCCACCAGAGAGAACCCCCACTTCAGACCTACAGGCCTCCATTTCCTCTTACGCCCTCTCGTGAACTAGCAACCCATGCCACCCAAGAAGGCTCCATCCCGCAAGCCCCAACATCCTGGTGAACCACAGATCCCAACCTATGACGACGGCCCACCGATCCCCGTTGGGGACTCGGAAAGTCAAGGGAGTTCCTTTGACCTCATCTCGCCTCCCCCTCCGGAACCGCCTCTAGGCCCGCCTGCAAGACTACAATTTCCCCGTCGGCGTCCATCATCTAGGGCCTCATCACGTGACGATGCCGCTTCGGACATCGACTATGCTGAAGAGGTTCCTCCCGATCAAGATTCCCAAGCCTTCGCGGGTGCCGATGCACCGAGGAGAGGCGAGGAACCGCGCATGGGAGATTACTTCCAAAAGCGTCGCGACCTCTTGAACATCCTGAAGAGTTTGCACAGTACGGGGTAAGTCTCCTTCACAGTCAAACACACATTGTTACCCTGACTGCTTCCGTCTTCTCCCCTACCTTTAGTATTCAGAATGAACTGGATCTTCCGCAGATCGTAGTCATCGGCTCACAAAGTGTGGGAAAGAGTTCCCTCATAGAATCCATGTCAGGAGTACGTCGCTTGCTGGATAACCGCGGCATTCTTCATCTTGCTAAACCGTGTTCCTGTGATACAGTTGAGGTTGCCCCGTGATACTGGAACATGCACAAGGCAGGCTCAGAAGAGTGTTCTAGGATTGACTTAAGCTCGCACTCATACGATAACTTTGTTCTTAGATGTCCTATGGAATGCCGGCTACAGTACGGCGACGTTTGGTCCTGCAAGATATCACTTCGGTTCTCCGTCGACAGAACTGGACAACCACTTACCGTAGTCCGGGACATTCCCTTCGGACCCACGCTCTACAATGCCGAAGATGTCGAGAAGATGCTGCGTCGCGCTCAAAGAGCAATCCTCCGGCCAGATTTGGACCCTGTTTTATTTGTCGACGACTCGGACCTCCATGTATTCGGCGTGCCGATGACTTTTTCAAGGAATTGCGTCAGCATTCAAGTAACCGGCCCAAATGTCTCTGACCTCTACTTTTACGATCTCCCAGGTGAGTCCGGGCGTCCTTGTCCTGAGAACGCCACTGAAATGTCGCCGTAGGTATTATTGCCAACGTTGGAGACGGCGGCAACGTAGCAGACATTAAGCTCGTCGAGGATCTTGCAAAGAGCTATATAAAGAAGCCAAACTGTATCGTGTTGTTGGTAATCACATGCGAAAGTAGGTCACGGGGCATGCGTTACATGGCGTGTAGCTGAAACGGATTGTTTCTTTGTGTGCAGCGGATTTTGAAAATCAGGGTGCTGGCCGTCTCGTCCTCAAAGACCCATCCCTCAGGCAGCGTACTATCGGTGGGTCTACTCCACATTTCTCCCAAGACGTCTTTAGTCAACGGTTTTTCCTGCTAGGCGTCTTGACGAAAGTCGACCGAATCGAATTTGGAGGAGCTTCGAAGTGGCTCCGCATGCTGCGAGGCGAAGACCAACCGTTAATGCACGGGTGGTATTGTGTCAAACAGCGCGATATGGGGCAGCTTCAGGAAGGAATTACGTGGGAAGAGGCCAGATCTTACGAAACGGAGTTTTTCCAAACTATGGCTCCGTGGGCGGACTTGAATCGGGTCGAGAAGCAGAGGTTGGGCAGTCAGAAACTCGCCGAACGCCTTGGTAATATTTTATCGGATCTGGTTTCAAAAGAGTACGTGCCTCTACTTTCCATCTCACTCACTATGAAATGTTCACCGACAGTCGCTCCTCAGGCTACCTGGTATCCGGACGAAAGTAAATGGCGAACTGGACAAGGTCAACGGTCGACTTAAAGTTCTCGCCCCTCCCGAAATCGCTGATCCCCGCCGGGTCGTCATCACACTCCTTCGAGATTTCACCAAGAAGCTCTCGAAGCACATCGAGGGTCTTCCCCCGGTCATCAATCCTTCGGACCCGACGGACACTACTGCGACCGGCCTCATTCACAACCTGAACGAGGCTTACGACCGCTTCCGGGAGAAAGTCCACGAAACCGCGCCCCAATTTAGACCATGGTCAACCACTGCAAACGTCGACCCCCAGACGCAGCAGCGTATGTTGGACAGTGCGAAGCAAGATGACGATGCTGTGGGCCTTGGGAAGACCAATTCTCTCCACGTTGACGAGGTGATGGATTTGGCGAAAAGGTATGTAGGCTATCAACACTGAGACTTTTGGGTTACTAACCATCCGCTAGGTCGAGGACGAGAGAGCTGCCTGGCAACTATCCCTTCGCGGTCAAGGAAAAATTGATCGTGGAGTCTGTTCTCCAATGGTCGGCTCTTGCGCACGATTGCTTCACTGAAGTCAAGAACATCGCCGTCAAGCACGTTATTCGCTTGGTTGAAGATCATTTCAAGGGCTTCGATCATGGAGGTCTCAAAGAAGCTGTCAGGTGAGACCACACGCACGCATTTCTCCCTCTGTTCGTTCACGGAACTAACATCGATCCAGCAAAATCACGTCAGAACAGATTTCCAAATGCGCCACCACGACGAAAGGGAAGATCGACGGTCTAGTTCGGGGAGAATGCGAACCTTACACCCAGAACGACGAGTACTTCTTGGCGTACAAGACGAGATTGCTGACACGGTACAAAATCATCCACCAAGAACTCCAAGGGAAGACCAACCTGGTTACCGCTCTGAAGGCATATAACCCCAACAACTCCTCCAGTACTGGTAACTCCAGTCAGTGGACTTACCTTAATAACGCTATCTCGAACTTGTCAAGCTTCGGTATCCAAATCAAAGCGGAAGACTTTGTCATGCTCTTGCCTCAGCACGACTTGACCCCCGCTCTCGACATTATGGCTGAAGTCCGAGCTTACTTCCAAGGCGAGCTTTACCGTACTCGAATCTAACGCTCTGACTGACGATTACGACCTTCCGAATCTAGTGGCTTACAAGCGTTTCGGCGATAACGTCCCAAAGCTCATCGACGCTGATTTCATTCGTGCAATCGACAGCAGCGACGACGGCTTGGACGTTGCTCTGATGTCTATGGATTTGAGTACGGAGAAATGCCTGGAGTACCTTCAAGAGCCAAGGTCTATTATTTCGGAGCGGACGAAGCTGGCCGGTAAAAAGCAGCGCCTGGAGGCGGCGCAATCGAAGCTTGAACGATATTACCGTGGATGAGGATGGGAGGATTTTTGTGCGTGTCGGACCTTGGGTTTAGGAAATGAATATGTATAAATTCAGCGCCGATCTTTCCTGTAGATTAGGACTATGTAGGATACGCTATTATTTGGTGGTTAAGGCTTGTATGGCATTTCACGTGTTGTCAAAGCGGATTCCTGAATGCAGTGCATATTCTGATTAGCAGTCCAGCCGAGGCTTTCGCCTTCCCATAAAGTCGCGCCCTCCGGAGCTATGTTTCTACAGCGCACGTTCTCCGTTTAATAGCCTGGTTTATACTCGCGGATGCGTTGCCCGATTCAAGGGTTGCCAGTGAACTCTCGCTCGGCCTTTCAAGTTCTCACTCATCTACCAAGTTACTAAATAAAGTACTGGTCCGTAGCTTGAGCAAAGCCCTTCACGAGCAAATGAGCTCCCGGAGGAGGGACCAAAGTTGCAAGTGTGCGGACACGCCTGGGTTCAACAGGTTCGACGTGGGAACGGTTTCCCGAATTCCTTCTTGGGGGAGGACTCGACTTCCATTTATGGGCGTCGGTTATTCCTGAATGCGCATCCCGATCAACTCGTGCATTACTCCTATCATACAGTGTCCCAATGTGGGAGAACATAGGACCTCTTACACACTCACTGGCTGCGCCCCTAGGCTTCCAACCAATCATTCTGCGCCGACGCAGCCTGTGGCATGTGGCGTCTGCATTCTCGGAGGGCACTTTCACCATTTCTGGAACTATAGCAAGGTATTCTCACTGCGCCGGAACAGGGTCCTCTTTGGTATTTAGCTGACTCGACCAGGGGACGACATTCAACCAACCAGCCATTCTCTTTCCCTCTACAGCTAGCAAGCCATGATGAAGAAGAAGCTATCGCTCAAGAAGAACAAACCCGCTGCAGCAGAAGTGGTTCCCCCGTATTCCCCAAAGGAGCCACCCGCTGAAGGCTCTCAGAGTCAGGAAGGGTCCTTTGACTATATCCCAAGCGCTCCTCCATCGGAACGGGCCGAGGAGGAGACGGACCTACCACCGTCGAGGATAGCTACTCCACCTCCATTCATGCCCCGGTCCGATGACGATGTCCGACCAGATACAGAGGATGCGGATGAGACTGACCAAGAAGTCGCTCCCGGTGCCGATATACCCAGACTCGCTGAAGAGCCGCGCATGGGGGAGTACTTTCAGAAGCGTCGCGACCTCCTGAATATTCTAAAGAGTTTGCACAGTACGGGGTAAGTATCCCCTTTGGTCAATTGTAAATCGTCAAGCTAAATATTTGCTCTGTGCCTCGCGTTTTAGCATTCAGAATGAGCTAGATCTTCCCCAGATCGTCGTAATTGGCTCACAAAGTGTCGGAAAGAGTTCCCTCATAGAATCCATGTCTGGAGTACGTCGCTTGGCACCCCTTGCCCCTTGGGTTCATTCTACTAATCCGTGTTCCTGTATTACAGCTGAGGTTGCCTCGTGATACTGGAACATGCACAAGGCAAGTTGGGAGAGCCCTCTGCAAGTAACTTGTGCTCACAGTAACGCGATTTATTTGCACACCAGATGTCCTATGGAATGCCGGCTACAGTACGGCAAAGTCTGGTCCTGCAAGATATCACTTCGGTTTCATGTCGACAGAACCGGGCAACCACTCACCCAAATCCGAAACATTCCCTTTGGGCCCGCTCTCTACAATGCGGAAGATGTCGAGAAGATGCTGCGTCGCGCTCAAAGAGCGATCCTCCGACCTGATTTGGACCCTTCGATCTTTGGCGATGACTCGGACCTTCACGTCTTCGGTGTGCCTTTGACGTTCTCAAGAAATTGCGTCTGCATTCAAGTAACTGGTCCAAACGTCCCCGACCTCTACTTTTACGATCTGCCTGGTATGTTCAAGCATCTCTGCCTCTGGGAATGGCCGTTTGACTTCTCTGCGACCGCAGGGATTATTGCCAACGTTGGGGACGGCGGCAACGTGGCTGACATCAAGCTCGTCGAAGATTTGGCGAAAAGCTATATCAAGAAGCCAAACTGTATTGTTCTGCTCGTAATTTCGTGTGAAAGTCAGTCGCCGAATATTTGCTGGGTGACATGCGGCTGAAACCACTCGTGTCTTTGCGTGCAGCGGACTTCGAGAACCAAGGCGCTGGTCGTCTAGTTCTCAAAGACCCAGCCTTACGTCAGCGTACCATAGGTCGGCCTGCTCCAGACTGACTTCCGATGAATGTTTCCTAAAAACACACCATTTCCCGTGCTAGGTGTTTTGACGAAAGTCGACCGAATTGAATTTGGAGGAGCTTCGAAGTGGCTCAGGATGCTCCGAGGCGAAGACCAACCCCTCATGCACGGATGGTATTGTGTTAAACAACGCGACATGGGGCAGCTTCAGGAAGGAATCACGTGGGAAGAGGCCAAATCGTACGAAATGGAGTTCTTCCAAACTACAGCTCCATGGGCCGACCTGAATCGGGTCGAGCAGCAGAGATTGGGAAGTCAGAAGCTAGCCGATCGCCTTGGGACTATTTTGTCGAACCTGGTTTCAAAGGAGTACGTGCCTCGACCCTTCCGGCCCCCCGATTAGCGCTCATTTCTGCTCTAAATCAACGCTCGCTCTTCAGGTTACCTGGCATCCGGAAGAAGGTGAATGCCGAACTAGACAAGGTCAGCGAGCGACTTAAAGCACTGGCCCCTCCGCAAATCGCCGATCCGAGGCGTGTTGTCATAACTCTCCTTCGAGATTTTACCAAGAAGCTCTCGAAGCACATTGAGGGTCTTCCTCCAGTCATTAACCCTTCGGATCCGACTGACACCACGTCTACTGGGCTGTTGTACAACCTGAACGAGGCTTACGACCGCTTCCGGGAGAAAGTGCACGAAACCGCTCCTCAGTTCAGACCTTGGTCTTCCACCGCAAACGTCGACTCGCAGACGGAAAAACGTATGCTGGATAGCGCAAGGCAGGACGATGATGCCGTGGGTCTTGGTACCACCAACTCTCTTCACGTAGACGAAGTGATGGACCTAGCGAAAAGGTACGCTACCTACTGCCGCCGAACATTTAGTATGACTGACCATCCTCTAGGTCAAGGACGAGAGAACTTCCAGGAAACTATCCGTTTGCGGTCAAGGAGAAGCTGATCCTGGAGTCCGCTATCCAGTGGTCGGCACTCGCGCACGATTGTTTCGCCGAAGTCAAGGATATCACCGTTAAGCACATTATCCGCCTTATTTCGCATCATTTCAAAGGCTACGACCATGGAGGACTCCAGGAGGCTGTGAGGTGAGAACATACTACACATTGCTTTCTGTTCACAGTAAAACTGACATCAATCTAGCAAAATCACGTCGGAGCAGATCCTCAAATGTGCCGCCGCTACAGTACAGAAGATCGACGGTCTCGTTCAGGGCGAATGCGACCCTTACACCCAGAACGAGGAATACTTTTTTGCATACAAGGCAAGGATCCTCACACGGTACAAGGTCATCCACCAAGAACTCCAAGGAAAAGCCGACCTGGTCACTGCTCTTCAGGCATATAACTCCAGCAACTCCTCCAGTACTGGCAACTCTAACCAATGGAGTTACCTGAATAACGCTATCTCGAACCTGGCTAATTTCGGTATCACCATCAAAGCGGAAGACTTTGTAATGCTCCTGCCCCAGCACGATCTAACTCCGGCTCTTGATATTATGGCTGAAGTTCGGGCCTACTTCCAAGGTAACATTCACAAAAAGAAAAGCTTCTCAAAGGTTGAGGCTGAAGCTGACGGTGTTTCTAATTTTAGTGGCCTACAAGCGGTTCGGAGACAACGTCCCGAAAGTGATCGACGCGGATTTCATACGGGCGATCGATCGCATCGACGACGGATTGGACGTTGCCTTGATGTCTATGGACCTGAGCACGGAGAAGTGCTTGGAGTACCTTCAAGAGCCAAGGACTGTCATTTTGGAAAGGACGAAGCTAGCTGGCAAGAAACAGCGCCTGGAGGCGGCGCAATCGCAGCTTGAACAATACTATCGCGGATGAGTGCAAACGGATAATTGTTTTTCATTTTTCATTTGATGTTGGACTTTGGACCTGAGAAATCGATATATATCAAGTGAGCGCCGATCATTCTTCCTGTTCGTGATACTCGTCTCTGCTGAGTTTCGCCAGCCAAGACGGGCGGTTCCCTTGGACGTTCAGATCATTTCCACCCACAGTTCAAGGGTTTAGCCACATCCCACGACACTCAACCTAGCCGGAGACAAGCGAACCTGAAGTTCGATGAGACGTTGTGCACGAAAGGCGGCGACACTTGCTTACCCAAGACGCGAAATTCTTGGGTGTTCGTGCCCCGCTTGAAGAATCATTACGGGTTGCCCCCACAGTCTTCCTCATTTGGTGCCAGAAGGTTTTCTCAGTATGGCTGAATTCCGCGCTTACTTTCAGGGCGAGACTTGTCATGCATATCCTCCTGTACAGTTGGCTGAAACCCATTCCGGAGGGAGATTGATAAGGACGTAAAGGTCCCTCATCCTCTTCACGTCACTTCGGGTGAACGCATTGTCGCTCCTCGCCTGACTAGCCCGTGCATCGTCAACAATGCCATGGATCGCAACGAGACGAATCCCGTCTATCAGCTTTCGGGACCGGAAATTGTCAGTTTGGGAATTGCGTCCGAGATTTGGTGTGGTTAGCAACCACGCCCGACTCGACCAACATCGTCAGGAGCCGGCGTCAAGTTACGTGTCGCTTTCACAGGTTCCTTCACAAGGGGGACCGCATACGATTTTTAGCATGTTGTAACGGGTGAAAGGTTTTGCATATCTCCTGGAGGGAGCAATCTCAGCTACCCTATTCAGACGATATCGGACCAGGATGCCGATCAGCAAGAAGCCAAGGGTCTCTGTACTTTTGGGGGTGGGACAGAGTTGAGAACACTCGTGTTAGCGGGTGCGCTGGTGCCTTCGTAAGACTTCCGCTTGCCTCAGAGTCAAACCAGGCCTTCAGTCTGCCCATGGAACTGCCGCGTTTGTCCGGTGGAGCAAAGCCATCCAGAACGTTTGCGAAACTTTAGTGGTCGGGGTTTCATGGAACACGTGCCCTTTATCGCTTCTATACCCGGCTTTTGGCGGTGCGTGTGTCGGGAGGACCACAGTTTTCCATTTTTGGACATCTGACGGGTGCCTTCTGGCTTCGAAACCCACACGATGGGAAATATCTCAAATCTACCACCCCACACATATTTACTCGCGAGTCTGAATCAATCACTGACAGTTGATATTTCTCTTTCAGTTACTTTGCGCTTCCGTCGGATGTTGTGGAGACATCCGCCGATGACAGGCGACCCGAAGCCCAGCCTTGGCCTCGTGCTCAAATACCAGCGCTCCCTAATATAAGGGCAAAGCATCGAGCTTGGATCCGAGATACGCTTTGCACTTCCCTCCCAGTCCCTCACGCGTCCCAATAGCCGTTTGAGTGCTGAGCCCACCATGTTTCGCACCCCTTCAGTCTCAGGGTCAGATGGCGTTGCCCAACCGGTATACTATGTTCCAGGTGTCCAAATGTCCTACTCTCCAGGAGGATTAACGGCAAGAGAACCATCCATTCTTGATCGCAGTCCTCTTGGCACTCCTCGCACGCGTACCCCGGCCTCTGAGATTGAATACGTCGATAGAGGAGCTACACCGGAGGCCTCGAGATCCAATGCCAATTGGCAAGGACCGCCCAGGTTCGAAGAACCTCGAATGGGCGACTACTTCCAGAAGCGGCGTGACCTCCTGGATATTCTCAAGAGTCTTCACAGCACCGGGTATCGAGAGCTTCTAAATACTTGTCGACATCTAACTAAGCCATCGCACCCTCAGGATCCAAAACGAGCTAGATCTCCCCCAGATTGTGGTCATCGGATCCCAAAGTGTCGGGAAAAGTTCCTTGATCGAGTCCATGTCGGGTGCAAGTAGCTTCGCCGTCGATACATGTTCATTTCTAATTTGATTTTATTGGCATAGTTAACATTACCTCGGGACACTGGAACTTGTACAAGGTAAGTTTGAGCGACATGTTAACCTAACCTTGAACTCGGAACTAAAGCCCTCACACCCATTTGCAGGTGTCCAATGGAATGTCGCTTACAATACGGTCCATTATGGTCCTGCAAAATTTCCCTCCGCTTCCATGTCGATAGAACTGGGCGAGCACTCGCCACAATTCGGGACGTTCCGTTTGGGCCAACCCTGTACAACGCGGAAGATGTCGAGAAACTGCTTCGACGTGCCCAGAGAGCCATCCTTCGCCCCGAACTTGATCCCACGACTTTTTTGGATGACTCCGACCTGCATGTATTTGGAGTTCCGTTGACATTCTCAGGCAACTGTGTCTGCATTCACGTCGAAGGACCCAACATTCCGGACCTATACTTCTATGATCTTCCGGGTAAGTCGAGCACGCGTAATTAACGAAAATATGTGCTGTGCTCAAAAATGTCTTTTCGACCCTAGGAATAATTGCCAACGTTGGAGACGGCGGGAACGAGGCGGACATTAAACTAGTTGAACAGCTCGCCAAGAGCTACATCAAGAAGCCTAATTGCATCGTCCTGCTCGTAATATCTTGCGAGAGTGAGTAGAATACTTCATATGTGTAACTACTCGCCACTAAATTGGCCATGGTACTTACTGTGTCCAGCGGACTTTGAGAATCAGGGGGCTGGGCGTTTCGTGCTCAAAGACCCCGCACTCAGACAACGCACAATCGGTATGTGGGACTCTCATGTATCGGAAAGCTTTAGGCCTTTGCTCACGATATTGTATTTCAAAGGTGTTTTGACCAAGGTCGATCGGATAGAGTTTGGGGGGGCATCCCGGTGGCTCCGTATGCTCCGTGGAGAGTACCAACCGTTGGTTCACGGATGGTATTGCGTTAAGCAAAGGGACTTAGTTCAGCTTCAAGAAGGAGTCACTTGGGAGGAGGCCAGATCCTATGAGGCCGAATTCTTCCAAACGACCGCACCATGGGCCGATCTCGATCACGCACAGCGTGCAAGGCTAGGGAGTGAGAAGCTGGCCGAGCGGCTGGGAGGCATCCTGTCGAAATTGGTCTCTGAAGAGTACGTGTCTTGTGGTTTTATAGTTTGGGGGCTCTTTTCAACCGGCTACTGACAGTGGCTGGTAATATAGACTTCCAGGTATCCGGAGGACCGTATCGGCTGAGTTGAAGAAAGTCAACCTTCGACTGCAAGAGCTGGCTCCTCCGGAAATCTCGGATCCCCGTCGAGTAGTGATTACTTTACTTCGGGACTTTACCAAGAAGCTGTCAAAACACATCGAGGGAATACCACCCATGGTCAACCCATCAGACCCCACAGACACAATAGCGACCGGCCTTCTTCATAGCCTCAACGAAGCATATGAGCGCTTCAGAGTCGAACTCCACAAGACCGCTCCGCAATTTAGGCCCTGGTCCACTACGACGAGAGTTGACTCTCAGACCCAAAAGCGAATGCTGGACAGTGCCAAGCAGGATGACGATGCGGTTGGGCTCGGAATGACCAATACTCTTCATGCTGACGAGGTCATGGACTTGGCGAGAAGGTCAGTAGAGTTTCTCTAGGCTCCACGCTATGATTAAGCGTTACTTTGGCAGATCAAGAACGCGTGAACTCCCGGGCAACTATCCTTTCTCCGTTAAGGAGCGATTAATTTTAGAATCCGTTCAACAATGGTCCGACCTCTCCCACAGATGTTTCAACGAGGTAACGGAGATAGTTGTTAAGCACATCATCCGACTAGTGGATGATCACTTCAAAGGATATAACAATGGAGGCCTTAAGGAGACCGTGAGGTAAGGACCATCTCCCGTTTCTCTCCGCTCTTGCTTACCTTCTTTTCAAATTTCCAAGCAAAATTACGTCGGAACAGATTGTGAAATGCTCGAAGATCACGGAAAACAAGATCGACAGTCTTTTCCGCAGTGAATGCTCCCCGTACACCCAGAACGAACAATATTTTCTTACATACAAGTCCAAGATGCTCACACGATACAAAATTATCCATCAGGAGCTCCAAGGGAAAGCCAACCTTGTCACCGCTCTACGGGCCTACAATCCGTCCAACCAAAGTAGCACCGGCAACACCAACCAATGGAGCTACCTCAACAACGCGATCGCAAACTTGGCAAACTTTGGTATAACCGCGAAAGCTGAAGACTTCGTCATGTTGTTGCCCCAGCACGACTTAACTGCTGCCCTCGACATCATGGCGGAGGTCCGGGCCTATTTCCAAGGTGAGCGTATCTGCGGCAGCGTCTATCCATACTTCAGCTCAACCACTAACTCACAAATTGACTCGTAGTTGCTTACAAGCGCTTTGGAGACAACGTGCCGAAGCTCATAGACGCTGATTTCGTGCAGGGAATTGATAGCAGCGATGACGGACTGGATGTCGCTCTCATGTCTATGGACTTGAGCACGGAGAAGTGCATGGAGTATCTCCAGGAACCTCGGTCTGTCATTCAGGAGCGAACGGCGTTGGCAGGAAAGAAGCAGCGCCTTGAGGCCGCCCAGCTGAAGCTTGAGAGGTACTACAGAGGATAACGTGAGCAATCCCGCTCCCTCTCGGTCACCAGACCAGAACCTGAACCTTTCAATTTTAGCCAAGATTGTATCTAGATGTGGATTCGAACGATGAGTTGGAGTACAGCTAATGCTTATAACATAAACTCTTGACATTTCGAGCTCGCGGTCAGAGGTCTCATAACGATGCAGAGATTTGGTTGCCGATGGGTACAATCGATATTTCCAACCTAAAGCTACCGCGCCCCGGAAAGGATCTATAGAATTCCAATGCGACGTGTTTTCACCCTTGGTAGCGGTCCCGCGACCGAAGAATTCGATCCGGCACTCTGCCAGTGGGCGGCGGCGAGCAAGCAGTAACGCGTGTGGGTACCCATTTAGGCAAAGAGGCAGGGTTTTAAAATTATAGAGAAGTAAGCTGCAATAATTATAGATATTTATTTCCAGACGTAGCGACGGATTATCGACAAGAATGATAGACAATGCGGTCCAACTTCCAAGTGGTTATGAAGGCCGAACTTCTATAAAGTTGATCCAGACGGTTGTTCAACATCTAGCCTCGTGAAATAACATGAAACTAGCGATAAGCAGGCGAAACTGAAGACATTCTAAGTTTGATGAGACGTCGTGCACCGAATGCCACACCTGCCTGCCCGAGGCCCAAAATTCTGGGAGCTCGCAACGTGCCCTGCTCGAAGAGTCATATGGTTCCCCCCTATGAACTTCCTAAAAACCTCGTTTCAGAGGTCCTCTGATCTTGGACGTCGTGTACCGCGTGGGGCCAAATGTTCCTGCGATCTTCAATAAGCTCGACATTTCCACGCCAAACGAACAACAAGCTTCACACGACAAGACTCAGGCTGGTGGAACGGACTCTACCTTCCTACCTACCTAAATGCTCTTTGTCGCTTCCAACACCTTTCGGAAGGATTGAAGGCTCAAACCTGACCTTGGCAGATACTTAATTAGAACACTGTTGGGTAAAATGATTCTCAGGGTCCGAGAGTTTCACCTTTTGCCGTATTCGCGACCTGGCCGCTGCCTCGTGTTGTCCGATGACTAAAACTTATAGTCCGACGTGAAAAAGTCTTGTTTGGAATATTTTTCCATCAGCAATTACAGGTGCCGTGCACTCTTTATCTCTTCTGCCTCAATCTCGGTTTATGGCAAAGACAAAGGGGGACAGTAGATCAGTCGCTCTCAACGTTCCCATCCCGCCCATCGAACCTATTATGCTCCCCGCACCCACCGCTCAAACGCCCGTGTATGGAACCCAAGATAGAGACAGTCCCTTCGACATCATTCCAACGCCCATGTCACCCTCGCAAGTGCCTCAGGGCGAGCCCTACGGACGAACGTACTACAATCCCTCCACCAGACCCGTGACGACGACGGTACCAAGCCCCAAAGAACCGCAAGAGCAGCGCACCCCCGACGACAGCCAAGGAGCGGGCCCAGGTCCGACGTCCGCACGCTCGAGGACTTTTGTCAGTCCTCGCACACCTCGCGGTCCGGGTCCCAGTGCCACTGGCGACGAGCCTCGAATGGGGGACTACTTCACTAAGCGCCGTGAATTGCTCGATGTCCTGAAAAGTCTACACAGCACTGGGTGAGTTCATGCCTGCGTACTTTCTCAGTCCTGCATCCTGCTAAGCTCCGCTTCCAGCATCCAAAATGAACTTGACCTCCCGCAAATCGTCGTGATTGGTTCCCAGAGCGTCGGGAAAAGTTCTCTAATCGAGTCAATGTCAGGGGTGAGCATTTGCTAGAAATGAATCCGAGGTGACGTTCACTCAACTGGATCGTCGGCTTAGCTTACATTGCCTAGAGACACGGGGACATGCACGCGGTAAGTGCAATTAACGTTGCCCTAACTCTCCCTCGCGATAAGTTTTCATGTCGGGTCGGTGCCTTGTAGATGCCCGATGGAATGTCGTTTACAATACGGCCAAGTATGGTCTTGCAAGATATCGCTCCGTTCCCACGTCGACCGATCGGGGCGCCCATTGGCGACCATCCGGGACGTTCCCTTTGGCCCCACCCTTTACAATGCCGAAGACGTTGAGAAAATTCTAAGGCGAGCCCAACGGGCTATTCTCCACCCAGAACTAGACCCCACTCTGTTTTTGGACGACTCCGATCTCCACGTCTTCGGTGTTCCCTTGACGTTCTCCGGAAACTGCGTCTGCATTCAGGTCTC
>KN822961.1:56866-67663 GCA_000827465.1 Tulasnella calospora MUT 4182
GGTGTTCCCTTGACGTTCTCCGGAAACTGCGTCTGCATTCAGGTCTCAGGTCCAAATGTACCCGATCTCTATTTTTATGATCTTCCCGGTCAGTACACACGTTTATGATATACGTTAGATGCATCGTCTGACTTAGCTTTTGCTACAGGGATCATCGCCAACGTCGGTGATGGTGGAAATGAAGCAGATATTAGACTCGTGGAAGACCTGGCAAAAAGCTATATCAAGAAGCCGAATTGTATCGTACTGTTGGTAATTTCTTGCGAAAGTAAGTCCCGTACGCTTTCGTCGTTCGCGAGACGCCAGTTGACCCGGTTCCCTCGCCATGGTAGCCGATTTCGAGAATCAAGGCGCGGGGCGCCTCGTCCTCAAGGACCCTGCTCTTCGGCAACGAACAATCGGTTCGTCGGTGTCAAAGTAAATCCTCCTGTTCACTTTCCGCTCACAAGAGATTTGCCATTCAGGTGTCTTGACCAAAGTCGACCGCATTGAGTTCGGAGGATCTTCGAAGTGGTTACGAATGCTTCGCGGCGAAGACCAACCTTTGATGCATGGTTGGTACTGCGTCAAGCAGAGGGACCTCGTGCAGCTCCAAGAGGGTGTCACATGGGAGGAGGCAAAGTCATATGAAACTGAGTACTTCCAGACCACGGCACCATGGGCCGACCTCGGCCCATCGCAGCGCTCACGGTTGGGCAGCCAGAAGCTCGCCGACCGTCTAGGAAGCATCTTATCTAATTTGGTTTCTCAAGAGTCAGTCCCTTCTATTTTTCTATCAGAAGGGTCCCTTTAACATAGCGTGCCCACTGAAATGCTCTCACTCTGTAGACTCCCCGGCATCAGGAAGACGGTCACCGCCGAGCTCAATAAAGTCGACCAACGACTCAAAGACTTAGCTCCTCCCAAGATTTCCGATCCTCGTCGGGTTGTCATTACTCTCCTACGTGACTTCACTAAAAACCTCTCTAAACACATCGAGGGCATCCCACCCATGGTGAACCCAGCCGATCCGACCGACACTACTTCAACTGGCCTCCTCCACAGCCTTAACGAAGAATACGAACGTTTCAGGGTCAAACTTCATAAGACCGCACCGCAGTTCCGCCCTTGGACGACAACAGCCAACGTCGACTCACAGAAGGAGCAGACAATGCTCGATAGCGCGAAGCAAGACGATGATGCGGTGGGCCTCGGCAAAACTAATTCACTCCATGCGGACGAGATTATGGACCTGGCAAAAAGGTACCCTTGTTTTCTCGGAATTTGTTTCTTGTCTAACATCCTCCGTCTCTCTTTAGGTCGAGAACCCGAGAGCTGCCGGGAAACTACCCTTTCTCCGTCAAGGAGCGACTGATCCTGGAGTCTGTCCAGCAATGGTCGGCCCTTGCACAAGAATGTTTCACCGAAGTTAAGGACATCGTCGTCAAACATATCATCCGCATCGTCGAAGAGCATTTCAAGGGATACAGCAACGGTGGCCTCAAGGAGGCTGTGAGGTAAGTCAACCCAGACCTTTTGTTCTGTTGAAGCTTATCGACACCGGAAATCATGAAGCAAACTCACTTCCGAGCAAATCATCAAGTGTGCCCAGGCCACAACCAAGAAGATCGAGGGTCTTTTCCAGAGCGAGTGTTCCCCCTATACGCAAAACGATGAATTCTTCATCGCGTACAAGACCAAGATGCTGACAAGGTACAAGATCATACACCAAGAACTGGAGGGTAAATCGACTCTCGTCACAGGCCTTAAGGGCTACGACCCCAACAACTCCTACAGCGTCAACAACAACCATAGCCAATGGACTTACCTCAATCAAGCAATCGCATATTTGCAGAATTTCGGAATGACGGTCAAAGCCGAGGACTTCATTGCACTTCTACCTCAACATGACATGAATCCCGCTCTCGATATCATGGCGGAGGTTCGGGCATACTTCCAAGGTAGATAGCATTCAACCTCTCAAGGCATTCGCTGATGGTGGTGGTCGGGTTTCTAGTCGCTTACAAACGCTTCGGCGATAATGTGCCCAAACAAATCGATGCGGACTTCGTGAGGGGAATCGACGGTAGTGATGGCTCGGATGGACTTGACGTGGCCTTGATGTCCATGGACTTGAGCACCGAAAAATGCATGGAGTACCTACAGGAGCCCGCAAGTGTCATCCGGGAGCGAACCACGCTGGCTGGAAAGAAACAGCGTCTAGAGGCGGCCCAGCTGAAGTTGGAGAGGTATTATCGGGGGTGAAGTGAGTCCGGCGACGAGCTCTTCCGTCGTGCTGGGATGACGTTAACGCGTTGTTTGTCCTTACCCCGCTCAGGCTACATGTGCCCGTTAGATATAGAAAAGAACGTCCATTGTTAATGTAATCCGTCCGTAGTTCGAAACTTCATAGTTGATGTGTTTCAACGTGGCTTAGTTGACTCATTAGGCCCACGAAAACCTTTTCGCCATTCCTCTGCTCCAGAGTAAGTTGAGAGCTAGACTATGAGATTCGAATAATTCGTGTAAAGTCATAGATATTCTGCCGAATTCTGCTCATCATTCGTCCTTCGTGTCGATTCACCCTTTGTTCCGAATACCTTGAAATCGCGTTATCCCGATCAAGAGTTTCCTTGAAGTTCGCGGCGTATGGATGCTGCGACGTCGAGTTTTGAGGCATCTCGGCTTCGCAGAGCTTCCATAAGTAACGGGAAACCTGTGCCGTGACACGGGACGAGGATCGAGATTGCCGGACGGCGACGTCTGTTTGTTCGAAAACGGCCGCGTGCAGATCCAATACCGAAACTCCACCACCGTGACCAGGGTGAATCAAGGACACGTTCCAATGACATCAGGGGGATCTCGTTGACCGCGTGACCTCTTGGTTCAGTGGCTCAGTCGTACTGAAGGGTCCCGGGTCGAATGTTGAACCACTGAATACCTTTCACAACCGGATTTGTTCAACAGAACCCCGACCCGTCGTACTGACCACCAGCATCCGTTGTTCGGCTCTACTTCAAGCAGTATCAAGCCTATTTACCGCCCACTGAAAGTGGGAGGGACAATGGATTCAATTTCGTGAAGTGGAGACCATTGGCGTTGGCTGTGGAGCAGCAATGGGGCGGACTACCTCTCAAAGTAAGCAAAGGACCTTACACTGGAGGGAGGACTTAAAATTTCCTTATTTGTAGAGCAACGGAGGGACGTCTCTGTCGAAATGGGATAGGCTCCACAGTGACGACTTTCTGAAGGGTTGTCAACTCAGAGGGTATAAAGCGACTGGACGACTCTCGTAAGACTATGGCAGAGAACAAGATGTCAGATACCGAAGCACAACCTTCAACCTCCCCTCCAACGCCCACCATCATGTCCTCCCCCTCACTCGTTGAGCTGCCTGCTTCGTCGCCTCTCTCTCGTACAAGCAGCCCTTCCAATATCATCCCGACGTCACAAATACCGCCCCGCCCCCTTGATTATGGTGAGCCGTTGTTTTTCAAACCATCTGGCCTGTCCGATGCGGAAACAAAGCTGAACCAAGTTATCAGGAGGTCGCGGGTACACAAGTACACGGACGTCTTACAGGAACCCACCCCGTCCATCTGCGTCCGAAGAACCTAGAATGAGCGATTATTTCAAACGAAGACGGGATCTCCTTGATATACTGAAAGACTTGCATAGCACTGGGTAGGTTTGTATTCCTATCAGTTCGACATACCCCCTTCCTGAACCCAACTGTCGCACCTCACAGCATTCAAAACGAGCTAGATCTACCTCAAATTGTCGTTATTGGGTCCCAGAGTGTTGGCAAGAGCTCTCTGATCGAATCTATGTCTGGGGTACGATGACCCTTCGGTATGGTTGCATAAGGACCTAAAATGACTGAAACATTTCTTCCAGTTGACGCTGCCTCGCGACACTGGCACTTGCACGAGGTAAGTTGATGCCCCGGTTCCAATCCCGCCTGCTCTACCTACGCCACTTTTTTTTTCTTCGTCAGATGTCCTATGGAATGTCGTTTGCAGTACGCGGATACCTGGTCCTGCAAGATCTTCCTGCGCTTCCATGTAGACTCCACTGGCACACCACTCCCTCATATGCGAGAGATTCCCTTTGGGCCGACATTATTCAACACCGAAGACGTCGAACGAATGCTTCGAAGAGCTCAGAGGGCTATCCTTCGACCTGATCTGGATCCCTCCAGCTTCTTGGACGACTCAGACTTGCACGTCTTTGGCATTCCCTTGACTTTCTCGGGGAACTGCGTCTGCGTTCGTGTCGAGGGACCAAATGTCCCCGACCTATATTTCTACGATCTTCCGGGCAAGTACCTAACAAAGCCGCCATATCTGGCTGAATAATGACCTCTTCTCTTCCAGGAATCATTGCCAACGTCGGGGATGGTGGAAATGAGGCCGATATCAGGCTGGTTGAGGAGTTGGCCAAGAGTTATATCACGAAGCCAAATTGTATTGTTCTACTGGTCATCTCATGCGAAAGTAGGTGTGATTGTTTTCGGCATAGTCTGCGAATACTAACGCCTGTGCTTCTGCTGCAGCGGATTTCGAAAATCAGGGTGCTGGGCGATTGGTTCTGAAAGACCCAGCGTTAAGGCAGCGCACAGTTGGTACGTGCGAAACCAAATCTGAACGATACCGCAGCTGAGTCCACTTGCCTTACTTTGCCAGGCGTGCTCACGAAAGTCGACCGTGTCGAGTACGGCGCGTCCTCTAAATGGGTCAGGATTCTTCGAGGAGAGGAGAACCCGTTGCTACACGGATGGTATTGCGTCAAGCAGCCGGACCTCGTCCAGATGCAAGAAGGAGTGTCATGGGAAGAGGCTCGAGCCGCCGAGGCAGAGTTCTTCACTACCGTATCACCTTGGGCGGACCTCGAACGTAGTCACCGTGCCAGGATTGGAAGCGGGAAACTAGCGAATCGCTTGGGAGTCATTCTGAGTGACCTCGTATCCGAAGAGTGAGTTTATCATTCGCGACATTGCCGAGATACCCGCATGTACGGCGGTAGGTGCTAATCCCGCAATGCTTAGATTACCTGGAATCCGCAAGACTGTGGCAGCGGAACTCAGTGCCATTAGCACGAAGTTGAGGTCCATGGTCCCACCTCGGTTCGAAGACCCTCGTAAAGTCGTCATTACCCTCCTCCGTGACTTCAACAAAACAATATCAAAGCACATAGAAGGCTTGCCGCCATCTGTCTCACCAGCCGACCCGACGGACACAACTTTGACAGGCCTCATCCATAGCCTTAATCAAGCTTTCGAACGGTTCCGAGAGAAAGTCCACCAAACCGCCCCGCAGTTCAGGCCCTGGTCCTCAATCCAAGCAGTCGAACAGACTTTAGAACAGGAAATGCTCGATAGCGCGAAGCAAGATGACGATGCCGTCGGCCTCGGAAGCACGAACAGCCTTCACGTCGACCAAGTCATGGACCTGGCAAAGAGGTGGGTCTCCCCACAAAATGAAAATCCTCGGTATTAAGTTGAATTGACTTTTAGGTCTCGGACTCGAGAACTTCCCGGAAACTATCCCTTCTCTGTCAAAGAAAATCTCATCGTCGAGTCGGTTCGTCAGTGGGGTGCGCTTGCGAATGAATGCTTTGAAGAAGTTCAGGAGATTGTCAGCCGCCATGTCGACCGACTCATCGACGGTCACTTCCAAAAGTTTGCACCGGGAGGACTCAAGGAAGAAGTTCGGTAAGCCTTATCTTCCCCGTTGAAAGTTCCAAGTCTGGCACTAATTGATTATGCTTAGCCTCATGACTCAGCAGCAAATTCGCGAATGCGCCGCGGCAACGATAGAGAAGATCGAAGGGCTTTATCGGAGCGAACGCTGCCCTTATACTCAGAACGACCATTATTTCTTCGCGTATCGCTCCAAGATGCTTCAACGCTACAAGCTCATTCATCAACAGTCACTGAGCAAGTCGCATCTCATCACTGCTATGCGGGCCCACAATCCATCCGAGGCTCGGGGGATGGATGAGAATCAGTGGAACTATCTCAATCAAGCAATTACCGCCCTGCAAAACTTTGGTATCTCCCCCGTCAAGGCGGAGGACTTTGCCAAATTGCTTCCGGAGGATGATCTTTCGCCTGCGCTGGAAATTATGGCTGAGGTTCGAGCCTACTTCCAAGGTTTGCATATTTTTTCACCCTTGCACTCAACCAGAACGTACTCATCGCATTGGTCTTTGGGCTCAGTTGCTTACAAGCGCTTCGGCGATAACGTGCCAAAGCAGATCGACGCCGACTTTGTCAGAGGGATAGACACTGGGCTTGATGTTGCGTTGATGACGATGGACCTTAGCAAGGATAAGTGTATGGAGTATTTGCAAGAACCGGTGGCTGTTGTAACAGAGAGGAGAGAACTAACCGGGAAGCAGGAACGTCTCGAGGCAGCGCAGCAGAAATTAAGCCGTTTCTACGACGAGCAAGGTACGTACAGTCAGTCCCCATCTGGAAGGAAAACTCAGACCGCTATTTTCCGTAGGATTGTAATATTGAAATGTGTCAACGGAAACGTCCTGCAGAAGTGTAACTTGTAGAAACTTTGTAGCATTAATTTTCTTGGATCTGAATAACACATCATTATAATTGCTCCTGCACCGTGTCATATAATGTTGTTGCAGAGGCGCGGTAGACTGAGCCTCGCAGGTGGGTCCTTCGTTACTTTTGAGAAGTATGTATTTTGGGTTTACAGCCCATAGTCAGCATATTGCTCTGTCCGACGGCGAACCTCCGAAGGGACAAGTGCATACATGATCCACAGCAATCCGCTAACGTCGTTACAGAGGGGAGCTCGTTGGTAAGAAAGAGCGACTTCAGGCAGCACGGCAAAAGTTCAGCCACTTTCACGGAGGACAAGGTTGGGCCTTCACAGGCCGAAGCAGTCGAAGGTCGGGCACGAAGGTCTCACAATAATCACAATGACAGAATCTTGAGAGAAATTTCCTGTGCAGAAGTTGTATTTGAAAAGTAAATGGTCTTACACATGCGTCGTGAGCTGCGAGTTGGGTGAGAGTCGACTCTCTGAACGGGGTAACCAGGGATATCATTTCGCTAACTATTCGTACTCGCATTATAATAATAATAATATGACGTAGCGGAAATTTACCGCGTTGTTGCTGTCACTGCTGCTTCTTGATCATGAGTCGTTTCGGAGTCCATACGCTTTTGGGCACTCCCGACCGATCGGGGTTTTGAGTTAACGATGAGAAGTTAGGAACGGAGAAGCGGGCCGCTGTCAAAGAAGTTCCAGAGCTAAAAATACTAAGCTTTGCTAGGTCCCCGTCAGCAGATTTGTGCAAAGTGTATTGTATTTGGGTGAGGGTTAGTCCCTCATACCTTCGATCAGGGATATCTACTCCTGGCACCTTTGGTAACGCTGATTCTATTCCCCTGACCCCCGTCTTCTCTGTCTTGCGTCCCGGAGTGCCATCTCGGGACTGCCTTTGGCACATCGGCCATGCACTTCGATGTCCTAAACGTAACCTTGGGAGTGAGTTGCGGGGCAACGGGGAAACCTTGGATGGTTATATTGTGCAACGGAGAGAAGGTTATCATTATTCGCCGCCTGGGTCGCTGTGAGCTACGTCTGCTGCCCGGAGCTCCTGACTGTAAGGAGATGGACGCCTCGGGATCGGCTCGGACAATTCTTGTCAAACTGAACTCTACCTTTCCCACATCCCACCAACCTTCCGTCTTCAACGCCCGTCGCTAAGTAATTGTTAGATAGATCTAAATATACAAACGCAATAACCGTAACACTTGGTCCACGTAAGTAATTTCCCTATAATTTAGTCCATTCTCTTACCCCAAACCCTTGTAACCCTCCTCCAGCAAGCGCGATGTTTTCCGCACGAACGTCGGGGTAAACGAAGCGGGCCTTGAACCATGCGCCCGCAGAGTCGGAATAAATACGTCAACCGACATTCTCAACATCCGACCTGCTGCGGCGGCTTCGAAATAGCTCTATTGTTGTGAAGCGAGCTCCCGAGCAATCGGCGAACAACCCGGCAGGCTCTGGCCGAGGCGTCATTCAAAAAGAGTCTCTTGGTCTTTGCTTGGGATCTTCAAAAATATCCCATCTTTTTCTCGTCACTCACTCATCGACATGGTGCATAAGCAGTTTGCGGCTGGGCTCTTCCTTGCTCTTGCGTCAAATCTCGTTCAGGCCACTGTTGCAGTCTACGGCCAGTGCGGTGTACGTGACATCGAGCACAGAATAACCGTGTATCTCTAACGAAAACGCAACTACAGGGTATTAATTATACTGGGGACACAGTGTGCGCTGCTGGCTCCGTTTGCCAATATTGGAACGATTACTACTATCAATGCGTGCCTTCCACCTCCTCCACCACCGCGACATCTACGACCACCTCTAAAACGTCGTCCACCACCAGCAAGACGTCTTCCACTACCACCACCACCACCACCACCACCACCACCTCGTCGTCGGCATCTGCGTCATCAACCGTCATTCCCTTGCGCGGACTTAACAAGCTTGCCAAAGCCCATGGCCGATACTTTGGAACTGCTCTCGACGGAATCTGGTCTAACACTGATACCACCTACCTCAATCTCTCCGGAAAGTGCGTGAAACATGGGCATGAATCGCATTGGACAACGTCGCTAACCGCACATACTTTGCCTTCATTTGCATAGCTTCAGCGAATTCGGAATGGTCACACCTGGAAACGCCATGAAGTGGGATACCATTGAGGCTACCCAAAACGTCTTCAATTACGTCCATGGAGACTACATTGTCAGCTTTGCCCATAACCACACCCAAGCCGTTCGTGGACACACCTTCGCTTGGCACAGCCAGCGTACGTTATCATATTTTAACTCTCTTCTCAGCGATTGCACTCCCTTACGTTCGTCTGATTTGCTTTAGTTCCCTCGTGGCTCACAAGTGGTACTTGGACCAACTCCACTTTGATCTCGATCCTCCAAAACCACATTGCCAACGAAGCTGGTCACTACAAGGGTCAACTATACTCATGGGACGTCGTCAATGAAATCATGAACGAAGATGGTTCGACCCTTTTCTGTCACGCTCGATCGACATGGGATGCTGATATTTCCATGCAGGCACCTGGCGCTCAACCATCTGGTACAACACCATTGGCACCGCATTTGTCCCAATTGCATTCAATGCCGCTCATGCCGCCGATCCCAGTGCCAAGCTGTACATGAACGACTATAACGTGAGCTCTCCTTCTTGGAATGCTCCGGTTTGTGCCAACATTACTTACCCCGATAACCTCAGGTCGAAGGAACAGGTACCAAGAGCGACGCCTATTACGCATTGGCCCAGACTCTGCTGGCTCAAGGAGTCCCCGTCCACGGAATGGGTGCCCAAGCTCATTTGATTGTTGGCTCTCTGCCCGGCAATCTCGTCTCCAACATCGCTCGATTCGTCGCTTTGGGACTTGAATGGGCTTACACCGGTAAGCGTACATCTCCGGCAAGCTGTACTGCAGAATAAAGTACTCACCATGCGTAACCGAAACTCCAGAGCTTGACATCCGAATGACCCTTCCCTCTACCGACGCCTTGCTAGCGACGCAAGCTACCAACTATGCCTCGATCGCCACCGCCTGTGTCAGCAGCACCGGTTGCGTTGGAATCACCACCTGGGACACCTCTGACGACTAGTGAGCGCAATGGTTCTTCTTTCCACAAGCAAACTTGCTAATCGTTTCATTTCGTCTAGTTCATGGGTCCCATCTACCTTCTCAGGACAAGGCGCAGCTCTTCTCTTCGATGCCAACAAGCAACCCAAGCCCGCCTACAAGGCCGTTGCTGATGTACTTGCGGCTGCCACCATTAGCGGCACATTTACTGGATGGTACACGGCTTAAGACATTGTATTCTGTACCACTCCTAAAATTGCAACGATTTCTTTATCCTATCTGCGCGTGCGTTGGTGTGGAAGCATTTCAGGTTGAAACGAATTATCTGTGACGAGGATACCGAGGATACCTAGAGCCACCCTCATGACCTGGACACTTTCCCGCATACCCCACCCTTCTTGGTCATGCCACAAGGCTACAGTTGGCATATACCGGGTTTCTTCATGTCCACACCGTCGATGCGGGGCCTTCAGCTCTCGGCCCACCGGCTATGCCAAGAGCAGCCCTCTAAGCAGCCCACCCGCTCGGTAGACCTGCTCAGGTACGGGTATGATCGAATTGCAAGGTCCTGGGTGCCGTAGCTACAGGGATTCTTATTCTCCGCTACGGGCGGCCCGAGCAATTGCGGTCAAACAAAACTCTACGGTTTCTCAGGCCTCCTAGTCCGTCTCCGCACCAAACGCTGCACCCCCCTTTTCATCATCAACCAATATTCCAGATGATGACCACACACCCCCTGGCCTCGTCACCTGCTGCTCAACAACACCATGCTGGTCCCGCCAAGCACGTACTACATTAACACCATTGAGTAGTCCCAGGACACTCTACAGCATGTCTATCGGCCGTCGCTTGGCTCTCTTGATTGGTCCCGCTCACTAGCCGCATCCAACGAGGCTGTTACACCATGCTGGTCCCGCCAAGCACGTACTACATTAACACTATCGAGTAGTCCCAGGACACTCTACAGCATGTCTATCGGCCATCCCTTGGCTTGAAAAAACCGTCCCAGGACGGGGCACTAAATCCCGCTCACCCCCTGCTGTACGTCTTCCCCAGCTCGTCCCTACTCCCCATTCCCCCTCATCCGCCAACACGCCGAGCGCAGGGATTGTGCTCAAGAGGTTCGACTCGGAACGGTCAGCCGTCTCCAATGTCATCATG
>KN822961.1:89512-123052 GCA_000827465.1 Tulasnella calospora MUT 4182
GGAAACTCCGTGGCGTCGAACCAGCGCAAGGTCTCGTTCCAATCCCTAAAAGCTGGACGTCAGAACGAACAGGTCACGCAAAGCCACCGACCTCGACTTACCGCTTTCTCCTCCTTCGGATCGAAAAGTACCTCAAGGCGCTGTCCCATCCGCCTCGCGTCCTTCCTCTCTGATGCTTAGCCCATCGGCTCGGTTGATCGTCGCCTTCTTCCCCTTCGACAACTAAGAATTCCGCTTCCGGGTCTTTCGGAAGGCCGAGCACCTCAGTGGCAACGTTCATCACTCGGCCGTGCAAGTCCTCCCTCGTCTCCCTCAGCCGTTTGAGGTCGGCTTTGCTGACCCATAAGAGGCGGTACAACGCCACTGCAGCTCGGAACGCAGCGATCAAATCTTCCGTCCACCGTAAGGTGAGCCACATCCACGCCGGGACGAACCAAATGGTGAAGAACAAGCCCAGTCCGAATATCGGGGTCGTAAGAATGATCGCTGTGAGCCACACGAAGATGCCCGAAGCTAGTCCGTAGACGAGCTTCGTCTGAGCGACTTCATCGTGCGTGTCCCAGACGGGTCCGGACCGTTTGAGCTGCTCGGACTTGTACGTCGTGGTCGCGAACACGGGAACCCAGAGGAACAGCCCCGGTGCGGCGATGGCGAGGAAAAGGCAGGTTTGGCAGATCCGGAGGAAGAGACGCCAGAGGATCTTGATTCGGCTGAGGGTGATCGATTGTCGGATTCGGTCGTCTTTGAGCCCGAGAGCGTTTAGTTGGTCTTGATATGCCTGCCAATAAATAAATAAAAATGGTCCGCTCGTCAGGGCACTCCGAAAAGAAGATGCAGATAATCATGACATACAGACAAGTCCCGAGTAAGGCGCTCTCGTTCTCCGTCGGTGAACGATGAGGAGAATATCTGGGCCTCCGTCCGGAGTGTCGGATCCTGTGTCGACGAAGACCCTTCTACCAGTGTTCGAAGCTCGGTGTTCCCATCTCCGACGCTGTCTCCACGAGGACGGTGTTCGGCCTTCGAGTTCCAAGTCACCGTTCGCTTCATTCCTTGCCGTTCGATCGCAACTCCTTCACCTCCAGTCCCAGCCCCGGTACCTTCAACAGGCTTCGCAAGACCTTCGACGAATCGAGCTACCACACGAACCCAATCTCCAAGACGCATTCGAGTGCCGAGAGGAACGTAGATCCGGGCTGCGGTTTTCGCCACGCGAACGAGGTCCCAAGAGGGAGAGTCGATCGTGTTGGACGACAGCTGAGCGTGCATGAAGGTAGTCAAAGACTTGATAGCTTCAAAGTCGACCGGCTTGTCTGGGGTCGAAATGAGAGATGGCGTATCTTTGACGGTAAGCTTGAGTGGAGGGTTGAAGGACACCAAGACGTCCGAACGGAACGACCAGCGATGCCTGTGGGGATGAAAACACGGGCTCGGTCAACATCACTTTGCAGAGATGGGTCCTCCGAGAGCGTCACTGACACGTAAGTCAATGAGCAAGTCAAGAGGGTGACTGCGAACTCCGGGTTATCCCGGTTGCGAGTGAGAACGTCGGAAACGATCCTGGCGACTAGCATCCTAACGTGTCAGGGACGTCGTTCGCGTTCCACACATCGAGAGCATACCTCCAGTTTTCAAGGGCGCCATGGTTGGGTGAAACCTACTCATGCCTTCCGGGAAGAGACAAATCGCGTCCCCTTCCGAAAGAGCCTAGAAGACATCAACCGTTTGAGGTGAGAGCTTCCCCAGCCGAGAAACGGATTGACGTACGGTCAACAATTTGTCCATGGTTGTAGAGTTGTCTGCTTGATCTCCGTGTTCCTTTCTCCTCTGGATAGGGAGAGTGCCAGCATTCTCAATTAGCCAGCTTGAGAAAGTCTTCCTCCCAAACTGCGAGTCTTTTGCGGTCAGCCGAAGGAAGTTGCGTTTCTAAAATCAAGAAGAGCTTGTTTATCGCACGCTCCTCAAGGTGTTTCATAATGTGGCGGCACCTTGGATGACACGGATGTAACGAGTAGGAGAGCATCTGTGAGTGAATTGACGTGGTTCGAGCAAACGATGCTGTGGAAAAGTGGTTGTGAGCCCCAAATATGTAATTGAGTATAGAGACGCTTACACCGGCTCTCCGTTCTTAGGGATATAGTGTTCGTTTTCGACGACGATGGTTCCGTAGAAGACGTTGAGGACGAACTGATGAACGAGTCCAACCCGAACAGTGGGCCGAGTTTAATGGCGCTCGGAAAGCTTGGGAGACTTATCCATACCTTGAACAGAAGGCTACATGCAACAGCAACGGGTGTGTCAGGAAATAGCGTCGCCGTGCGTTTTCCAGAAAGGGCAGCGTACCGAATCAGTATGTACATCCATGGCGTCGCTTTTGGCTTGGCCGCAGTTGCCATATGACGTTGAACCTAGGTTTTTGACCGAGGAAAGTAAAGGTACAAGTAATAGATGGTGGGTGGTGGTGAGCGGTTTGAAAGAGGAGCACCCTAAAATAAGAACGGGGGTCTAGACGTTTATCATCCGCCCTGGGAGGGAACCGGTTCTGGGGCCGCAGTGGGGCGTGGCACCAATGAGCAGAGTTTGACGTCAGGACAACCAAGGACAAGCTAACTTCGACTATCCCGCCCCTTTTTACGGACCCTCCCTGGCCAGAACGGTGGGCGAATTTAAACTTGTTGGATGGTCCTATATAATAGGTACAAAACTCTTCAAGGCGTGTCTTTCATCTAGATTGAATGGTGATGCGGAAGAATAGAAACCATAGAGTGTGACGTCACCACATAGGTCCCGAATAGGAAACTCTTACACGGTTCAAAACCGACGTCCCATCATTTGAATTGCCTCATACGTCATATATTCAACACTTGGCTAATATAAAATGTCAACAGTCGCGTCGAACATCATTCCAAGAACCCCCCAAACCCGATTCCCAACCCATCCATACCCACAAACCAATCATGACCCAGTACTACGTCTACGTCAAGACCACATACTCGCATCACCATCCATCAAACTGGCATCCAGGTGCTTATTCTGCTCTCTCATTCAAGCCTGACCCAGTCATCTGGAGCGGGTTCGCCATAACGTGGTCAGAGCATCGACTCAAGGAGGAACTGCACAAGACGCATTTGTTACCAGCCTTCGCTGAAACGGCCTGGTCTGCAGCTGAACCCGCTGTGTTGCTGGAGAGCAAAGATGAGATTCCCGAGGATACGCCAGAGTTCGTACCGACAGACGAGGATTTGGAGATCATCAAGGCGGAGAGCCAAAAAGCGACCTGAATGTTCATCATGACCATGTCCCGGCACCCGTTTACGGTTCAATGTAATCCACACTCGCTCTCAGTCGAAACTTTACTGTTCCAATATATATCCACATTGAAAACAGCCCATACTCTATTATCTACCCAGACCGGGGAAACGAGCAAAACGACAGACAGGCGGAGACCGACTAGAGAGGCTCAAGCTCGAGAGTGTACAAAAATACTAAAAGAGAAAATAAGGTGCTCGTCACGGACGGACCAACAAAGGGGCGAACCCGTCCTGGGGTCGTAAAAAAGGATAACGAGAGGGGAGGTTGGAGGGGGGTATATGCTCAGCATGAGGAAACTTAAGGGGTATATGAACGATCAACGCTTTGATCCAGCCCACACATGTGGGGTTTTACGCGAAGAGGCTCGAAAGGCCACCAGCTCGCTTCTTATGGGCCTTCTTGCCTTCCTTGAGAAGGTCGCGCTTGCGCCTCTTGGCAGCGCCGCTCTTGGTACTGTGGGAAGAGAAAGGAATAGCGCGATTCGTCAGTTGGCTCCCAACCATGCACGTTCGGTCGCAAAACTCACCAATGCTTGGCCTTGGTGGTCGTTGTCAAGGTATTAGGCGACGTGTTAGATCCGGACTGCACGTTTCCATTTTTAGCAGTAGTAGTAGTAGACTTGGCGGTTGTGGTGGTAGCTGCCTTGGTCGTCGTAGTTGCCTGAGCCGCAGGTTTGGTAGTGGTGGTAGTCGATCCCGAAGAGCCTTCGGAGTTGCCTTGCGCATCGACAAAGATGTTGTCCTGAGCGCCGTTCTTGTAACCGTACAATCCATTGTAGAACGGTGGGTCGTAGTAACCTTCGAACATCTATGATCAGAAAACCAAAAAAAGTCCGTCAATCATTCCATCCCTCGAAAAGGGTTCGGAGAGTTAAGCGACACGTACGTTGTTCCTTTCATTCTGAAGCCAGTACAAAGGTTGCTGAGGGCCAACGGTGCAGTTCTTTGGGTCACCATTTCGGTTCAGGACAGGGTCGTGACCGCATCGCCTGGCCAACTGAGGCTTGCCGATCTTCTTGGCGGTGGGCTTAGTGTTGGTGATCTTGCACTTGAACGCGTTCATGAACATCTGCTCTCCACCAGAGTTGGGAGAGTGGATCCAGAACCAGGCGCAGTGGCAGACTCCCTCGGAGCACGCAGGCATGTCAGCGGGGACGTGGAAGACGTTCTCCCTGCGAGTAGCGAAAATAACAAATGCATGTTAGCCAACACGAACATCAGAGGATGGAGGTGGGCCGGGAGGCGTTACGCACGTGAACCAGGGGCAAGTATGGTTGGCGCTAAAAATGGCAAAGTCCTCCGGCTTGATATCGTTCACATTGGCCTTGTCAACAATGCCAATGCCGCAACCCGTCACGTCACTGAAGCTAGCAGCATGGACGGCCGAGTCCGGGGCGCTGCCACCGCAGGCTTTGCCAGACCCATCTCGCAGGTCGGTGCGGCCGTCGTCACTGGCAAAGTAGGACGTCCAGCCCTTGTTGCATCCGATTTCGATGGCTACAGACGGACAATAGAGTGAGCAACTGCACAACCTAAGCCACACAGGGAGCGGAGATGACGTACTGGCACTGCCTCCAGCTGGGAACTCGAAGACTGCAAGCAACAAAAAAGGGAAACAACCCCGACACAACAGCGTTCAAGTCAGCGAAACCAGGCTCCGTCTCGCGGGCGAACACTGCGAAACGACGACGCACCATCGCCATCATGAGGAGGGTATTGGATGTGGTTGTGGAACCACCACTGTTGGAAGGACATGTATTGTAACGGCACCTCAGGGCGATTGTCGTAGTCGAACGTATGATAGGATACGTTGAACCCGTACATAGACGGATGGGCAATGCGAAGATGAGCCAGGGCTCCCAGCGGCAGGAGCGACAAGGCGGCGAGGGCGCCAGCGAAGACCATTGTGTGTGAAGCCTAGTCGAAGGGTTCGGGCGGGATTGAAATTTCGAGAGTTATGTAGAAAGAGTGAAAGGTGCTTGTTGTATCACGTTTCAGACCTCCGGGGACTGAGGCTAGAGAGAGAGAGAGAAAAGACAGAGAGGGAGAGAACGAGTGAGAGAGAAAAGGAGAGACGGTGAGATGGTTGAAGAGAGAAAGAGAGTGCTGGGAAGTGTTTGTCGGCGTAGAAGCCCCTGTCTAACTTGGACCCTGAGACGCTTTCAGGCCCCATATCCGTCGCCAGGGGAGCTAGGACACCGCCTCTTCTCTCCGTCTCCGCTCAAAGTGCAACCACTCGCCTTTCTCGCTTGGCACAATGGACTTGGGACGACGCTTCTGTCCGTATTTTTAGCAGGCGTTGATTCCTGCAACGCGCCCTCTATTTTCAGTTGTATCAGCGCTCATCCTCCCTCCGCCGGGAAACAAAGTGGATACGTACAAGCCACACTTCTTGGCCGCAGTGTGGTAACCATGCCGAAATCTCTAAATGACTTGTGCCGTCTGGGGTACAGACCCTTTGGCCGGCTCATTTATCCCGTCTTTTGCCGGCCGGCACCGGGTCATAGGTCTTGACACGCCCGCCGAGCAAACGGTACGACTGAGAGGACTGAGCTGTGCGCTCCGCCTATCTATGTGCCCACCTCGGTTCATGTTCCTTTCATCACCATTCGCCCAAGGCGCCGGAAGGTAGCTCTTGTCGATCATTCTCGTGCTCCCTGCGTCACGTCCACTACCCGCCCAGGATAGCCCCCCTCTTCCAAACAGTTTAGATCTCAATCCTTAGATATTTTCCATAACACATGGCTCGACTTCGATCTCTCGTTGGTGCTATTCTGAGCAAAGAGTTTTGGGAGTGAACGCCGTCTAACGGCGTTCCTCTATGATAACGCGAAGACGAGACCGAATTGGCGATACCTGATTCGAGATACAAGGCTGCGGTTAGTTCAGCTTCGGACTCCTAGTCGCGCATTTTCACAGCGGTAGATCTCTTCCTTCAGCTGAAACCCCTCAACTGTGAGTCCTCATGCTGGTTTGCCGATCGTCAAACAACTTGCCTCGGCTACAATCTGGATCATGGACGGCCGCTCGCTTGGCTCAGAATTCCAACACTTCTTCATCAAGCTCCATAACGGATCCGTTTCGGAGATTTGCGGATGGTCTGCTGGCTGCGGAATCTCCCCGTTGAATACAGCAACGAAAATGAGGCCTTCAGTGGGCTTGTTGTAAAAAGGGCGGTTTCCTGTCATAGTCTAATGCTAACTTAAGTTCGTGAAAACGAAGCCGGATCGGACTTCAACATACCGCAAGGATAAGTCCCCCAAAACCGTACACGTCACTCCCCTCAACCGGTCGCTTGCCTAGAAGAACCTCCTTCGCTCCAAACCCAGCCGTTCCAGTAGTTACTCCACGTGTCGTCATGCCAGTTACTCCAGGCCCTGTGATGATTCTGGAAATTCCAAAATCGCATAAAAGAGCCTCCATTTTATCACCAATAATGACATTTTGAGGTTTAATATCGCCATGGCAGATGGGAGGTTGCAGGGAATGGAGATGGGCTAAAGCCTTTCCAGTACCGAGTAACTAAGCAGCATCGCCAAACCAAACCGAATATGTAAACGCTTAGAAGACCTCTAATTGTAAATAAGGCGACCCACCAGCTTCAATTTCTCTTCTCGTGTCAACTCCGGGTGAGCCTTTACGAATGAGTACAGATCCCCGTTCTTGCACCACGGTGAAATGAGCATGGGGTTCCCATTGATGATCTGGTATCCGTATAGCGTAAGGACATTTGGATGCTCGGCTGCTTTCCATATCACTGTCTCCCGTCTAATCCGCTGTTTTGGGGGAACCGAGGGGTTAGCTTGCGACCCTCAGGAATCAAATTGCAAAGGCTCGTACCCTCATTAAAATAACACTACTCTGATCTTGCCCTGCCCCAATGTCGCCAATCGTGAGGCACTTGATTGCGACGGGAATATTGTGTTTTTCGGGTGCTGTCCACAAGCCTCGATAGACTTCGCCGTAACCCCCACGACCGACGGGTTCAATCAATTCGAGGGTCCCCAAGAGCGGCGACGGCAGAGGAGGTAGTGAAGCCCCAGGTTGGACGACAGACTCTTCCGGTTCTGGCGGAGCTATCGCTGGAGTGGGAAAAATTGTTTGCCTGAACGGAGCAGTGAAACCAATTCCGCAGTCTCGAATAAGGTTGAGCTACAGGATGAGAAATATGACCTCTCTCTTCAGAACCAGGTACATTGAGTCAACATGCATTAAACGCTATTGACCCACCTTGTAGATGACCTGGGTAATGAGAGGGCGTTGAGTCGGGTTAGGGGACCAGCACTGTCTCATCAAATTCCACAGCGGGTTCGACGCTGGCAGTTTGGGGTGGTACACTGGTTGGGGCATTCGATCACAGATCACTGCAAGAAGTGCGCCGACCCTTGTCGTCTCATAAAAAGGATATTTCCCTGTCATGGTCTGTGGGCTGGGTTGGGAAACCCTTAAAGCAAAGTGAAACAACAGGAAAGCGTACCGCAAGAATGACTCCTCCAAGTCCATACACATCACTCATAGGCGTCCCCCTGGTGCTGCCGACTATAGTTTCCTTGGCCATAAAGCCTGCTTTACTTGGTACGGTTTCTGCTGTTGTGAAGCCACTGCGCGAGCGAGTCATTATCCTTGAAAGGCCAAAGCCACATATAACAGCTCTGAGATCATCCGTAACAAGTATATTATCAGGGTGAACCTGTCCGTGGACAACGGGGGGTTCGAGGTAATGGAGATGCCCCAAACCGCGCGCCGCGCCCCGTAGCTAGAAAAGATGAAAGAAGCTCAGAGTATATCATCCAAGGATGCAAGGGCTCTCGGACCAATTTTAGTTGTTCGGTATATGTCACGTTGGGGTTCGCATGTAAGTACTCTGCTAAGTTGCCGTTCCTGCAAAACGGGGATACAAGCAGCGGCGTGCCCCCCACTATCTGGTAGCCAATAAACTGGAGGATATTTTCATGGCTCATTGCGCGCCAGATGATAATTTCACGGGCTATACGCTGTTGAAACAGGCAAATAAAATAAAATAAAAGTTTGAGATCAGAGTCACATACCTAATTGGTAGAAAGAAGAACGTATGAACATACTCTCTCAAACCTCCCTTCCTCCGTCAAGTAGGAGTCTACTGTTCTCCCATCAGCCTTCAAGTTCATAAGCACCTTAATTGTCACCGGAACTTCCTCTCCGCTAGACTTTGTCCACCGACCCTGAAAGATGTTGGAAGCGGTATTCTGTATGGTTCGCTTATCAAAGCGAGCCAACCCCCCGGCGAGCGGATCAGGAAGCTGTTTCGGAGTCGATTCATTAAACCACCACCCTGGAGGCTGAAGGCACCTTTAGGCTGTACAGTCCTAGAGCGAAGGGGCCACCCACCTGGGAGGAGGGAGTTCCGGACGATTTTCGCCTTCCGAGGTGCGCGCCATTGCCGTTGCTCATTGCGCTTGGGTTGATTATATGGCTAGTGGAATCGCTATTCATCTTGGCGGAGGGAGACGAAGGCGGTAAAGAATCAATTGTAGTGGTTGGAGCTCTGACCCGTTCACGTATCGATGTCGCGTTAAGATCACGCGGTGATTGGATGTTCCTCTTCTCCGAGAGTCCGCATCGCCTATCGCTGTCGAGACCGCTTTTCAATATTAAGTGCATAAATTTAGGACAAAGTGAAATATGAATGGCAGATGGTTGAAGGAGAGAGCAGAGAGTGCTGAGCGTCACAGTTCGGAAGTGCGGAGCCTGTACTTTGGACCCTGCCGCTTTTGTCAGCACACTCGTCGTCAGGGGATCCAGAACACCAGCTCCTTTCTCCGTCCCCGATGACAACATGCTGTTAATTCGCAATGATCACTGGTGCTTGGAACGATACCATTTGCTATTGCGAGTACACTTGCGCGGGTGTACGCTTTCGATGGAAAGTGTCCTTTCCCGTCATGACCTATATCATATATGTATTAGTTCCGTTCCCTTATTACGGCTGTCGAAAAATAATAGGACATAGGAAGCATACCCAAAGTATGGTCCCTCCAAGTCCATACACATCGCTCATAGGCGTTGGCAGGGTGCTCCCTTTGATCAATTCCGGGGAAGAGAAGGGCACCCGATGAAAAGAATAAAGGTCTGTTGTGAAACCTGTTTGCAAGTGGGTTACAACCCTTGAGTCACCAAAGTCGAAGAGAACACCTCTGAAGTCATGAGTAACGAGGATACCAGATGGATGGATTGACCCATGAGCGATGGGAGGATGGAGGCTGTGGAGGTAGGCTAAACCGCGAGTCGCATCTAGAAGCTAGAGTTGGTATCAAAGGTTCAGGCTTAATCCCGCGATCTCCTGAGGATTCTCTGACCAATGTAAGCCGTTCAGTATCTGCAACATGGGGGTTTCTTGATATATACCCGCGTAAGTCACCGTGAGCGCAGACACGTAAAACAAGGAAAGGGGCCCCATCGATGAATTGATATCCTATAAATGTTCTTGACGGATAGCATTCCAGGTGGAAGTTTCGCGAGCGATACGCTGGCCAAAGAAGGCCAGAAACCACTAGCTGAAACTCCGTCAAGAATAAGTAGAATCGGTCTGGATAGATACCCGCTTGAACCTTTCCTCGCCTGTCAATGAAGGGGGCCTTTCACTTTGCAATGTACGACAACTCGGTTTATTAGTGCTTACGAAGCTATGGAGGGCCTCCGCCATCATCGTTGATGTTGACCACGACGTGGCGGTCAGGTCTGCGATGATCCCTGACGGCGACAATGGTCATGTCGCGTGAGGTGACGAGCAAAGTGGGGACCCTGACGGCGTTTCAGAACATCCTCTGTGCTTACCCCGGCTGCCCGCCAACTCGAATTTCTGGCTGTGGTTCCACGATGATACGAACGTCCCCGAGGACCTGAGACGCTCTATCCCGTCCGATGGGCTTGTTTGTCGTCTGGTCGACTTCAAGGAGAAGCTTGAAAGGTCAGCCTTCATTTCCAAAGCCCCCACATCGTCCAAACTTTGCTTCGCATATTGACCACGGACCCCATCTTCTTCACGTCCCTCATCTATGTTTGCCGTTGCCGGCATATGATGCGACTAAATTATGGAACCCTCAAAGTATAGCGAACTTGGGCAAAATCGTCGTACTTTTCAAGGACTAGGCATACAGCCTTGAAGGTGTCGAAAATTACGGATCTCTGTGACCACTTGCTGGCATTGATCATGAGCCACCTTATGAATGAAGTCGCTGACTCTTGCCAGTTGGCTTTATTTTCCGTGTGCCTGTGCCTGCATCTTGGCAAGGCGATGATGTCTGATATTGTACTATATATGGGAGTATCGATATGCTCGACCGCGTTTCAAGGCAAATATCCCCGTCTGGTCCGCTTTGGGGCTGAGGAGTTGCTATTCTAGATACCAGAGGCCTCGGATGCCGCAACGAACAACAATCAGACACGTAGCAAAATCGGATGTTCCATGAACCTAAGCCTTAATGTCCCCCACATCTCTCTATTAATTTGTATCGTAGGACTTAGGGAGGGCGACAGGACCATGAGGCGACAAAAGCAAAATCCCTTCAATGCGAAACATGGAACACTAGACTCTCTACGAGTCAGTTTGCTACAGCTGTCCCAGAGTGTACAGACGATCGATCTCCCCCTGAAGCTGTCGATCATGCCCAGTGAGTGCCATGCAACCGTCTCTTCGCGCGCCTAGCGACTCACCTCCGCTACAATTTGGCTCACTAGAGGTCGTTGGGCTGGCTCGGGATCCCAGCACTGCTCCATCAAGGTCCATAGAGAGTCCGTCGAGATCAGCTCTGGGTAATCTGCCGGTTTTGGGCTTTGATCGGTGAGAATGGCCAGCATGATCATGTGATGGTTGCGTTGCGTATAAAAAGGACGTTTCCCTGTCATAGTCTGGTACGCTAAAACTGAGTGTCTGGAGTAACTAGAGTAGATAAGAAAGAGACCCACCGCAAGGATGAGTCCCCCAAATGCATAGACATCACCCTTCTCACTTGGTCCGGACTCGCCCGCAAGGATCTCCTTCGATCCAAATCCATATGTGCAGGTTGCTAGACCCTGGGTCGTCATTCCAGTTATTCCAGGGTCGGCTAGGATTCTTGAAATTCCAAAATCGCATAGAAGGGCTTCCATGTTGTCACTGATAATAACATTTTGAGGTTTGATGTCGCCGTGGCAGATGGGGGGTTGCAAGGAATGTAAATGGGCTAAACCTCTCCCAGCTCCACACAACTTACCGACAACGAGTACATCAGAAATTAGATCCGAAATTCGAAAATATTTCAATGGGAAGACATCGACTCACAAGCTTCAACCTTTCTCTGCGCGTTAACTCTGCATTCTCCGCTAGAAACGACGATAAATCTCCATTCTTGCACCACGACGAAATGAGCATAGGACTTTCATTGACGATCTGATGTCCATAAAACCGAAGAATATTCGGGTGTTCGGCTACTTTCCATATTACCGTCTCTCGTCGAATCCTCTATCCCGGAGCAGAGCGGAAGCGTTAGTTCGTCAACAGTAGAATATATGGTAATCCAAATTACCTTTATATCTAGAGCTTGCAAATTCACAGTTCTTCCAATCTTGAGGCATTTAATTGCCACAGGAATGGGATCCTTTCCTGGAGGTGTCCAGGAACCTCGATGAACTTCGCCATAACCGCCGCCACCGATTCGTTCCCCCATTGCGAGAGTACCAGGAAGTGCCGCGGGAAGGGACGGCATCGAGTCTTCTGGTTTAACGTCAGGCTCATCTGGGCCCGGGGGAGCTGAACTTGCCACCACTGGCCTTCGAAACGGGGCAGTGAGGCCATGTCCGAATTCTAGAATCAGGTTGATCTCACATTCGGGAAGACATGGCAGTCCCTCTCAGCTCGAATTGTTTTAATCGTTGAACAAGAAAAGAATTGCCCTACCTTGTAGACGATCCGCGCGGCAGTAGAGCGTTGGCTCGGGTCGGCTTTCCAACACGAACCCATCAACTTCCATAGCGGCTCTGGTAATTCGCAATGGTCACTGGGGTCTGGAACGATACCGTTTGCTATTGCGAGTACGACTTGCGCCAGTGTACGCTTTTGATGGAAAGGGTCCTTCCCCGTCATGACCTATGTGCGCCAGTTCCGTTCCCTTATTACGACTGTCGAAAAATGATATGACATAGGAAGCATACCCAAAGTATGGTCCCTCCCAGTCCATACACATCGCTCATAGGCGTTGGAAAGGTGCTCCCCTTGATCAATTCCGGGGAAGAGAAACGCACCCGATGAAAGGAATAAAGGGCTGTTGTGAAACCCGTTTGCAAGTGGGTTACAACCCTTGAGTCACCAAAGTCGCAGAGAACACCTCTGAAGTCATCAGTAACGAGGATATCAGAAGGATGGATTGACCCATGAGCAATGGGAGGATGGAGACTGTGGAGGTAGGCCAAACCGCGAGTCGCATCTAGGAGCTAGATTTGGTGTTAAAAGTTCAGGCTTAATCCCCAGAATCATCTAAGAATTCTCTGACCAATGTGAGCCGTTCAATATCTCCAACATGGGGGTTTCTTGATATATACCCGCGTAAGTCACCGTGAGCGCAGACCGGTGAAACAAGGAACGGTGCCCCATCGATTAATTGATATCCTATAAATTGGAGGATATGTTCGTGACGGGTAGTATGCCAGATGGAAGTTTCGCGAGCGATACGCTGTCAAATGGGCCCAGAAACCATGAGCAAAACTCCATTACGAACAAGTAGAATCGGTCTAGATACCCTTTCGAACCTCTCCTCGCCTGTCAATGAAGGCGGCTTTTCACTCTGGAACCAAGCCTTCTGGACGACCTTGATGATTACTGGGACGGTTTCCCCGCTGGGCTTGGCCCACAGGCCCCGATATATATCATTAGTAGCCGACACTTTCTTTCTCTCTTGCAGAGTCAATGTCCCAGGGAGTTGATCCGGTCGCGGTATCAAAGGTGTTGAGGAACTCGTTCGTCCTCCCTCGGGGCGAAGACAGCGTCAGCCGTCCAAGTAGTTGCCTCCTGAACAGAAGTGTTGCCTACTTGTGGTTGGGATGGGGCTGATCCACTTCCCTGGGCTCCATGGCGAGCACTAGTAGTCGGTTCGTCTTGGCTCATTCAAGTTGTCTGACGTACGGGTTGAACCCTGGTTATTGGGAATCAGAATGAGTAAGAGGAAGTGATTCAGACCACTCGAATTGTCGTATCTGATTTTCCCAGCCAGTCCTATTGAGGTATCAGCACCATGCAGTCGAGGGCTCCGGTTTGGGACGTCAAGCGCGCAGATTTAGGGACGGACGTCTCAAGAGCATCATCATCTCGTCCTCAAGTGTTCGATCAGAATTTCGGTCTTCTTCTGTTTAGCTATATCCGGGCAGGTGTTTTGCGGGTAAAGATTGAGAGTTCATGCTGAACCTTACCGGGTGAGAAATCACGCGGAGACCGCCAGTCCAATTTCACACTCCAATCTTTCGACCGATCCCTGCCATTTGCATATCCCCGCCTGCTCTGGAGTAGCTGGACTCCATTCGCCTGATACTTTCACGATCAGTCTCTTCCTATCCGTCGAAGTCTCGTTCAGCCACCTTCCTTTCAACCCACTCTCAACGACGAATGTTCGCCTTGCACCCATCACCCACCACGAAAGGCGGAGCGCCCGCCGACCGTTCACCACCAATGTTCCCCACCACGTCTGCCCGTTCCACCACTACGAGTGAGCTTGGATCGGTATTTGAAGAGCCTGGAACCCATCCTCGAGCAGAACAAGGAAAAGGGGGCTAATTAACCGAACTCTCGGGGCGCGGCAGGAGCGGGCTCAGGAGTTCGAGAATGACAGTGGAAAGGCATTACAGCAGAGGGTCATCGGTACGAACTCGCGCCTCATCACGAACAATACCTCCTCGACTGACTCTGTCCGGTCAAAGGCAGTTTTGGGGATCGCCAACTAACTGGCTCAACGACAACTTTTGGCTCAAGAAGGCTTACCACGAATGGCGAGCTCCGCTGCCCGTCAACTCGAATTGGTGGCTGCTGTTCCACGATGATCCGAACGTTCCCGAGGACCTGAGGCGCTCTATCCCGTCCAATGGGGAGATTACGGAGTGGCAAGTTCGACGAGCGGCGTGGCTTGTTCGTCGTCCAGTCGACTTCAAGGAGAAGCCTGATAAGTCAGCTCTTCATTTCCAAGCCCCCTTCGTCCAAAATTGCTTCGCATATTGACCATGGACCCCATCTTCTTCACGTCCCTCAACACAGGCAGGAAATTCATCTCGAACAGACCGTTCTGCATGTACCAGTACGCGCGGTGCGTACCTTCCAGGTCATTTACGCCTCTTTCTTCTCCCAAAATTCTGACATACAGGTCTTATGGTTTAACCGTCCGGCTCGCAGGCTCTTCAATATTTGCCGTCTGCCAGGCTACGGGTTCGACTCGAACACGGAGCCTCCGAAAGCATCGTCACCGAACGCGCGCAAAATAGTCGTATGCGTCAAGGACTGGGTCTACAGCGTTGAAGTTATCGAGAGGGACGGGACTCCGGTTCCTCTTGCTGGTATCGAGCGACGTTTGGCCGAAGTGGTAGAGGACTTCCGACAGCGGGAGGCGAGAGGTGAGAAGCCTCCGCCAGTTGACTCTTGAGCGCCGACGAGCGTGATCTTTGGGCGAAGGTGAGATACGATTCGTCGATCCGCGGTTGTGGCGTCGAAAAAAAACGAGGTCTAGAATCTGACTTCGTGTGTTCCTCTCCCCCGGCCATTCGCTCCATTAGAACCGCGAGTATCCCTTAACACTCCCACCCACCCGACCGCTCATCCACCACAGTCATCGAAGAGTCACTCTGCTCTCTCCCTCGAATACCCCACACCCTGCCTCCGCATGATCAACCATCGCCTGCACCCACCTCATCGACGACCAAGCTCACCCGCCCCGACGTAGATGCTCAAGCCCAGAACACAGCCTTTGGAGGACCTTTAGGTCGTACCATCAGGCTCTCAGCGTGACGGTTGCGAGCAATGGCAGAGCTGGGATATTGGGTGAACATTCACCTTGCGATGCGTTGATTCTGAGCATCATCGTCGACTACTCCATCGCGGAACACGTGGATACGGCCCAATTCGGCGAGCACACCAACTTGGAGCCCGGTTTGACGAAAGCTTGGGATGAGCTTGAGTGGGTTGTTGACGAAAAAGTAAAGGCGGAGATTCCGCGCACAGGAAGATGCGAAGAGGTTGATTGCGGACCTCCAGGGGCTGAGGCTGAAGAAAGAAAACAGAACGAGTGGGAGAGAAAAAGAATGGCAGATGGTTGAAAGAGAGAAGAGAGTGCTCGGCGTTGGGAAGGCGTTGAAGCCCCTGTGTGACGTCACTTGGACCCTAGCCCGTTACCGTCGCCGGGGAAGCGGCCTCCGTGGTTGGCGCAGTGGACTTGGGAAGACGCTCTCTCTATATATTTCTAGCAGGCTCTAATTTCTACAACGCACCCTCTAATTTCAGTGTGTCTGTGCTCATCATCCCTTCACTGCGAAACAAGGTCAGTTGGTAAACATGACGCAATCTTTAAATGATACCGCGTCATCGGTCTTGACATACCCGGTTCCATGAGTAAATATATACAGTTACATGTGCGGCCTATCTACGTCCATAATACACGCTCTTCTTCAACACCATTCGCCCCACTGCTTCTGAAGGTAGCTCTTGTCAGCCTCTCCCGTCCTCTCTGATTCCCCCGGCAGTTATCACTCCTGTTCAACCCGGCATAGTCGCCCAACTCCATCCCCGATTTCGGTCCTTAGATATTTGAAGAACGCATTCCTTAACCTTGACCTCTTGATGAGCTAGTGCTTTGCAACCAGCTCCCAAAATGAAGCTCAATTCGAGCGACGTTGGATCTCGTGTTGCAACTGACGGGAGGAGGTCCGTTATCAGGACTTGGGCAGATTTGATCTACGAAGGATACAGACCTCGGCGATGACTTTATCAATGTGAGGTCGTTGCGTAGGCTCTGCATCCCAGCAGCTCTGGAGTAACCCCCATAGTGGATCCGACCCTGGCAGCTCAGGATGATTGTCCGGACTAGCAGTCTCATTGTCGTGAACAGCCAGAAAAATACGCGCCCACCCACTTCCAGCTATCTGGTAGAATGGTGCCTTCCCGCTCATAACCTGCCAGTAAATTCATGGAGTATGCTTCAGCAGTCGAATCAGCAGGTGGAACTCACTGCAAGTATAACACCACCAAAGGCATATACATCGCTCATGGTTGTCCACTCAGCGTCTTCCTCATACAATTCTTTGGCTTGAAACCCTGGAGTTCCAGCACTCGGGCCCATGGTCGTCCAATCATCAGATGTGCCCAAACAAGCAATTACTCTGGAAGTTCCAAAGCCACATAGAGCACCTCTGAGATTGTTGGTGACAACAATGTTGTCCGGTTCGATGTCCCCGTGAATGACGGGTGACGTGCGTGAGTGAAGATACGCTAAGCCTTGAGCAGCATCACATAACTATTGCAGCACTTATTAAAAGTTGGTCACATCTTGCGCCGAGAAAATGCGCTTACCAGCTCAAGCTTCTTGATCGGGGCCAACTCAGGATGACCGTCGATATATTGCCTCAGATTTCCGTTCTCGCACCATGGCGAGACGAGCGTAGCGATACCGCCAACGATTTGGTATCCGAAGAATGGCAGGATATTTTCGTGCCCTGCAAGTCCCCATATACAAAGTTGTCGCCCGATATGCTGTATTCAGCGGCCCATAAAAATGGTAAGCATGGGGCAAGGAAAAACACTAATTTAAGGGAAAGGAAGTACCTCTCTGAAACGTGTCTCCGTCCCATCATCTGGACCCTGGCAGGGCCTCTTTATGCACTTGATAGCAACGCAGACGGGGTCCGCACTGGATTGAGTCCAGACTCCGTAATAAACTTCACTGTAACCACCACCACCAACCGGTTTGGCCTTTCTGAGCCTGCCTTCCAGCTCGCGAAGGTGTTTGATAATTTCGCTTAGCTTCGACCAACGAAGTCCAGATCAGCTAGCTCACTCGGAAACCTTGGTTTTTCCGCACGTACTTGTTCAATCACGTCAACTGCTGTGGGGCGTTCTTCTGGCCTCGGACTCCAACACTGACGAAGGAATGGCCAAAGGGGATCGTCCAGAGGCAAGCCAGGATGGTCTTTCGGGTGAGGCATCTGGTCCGTTGCAATCCAAAGCATCACCATCCCGGGTGTTCGTGCCCTGTGGAATGGCTTCATCCCACTCATTGTCTAAATCCAAGGTCCTGACGATGAGATACAAGGGAAATCAAGCGCTACACTCAAGACTCAGCACTTCACCTCCAGTATGACACCTCCCATCGCATAGATGTCGCTCATGCCCGTGGGCAGAGGTTCGCCAGAAATTAGTTCTTTCGCCTGAAACTGAGGGCTACCGAAGGCAAATTCTGAGGTCGTAAGTCCTGTATGGCCCTCCAGTACAACCCGACTATTCTCCAGGTTACAAATTACGGCGGTCAATTCATCCGTAATAAGTATATTTTGTGGTTCAAGTTCCCCGTGAGCGATCGGTGGGAGTGAGCCATGAAGGAAAGCCAGCCCTCTTGCCACTTGCTCGAGCTGTAATGTTACTGCAGGTCAGTCGATGTCGCAGCAGAACACCCCAGAGACCAAACTAGCACCCACAAGTGTGAGCTTATCACTGTTGGAAATGTTTGGATGCGTCTTTAGATATTCAGTGAGTGTGCCCTGGTCCATCCAAGGAGAGGCCAGCCGCGGCGTGCCGTCCACGACCTGGTAGCCGAGGAATGGTAGAATATTGGGGTGGTTTAACTGGGCCCAAATTGTAGTCTCCCTTCGTAGACGCTGTCAATATTCCGAATGAATAGCTTTCTTCCTAACAAGAAGCGCAAACAAGCAACGCACCCGTTCGAAACGTTCCTCCGGCGTTAAATTTGGACAGCTTGGATCCGTAGGGGAAGCGTTATCGCGGGGGCACTTGATGCATACTACATTTTCTGTTCCATTATAACTCCAAATCCCTCGATAGACGTCGGAACGCGAGCCCACTGTTCTAGATCTAAGAAGTGTGAGGCTTCCTGGAATTGGGTCAGGCAGATGGTATAGCGGAGCTCCAGGTTGCACGATCGAAGGGATAAGAATGCTATCCTCTTGGGTGTTTGGGGACATTGTCAAAGGATTCGAGGTGACTCAGCGCAAGAGCTGACGGTATGCGGCCTGTCCCTCCCCGCGGTGCAAATCCTCGCAATCACGCCACCCCAAGCACCCGATCCGAGCGCGGAGGGCCCTTGCGATTCCTCACTCCTCGCTCTGCCTTCTCTCGTCGCTTATACCCACTTGGAATCGATACGCGATGCTAAGCTATCACGAATCTGAGTAACTTGCCTGCGAGCTTTCTTTCAGTTCTAATTCTAGGGTTTGAGGAGGTCGAGGTAGGAATTTGGTTATGCGGCTCCCAAGTTCTGCACCGCCCAAATTTATTCCCGCGCTAACTTTAAATATATATTTCTTATGCCATTCAACGCAAGCAAAGAATTTATTCCGTCCACCCTTTTAATTCCAAGTTAGACGTATGAACAGCTTTGTGGTTTCACCGTGCGGGTCGCGATCTACCGTGCCAGGATATGGATCCGAGTTAAACGCGGCACTCTGAAGAGCATCGTCAACGAACATACGAAACCGTTGTATCTATTCAGGGACTAGGCATACATCGTTGAAGTAAGCATGGGTCTCCAGGACCACGCACTGGCATTCAGCGACCTGGGCTTTAACACGTTCCGAATATTCTACCGTAATTGGGACTATCGATATACTCGACCGGTTTTCAAGGGTAAATCTCTAGGTCTAGCTCGTCTAGTGCCTAGGGTATCGCTATACACAGAGACTTCGGATGTCTCAACGAACAGCACTCGGACACGTAGCGAAGCGGGATGTGCCACGAACCTAAGCCTAAATGATACCCCAATCCCGCCACCGTATCAGCAGGACTTAGGGAACGCGTCTACGATTAAGGTAGGCGAGAGAACGATGAGCCCCACAGAAGCAAAATTCCTTCAATGCGAAACATGGAAAACTAGACTCTTTATGACTCAGTTTGCTAGGCTATCCCAGAGTGGACAGACGGTCAATCTCCCCCTGTAGCTGTCAATCATGTTCAGTGAGTGCCATGCAGCCGTTTGTTCGCGTGTCAAGCGAGTCACCTTGGCTACAATTTGGCTTACTGGAGGTCGCCGGGCTGGTTCGAGATCCCAGCACTGCTTCGTCAAGATCCATAGAGGGTCCGTTGAGATCAGTTCTGGGTAGTCTGCTGGATTTGGGGTTTCATTTGCGAAACGGCGAACATGATGACGTTATTGTTGCGTTTCGTATAAAAAGGACGTTTCCCTGTCATAGTCTGGTACCCTAAATCTGAGTATCAGGAAGAGATTAAAGCCAAAAAGAAACCCACCGCAAGGATGAGTCCCCCAAAGCATAGACATCACCCTTCTCCGTTGGTCCTGAGCCCTCGAGTACCTCCTTTGCCCCGAACCCAGCTGTCCAAGTTGCTGCACCGTAGGTCGTCATGTCAGTTACTCCAGAATCAGATGGATGAATTGACCCATGAGCGATGGGAGGATGGAGACTGTGGAGGTAGGCCAAACCGCGAGTCGCATCTAGGAGCTAGAGTTGGCATTAAAGGTTTAGGCTTAATCCCGCGATCACACGAGGATTCTCTGACCAATGTGAGCCGTTCAATATCTGCAACATGAGGGTTTCTTGATATATACCCGCTTAAGTCACCGTGAGTGCAGACTTGAAACAAGGAACGGGGCCCCATCGATTAATTGATATCCTAGAAATGGGAGGATATGTTCGTGACGAGTAGCATGCCAGATGGAAGTTTCGCGACCGATACGCTGTCCCAATGGGGCCCGAAACCATGAGCCAAAGCTCCATTATGAACATGTAGAATCGGTCGAGATGCCCTTTTGAACCTCTGCTCGCCTGTCAACGAAGGAGGCCTTTCACTCTGGAACCATGCCTTCTGAACCACCTTGATGATTACTGGGACTGTTTCTCCGCTGGGCTTGGTCCACAGACCCCGACATATATCATTAGTAGCGGACACTTTCTCTCTCTCTCCCAGAGTCAATGACCCAGGGAGTTGATCCGGGCGCGGTATCAAAGGTGTTGAGGAACTCGCTCGTCCTCCCTCGGGGCGAAGAGAGCGTCAGGCCGTACAGGTAGTTGCCCCTGGTACTGAAGTGTTACCTACATGTGGTTGGGATGGGGCTGACCTGCTAGCACTAGTAGTCGGTCCGTCTTGGCTCGTTGTCTGACGTACGGGTTGAATCTTGGTTATTGTGAATCAGAAGGAGTAAGGGAAAGTTGAATCGTCGTTTCTGATTTTCCCAGCCAGTCCCATCGAGGTATCAGCACCACGCAGTCAAAGGCTCCAGTTTGCCGTTTGGGATACAAAGCATTCAGATCTAATGGCAGACGTCTGAAGGGCACCGACATCTCGTCCTCAAGTGTTCGATCGGAATTTCGGTCTTCTTCTGCTTGGCCATATCCGTGCAGGTGTTTTGCGGGTAAAGGTCGAGAGTTCACGGCTGCCGGGTGTAGACTTTACCGGGTGAGAAATCACGCGGAGACCGCCGCCAGTCCAATTTCGCACTTGAATTTCCCCACCAATATGAAATCTTAGATCTAGGACCGCCTTGGATTTCTTTTCCAACTCCTGGCGCTCCACTTTCCCTCTTTCCCACCCCACTCTTGCGGGCTGATGCAACCCATCCACCGGGCCACCCTTTCACTTCAGCAGCGTTGGGAACTACCCGTTCATCTACCTGTATATAAAGGAATTCATATTCAATCCGCGTTTTCACTATCAGAAAAACTGTATCTAAACCGGCCAGATTCAGAAAAAAAAATTGTTCGAAAAATAACGAGTGTACGTAGGAAAACCCGTATTTTAGCTGGGAAAGGGTCAGGAACGGGAAAAAAAGTCCAAGGCGGTCTACAATCTCATAGTTAGCTGTAAGCTTGAGGAGGGCAAGTTGACCAATCAGATCTGTCAGGAAGCAGGAGGGTCTGGGAAATGTGGCTTCTGCGCGGTGCACCACTGACTGGTTGCTTTAGATAGCTCGGGCAGAACCTCCTCAAACAATGGGGCGATATCTCCGATCCCGTCCCTACTTTCTCTTCCTGCCCACAACACACGCAGAGTAATTGCACATGGATTCAGTGATCCAGCCAGGAGCACCAACCCCTCCTTACCTTCCTGACCAACTTCCAGGAGTTATTACGCTGGGGGAGCGGATGGGCTCGGGGGGCTATGCGGACGTCCACGTTGCTTTCTGGGACCTTGGTGACGGAGGGGAGACTGTAGTCTGTGTCAAGCGTATCCGCCCCACGAACATCTCCCACACCAACAATTTGACCGCTGAGGAGCGCTTTGAAATCGTACGTCGTGATTTTATAGCACCATATTCTTGACTCATCGCGATCCCCTTAGAGAATCAGGAGAGAGGTTTGTATCTGGGCGAACGCGAACCATGAAAACATCATGCCATTTATCGGGTATCAGATGGAAGGAAGACTAGAAGTGCGTCTAGTCAGTCCTTGGGAAGAGAATGGGAATCTATGGTCGTATATAAGGGACAATGAAGTCGATGAAATACAGAGGCTCCGATTCGTAAGGCTCTTTTCTTGAGATGTGTCTTCTTCGCCTGATGTCGATGACTCCGACCCCGGTCAGCTTCAGCAAAGTGCGAGGGGGTTGGCCTACCTTCACGGCTTAACCCCTCCAATCGCCCATGGTGATATGAAGACGGATAACATTATTGTTCGCAGCGATTTGACGGCGGCACTCTCCGACTTCGGAATATCTCGCATCATCCTTGACCTGGATAACCCTACCGGATTGACCACTGCCACTATGGGGCCCGCGGGAACGCTGAGATTCCAAGCACCCGAAATCCTTTCTGGAGGCCTCCCTTCTCCGTCGAGTGATATATATGCCATGGCTGGGGTGATCTTACATGTGGGCGTGGATCCTATTCTTTGTCGTAGGCGACAGCTTAACTGATCCCTCCATTCCCCTTAAAGGTTATGAGCGGTGAAAAGCCATACGGCGCAATGAGAAATAAGCACGCTATTATGCTAGAAATACTCAAAGGTGTCGTGCCCAAACCCCAGGACCATGCGCGACTTCCAGAAGCCGACCCCCTTTGGCCGTTTCTTCGCCGCTGCTGGGACCAAACCACAGGTATGCGACCTGTAGCGTTGGACGTGGTAGACGAGGTGAGAACGGAGTGCAGTGGATAATATTCTTTAAGATTGGCCTAGGAGATCAACTGATCCAGATACATTTCCTTTCACGCTGTTTAGGTTGGGAATGGGATTGATAGGAGGACTATTCCGGACCACGCTCAAATGCCAGAATAATTATATACCTAAAACCAGTGTAATCGACAGCATTACCCTTGGTTTAAGTTCAAACCTGAACTTGGCATCACTCTGTGTTATGAGAGAGCGCCCCTTACTGAAGACCTCTCCCAATCCCAAAATGGATGGCAGTCACAATGCCACATTGAGAGAGAAATCATGCGGGTAAGCAAGCTTCAGCTCTCGGCACTAACTGGCCCAAACTGGCTGCTTTGGTCTGACTGTGGGTTGCCAATGAACAATTTAAAATCCGACAATGATTCCGGCAGGAATTCGGAACGAGACACACCATGGTCACTCACGGTGGCTCAGGAGCCACGCCTGCGCGGTGATAGTTCCCGTTACACTGATATCCACTTCCGTCTTCTTTTGTGCGATCGTGGAAGTCACATTGGCGGATCTGGGAAATCTTGATCAAAAACGGTAACACGCGCGCGGCGGGAGTCATGTGTTCCATCACCCCCTTCCCTGTTGTACCCTTTAGCTCCTTGTGGCCACATCATGGGAAAAAAGACTACTGACGTCTCACACCCCAAAGCGTCAGGAATATCTGGGAGTTCAGAGTCTCTTCAGTCGTCTGAGGAGTCCGTGATACAACCAGGAATCCACCTCCATGAACTTCCCAATCAGCTCGACGGTACTTTAACTATTACGGAGGCAAATGTCCGCAGTGGTGGTTTTAGTGATGTTTCTCTGGGCACTTGGACCCGCGGGCAGGAGAAAATGGCCGTTGCGATCAAACGCCTTAGGAAGCATACCCCAATTGGGGGCCCTAATCCAGAAGCGGTTCGAGAGCGGTTCGAAAGGGTACCTTTATGTCCAAATTTTGACAACTTTCTCACTAATGCTGAACATAGCGGATTCGGCGGGAGACGAGCATCTGGCAACGGGCAAACCATCCTAATATTCTACCGTTTATTGGCTACCAGATTCTCGATGACGAGCCCGTGCTCGTCTCGCCCTGGTGCCAGAATGGATGCCTGTCACAATTTCTTCGCCATCACCCAGAATTGACAGATATACAAAAACTTCAATTAGTAAGTACCCCAGATCCGCACTGTGAATAACAACATCGTTTCACGTCGCATTGTATAGTTGAAAGACGCAGCTCGTGGCATAGCGTATTTGCACTCTCTCCAACCGTCAATTGCGCACGGAGACATTAAACCGGAGAATATCCTGATCAGAGACGACCTTACCGCAGCAGTAACTGATTTCGGTATCTCGAGGGTTATCCAAAGTTTGGACACACAGACGGGACTCACGACAAGTAGCTCTGGGCAAGGAACCCCTCAATTCCAGGCTGCGGAACTCTTTTTGGAGGGTTCGAGACCTACTATCATGAGCGACGTGTACGCTTTTGGGGGACTAATACTTGCTGTGAGTTTAGATTCATCTGAATCTCGCTCTACAATCGGGAATAGACTGAAGGAAGCTTCTATTCATTATCAGACCATGAGCGGCAACCCGCCATTTTATCGATCTCGGGCGCCAGCAGCAATCATGCTCAGCATTGCTTCAAACCACACACCCCAGCCTGCCGATCACCCCCAACTCCCCGAAAGGGATCCATTATGGGATGTGATGAGAAGATGCTGGAGTCCAGATCCGACTCAACGTCCTTCCATGAACGAAATTATTGCCGAGGTGCGCAATTGATATCCTCCTGATGTAAATTCTGACCGCGGCCGACCACCTTGCTAGTTGGAAGCGGAAATTGAACGCCGGTCTGCGTCGTCGGATAATTCTATTCAGCAACCCACAGCGACCCCCTCGGCAATGACCTCAGCCGAAGAAACCCAATGGTTCACCGCCACATGGCTTGGAGGGCCTGCGTCGTCATCTGGAGACAGTTGAATATCTCAACTATTGGAGCGTTTTCCTTCTTTGTCTGACATTCGCGCCATTGGAGCAAATTTTACAATTTGAATGTGTTTTCTCCGGGCACCCCGTATCGAAGAGTCAGTCTTAATAGCGTAAAATGCTCCGACTTGCACGCAGCTCTACCAAATCATGTAGCCGCCGTACCCCAAGTTTTACATCACTCTGGCATGTTCTATTGGGCAATATTCGTCGCGAAATGAGATCGCGTTTCGCCAGGGCTGCACAGGTAATTTACAAGGACCTGTCATCTGACCATCGCGCAGTTCTTGAACATGGACACCGGGATGGATTTGCAGTCGAGCACAGTTGGAGTTCGCCTTAGGAATACCTTGGGTAAGGCTAATCTCTCAGCGGGTGTGGGGTGCGTACGATGCTCCTATGCTCTCTAGATGCGAAGGTTGGCTTCGTCGTACGCCCTGCACACAGATGGTCCATTCATTTCACAAAGCACTTAATCATAGGCTAAGATGCTTTAAATGACCCTCCACGTACCCGAGCATGTCTGGAATCACTGGCTCTTATAGTGCTATTTCTCACCCAACCGTTGGGTGAGAAATAGCACTAGCTACATAGCAGAGAGGTGTAATGGACGAAGAACGCTACCGGCAAACAGGGTGATTCGTACTGGTTGGCGCTAAAGGCTCAAGGAAAGTACGCTGCGTGTCCTCGCTCAATCTAATCTCTTCCCATTCCCCCTGGGCGATGCAGAGGTTGGTGCGGCCAGCGCTGGGTCTCGGCTTAGGAAGCGCGCGGAACCTGAAAGGGAAAATGCACCGATCTTCATAAGGACTATTGTTGTGCGAGTCGCAACTGGCCACCTCACGGTAGTTTGTTGTTGTCCTTCCAGGAACCGTCTTCACTCATTATCTCAATCCCTGCAGTCATGTCACGGCTTTCGGGTGTCGACTTTGCCGGGGTGAGAAATCACGCGGAGACCGCCGCCAGTCCAGTTTCACACTGCGAATTTCTGCACCGATCCCTTCCAGTTAATACGGCTCGCTCAGGAGCAGCTGGACTCCTCTCGTCTGATGCTTTCACGATCAGTCTCTTCCTATCCGCTGAAGTCTCGTTCAGCCACCCTCCTTTCAATCAACTCTCAACGACGAATGTTCGCCTTGCACCCACCTCGAAAGGCAGAGCGCCTACCGACCTTTCATCACCAACGTTCCCTACCACGGCTGCCCGTTCCACCACTACGAGCGAGCTTGGATCGGTATTTGAAGAGCCTGGAACCCGTCCTCGAGCAAAATGAGGAACAAGGAGGCGAAGCGAAGGACGCTGCTCTCCGGGCGCGGCAGGAGTGGGCTCAGGAGTTCGAGAATGGCATTGGAAAGGCATTGCAGCAGAGGCTCATCGGTACGAACTCGCTCATCATCACGAAAACCATCTATTCAACTGACTGTGTTGGGTCAAACGCAGATTTGGACCGGGCGTCGCCGAACAACTGGCTCAACGACAACTTTTGGCTCAAGAAGGCTTACCACGAATGGCGAGCTCCGTTGCCTGTCAACTCGAATTGGTGGCTGTTGTTCCACGATGATCCGAACGTCCCCGAGGACCTGAGACGTTCTATCCCGTCCGATGGGGAGATTACGGAGTGGCAGGTTCGAAGGGCGGCGTGGCTTGTTCGTCGTCTGGTCGACTTCAAGGAGAAGCTTGATAGGTCAGCCTTCATTTCCAAAGCCCCCACATCGTCCAAACTTGCTTCGCATATTGACCATTGGACCCCATCTTCTTCACGTCCCTCAACACAGGCAGGAAATTCATCCCGATTCATCTCGAACAGGTCCGTTCTGCATGTACCAGTACACGCGGTGCGTACCTTCCAGATCATTTACGCCTCTCTTTCTTCTCCCAAAATTCTGACATACAGGCTTATGGTTTAATCGTCCGGCTCGCAGGCTATTCAATATGTGCCGCCTGCCGGGGTACGGATGCGACTCGAACACGGAGCCTCCTAAAGCATCGTCACCGAACGCGCGCAAAATAGTCGTATTCGTCAAGGACTGGGTCTACAGCGTCGAAGTTATCGAAAGGGATGGGACTCCGGTGCCTCCTGCTGGTATCGAGCGACGTTTAGCTGAAGTGGTAGAGGACGTCCGACAGCGGGAGGCGAGAGGCGAGAAGCCTGCCCGAGTAAACATATTGAGCGCCGACGAGCGTGATCTTTGGGCGAAGGTGAGATTACGATTTGTTGATCCGCGGCTGTGGCGTCGAAATAAATAAAAAACGAGGTCTGGAATCTGACGTCGTGTCTTCCTCTCTCCGGCCGTTCGCTCCATTAGAACCGCGAGTACCTCTTAACCCTCTCACCCACCAACCGCTCAACCACCACGGTCATCGAAGAGTCCCTCTTCGCTCTCTCACTGGACGCCCACACCCTGCCTCCGCATGATCAACCATCATCCGCACCCACCTCATCGACGACCAAGCTCACCCGCCCCGACGTAGATGCTCAAGTCCAGAACACGGCCTTTGGAGGACCTTCAGGTCTGAACAGATGGTTCGACAAGGCTCTCAGCCTGATGGTCGAGAGCAACGGCAGAGGTGGGATGATGGGAGAACATTCACCTTGCGATGCGTTGATTCCGAGCATCATCGTCGACTACTCCATCGCGGAACACATGGATACGGCCCAATTCGGCGAGCACAACAACTTGGAGCTCGGTTCGACAAAAGCTTGGGATAAGCTTGAATGGGTCGTTGATGAAAAAGTAGAGGCGGAGATTGCGCGAGCGCAAAAAGATGCAAAGAAGATGCTTGCGGACTCTGAGCCCAGTCAGTTGTGGTTTGGAGAATACGGTGCCGAGTGGATGAAGAACGTTGGTATGTTCAAGCCCCTCGCCTAGAACGACGCGTTATCGCCTTCGCGGCTAGCAAACGTTTCTAACTGTGGCTTTCATGTCTCAGCGAAATGCTCTCCGGATGCCTACATCCAGATGGCGGTACAGCTGGCATGGTACAAGGACCAAGGGTCCATGACCGCAACATACGAAACGGCATCCACCCGCCTGTTTGCGCATGGCCGAACAGAGGTCATTCGAACATTAAGCGCTGATAGCAGAAAATGGGTGAAAGCCATGTGCGACCCTTCGGCGTCGGTACGTCAGAGGCATTTTCTGGGGACCGTTAACCTCTTTGTCTGACAAGCCTCTCGTTTCCTCCCCGAACCAACGTGCACTCTACCGAAACACTGGATCCGGTCTCAACACGCCGTCGCTTATGGCGTCATAGGTTACAACACGCAAGACACTCTTGCTGGATGCCATAGCAGCGCATAACGCGTACACGAGGGATGCGTCGACGGGCAAAGGATGTGACCGACATCTCGCGGGGTTGAGGTGGATGTACCGCCCAGACATGGATGGTCCAACGCCGAAGCTGTTTGAGGACCCGATGTTCAGCAAGAGCAGCGAGTGGAAGCTGAGCACTAGCGGCTTGAGCGCTGGGACGAGGTTCAACGGCACTGGGTAAGTCCGAGGGCGTATCGCCCATGTGTGGGGTGGAGGCCGGAGATACCGGATTTCTTTCACTTGGCTGACCCTTTCTAACACGCGCGGATGACTCTAGGTTTGGAACTGTATGGCCTGATGGATACGGGATCAACTGTACGTACTTGCAGCACACGTTCCTCGCGATTCTCATGCAGGGATGCTCATTTGGCGCTCGCCTTATCTTGTTTATGTTGGGGTTTTCCAATTTGCTTGGCCATCACACGACGCAACCAATTTCTCTCCTGTTTTATGGTTCTTCTAGACCTCGCTGGACCCCAACTTGTGAAATTCGGGATCGAGAGTAAAGTCTCATGTCCAACGACTTCGACATATCGGTTCAAGGCTCGTGTCGTGGAGAGCCTGCAGGCGATGCGGGAGTTGTTCGAGCTAGCAGGGGAGGAACCGCGCAGCAAGCTGTGATGGCTAAATCCGAACCACGTACAGAGAGGTTCGGCCCCGGCCTCGGCTAGTGGATGGGGGTCAGGAGGGTGATGATGCATGGCAGCTGACTGGATGATACGGCGACGTCACTAAGAATGGCCGCCGGTAAATTCCCCTCGGCCGGTAATCCGCTGAAAATAGTTTCCCAATAGTATGAACCTCCACCCTTAATGGTCCAAATAGTGTTTCATTTTCTCACCAGACGTGAAAAGCGAGGCGTTGTAGTGCAGGTCGCGGTGGGATTCCGATGATCGCCTGGCGTCAGAAGCAATTATGGACCCTTGAACGTGGCTTGCAAGGGGGCAATCGCTTTCTTGGCCTTCCGCGGCCCGATAGCCCTGCCGATTGCTGCGGTTCTAGAGTGATTATGCACCTCGAAAGTCGCTCCCGGAAAGCACCTTCCTAAATGGGGCAGCACAACCCCAGAATCACTCCCGAAAGAGGTTTATTTACATCCCCCGAGGCACATGCGGCTGAGCGTACGTGATCCACGAGGTGACGCAGCTCTTCCCACTCTCCCCTCCTGATTTAAAGGAGGGAACCTTCGCTAGTCTTCCCTTTTCTCCCACTCTTCGCGCCCCTTCGCCTCTTGAGACAGCCCCTTTAAACCGCACTATTACATAATATTTCTCTACTCAAATGCAGCTCTTCTCCCTCTTCGTCACTCTCGCCGCTGCTGTTGGCGCTTTCGCTCAGGCCGTGGCCGATCCATCCATCAACACCCCTGTGGGTGTTATGCAGTGCCTTCCCGTGAGTCTATCCTCGCCCTATTTCAAGTCCCACATAAGGATATATTGGCTGACCGCCGGCTCCGCCCGCTCGATCCCAGACTCAACTGACCTTCTCGGGAACTGCTCCTCCATTCGTGATCACTGTTGTTCCTGAAGGACAAACCGGCGCTGCTCCTCTTGTCACCGTCGGCACTACCTCCGATACTGCGTGAGTGTTGTCGCTCATTGCTTGGCACCTACGGACGATAAGCCACTGACGTTTATTTGCATGTCCGGAATACTAAATATCCAGCCTCACGTGGGTTGCTAACCTCCCTCCTAATGTCAACTACACTCTCGTAATCCGTGACGCTTTGGGGCGCATCAATGGTTCTGGTGAGTGCTTTGGGCCAAGTTTCCTTGTGAACGTTCGCCGGTCGTCGTGCGCCATTGCGTCATTGCGTCCTCGCGGTGACCGTGACTTTCCCTCGCGCTTCCGTGGGTATTCTTTGCTGACTCATCCCTTTGACATACCCGGGCGACAGCTCCCTTCTTAATCTATCCCAACACCAGCTCCCCCACTCCCACTTGCAGCGTCGTTGCTTATACGCCCGCCCCAAGCAGCGCAGCTCCCGCTCCAGCCAGCTCGGCTCCCCCACCCAGCTCAGCTCCCGCTCCCGCCAGCTCTCCCGCGTTCACCCCTGCACCTGCGATCAGAGGTCGTGTAGTGGTTTAGTAAGACACTCGCTTTGTCCCAATTACGCACGTGCTCACCATGCTTCACCAATAACTCCTCTCAGGACGGGGTGAAGCCTTTCCTTTCGTCACGAATAAGTAACGTATGCTTGTCTACAATATTTGATATCCTTGCAGCCACGTTTCACGACTCATTCTTCGGACGGTATTATATGTACACTCCTTTAATTAACTTTGTTGCTCCTAAAAATGGACACTTCCTACTCCGTTCCTCTATTCGCGCGTCCATCCTAATATGGCACCCAGAATTCTCCTTGCCTTGGTTCTCAACAACTTGGGTTAATATTGGGCAGGGACTGTATAAGGACCGTAATCGAGATTTATCGTGAAAGGGTACTAGCACCCCAAAATTGGGCCGGAGAGCACAGAGGCTAGAACATGAAGAGGGTGAAAGTGTGGATTGAAGAGCATGCAAAACGAAATGGCAAAAACGGCGGGTAGAATGGAGGGCCTTTGTAGAACTGGAAGGCCCAGGAAAAGGACCGGTGACGGAAATCGAGACCTGACTTATTGAAAGACAACGAGAAGTCGTGGAAGTAACTGCAAACCAAAGTCTGTTCATGAGGCCCACAGCTTGTCGAACGGGTATTGGCATTTAATTAACTCTGGGACGAAAGCGAGACGTCACAGTATTTTCCCAGTTACATAATACAATTGTTATGCCATTTTAATCAACCCTCGACGAAGAATGTTCTTGCCTTACACCACGGAGGCAACAGGCTGAGCGCCAACCAACTCCTGACGGCCACCAACGCTCCTTACCTCGTCTAACCGTCCCGTCGGTAGGAGAACGTTCCGAGCAGAGCAAGGCCAAAGGAGGTGAGGCAAAAGATGATGCGCTCAGAGCGGGTGGGCTCGGGGGCTCACTGGAATCAACTCGCGCATCACTGTGAATGGTATGCCTCAACCGATGCGATCTCAGTCACGTATATCTGGAGTGCAACGTTATTAGATCTATCGGGAAGGAAGGTCGGCGCCTCATGCCGAAATCGAGCGCACCTAGCCAATGTGGTAGATGACGTCCGACGGCGATTTAGCATACGGAGTGCCCAGGAACGTGATTTTTTTGGTTGAGGTGAGATTAATTTGTCGATCTGCAGCTGTGGCGCCTAAAAATAGGTCTGGAACGTAATGTCGCGTGTTCGCCATTCGCTCCATTAGAACCGCGAGTATATCTTGACCCTCCCCGCCCACCAGCCATTCCACCACCACAGTCATCAAGGATTCCCCTTTCGCTGTCTTCCTCTATGGCCACCCTCTACCTTCGTACGATCAAGCGTCATCCGCATCACCCTCGCCGATATCCAAGCTCACCCGTCCATGCACAAGTATCCAACACGGCCATTGATGGACCTTCAGGTCTGAACCGATAGTGCGACAAAGCTCTTGTCGCGATGGTCGAGAGCGATGACAGAGGATGCCTTGATTCCATCGTCGTCGTCGGCTGTTCCATGGCGGGACACATGAATGGGTTCGGCGAGCACAACACTTGGAAATTGGCCAACTCGACAAAAGATTAGGATAAGCTCGAGTGCATTGCCGATGAAAAGGTGGAGGCTAGGATTGAGTGAGCAAAGGAGGATGCGAAGAAGTTGGTTGCGGACTCTGGGCAGAGCAAGTTGTGGTTCGGAGAGGACGGCGCTGAGTAGATGGAGACCGTCGGGAGCCCTCGTGTTTTCCTTTTCACGACTAGAAAAACGCTTCTCACCCTGGCTTTCATGTCTCAGCAAAAGGCTCCCTAGATGCCTTTTATCCAGATAACGCGGCAACTGGGATGGTCCAGGGTCCAAGGGCCCAAGACCACGAGCATATCGGACGGCGCTTACCTGTCTTTTTGCGCGAGGCCGAACGGACGCCATTCGAACATTAAACGGGGATAGCAGAAAATGGATGAAAGCGATGTGCGACCCCTCGGTGTTGGTACGTCAGAGGCGGCTTTCGGAAAGCGTTACCTGTTCGGACAAGCCTCGTCTTCTCCTAGGCCACTTCAACCTTTATGCACATACCGAAACACCGGATCCGGCCATAACACCCATGGCGCAATAGATAGGAACGCGCAAGACGCTCCTGTTTGATGGTATAGCAGCAGCGAATAACCCGTGCACGAGGGATGTGTCGATGGGCAAAGGATGCGACCGGCGCCTCGTGGGGTTTGGGCGGTTGTATCGGCCCTGCACCGAAGATCCTTGAAGCCGCGATGTTCAGCAGGAGCAGCGAGTAGAAGTTGAGCGTGAGCGGGTTGAATGCCGGGACGAGGCTCACTAGCACCGGTTAAGTCGAAGGTTTATCGTGTTGGGAGGGGCTGGGGGCTGGAGGTCGAAAATACCGGAAATCTACATTTTCGTTCATTCGACTAACCTTTCCTAGCAATAATCATTCTAGCTCCGGAACTTTATGGCCTGATTTATATGGGATTAGCTGTGCGTACTCGCGACACACGTTCCTCGCGATTTTCATGAGGGTGCTGATTTTGGCGCTCGGGCCGCGGCTAATTTTCCTGGGTTTCTATTTGCTTGGCCCCACGACTACCGCACGCTACAACATCCTCCCCTGCGATTCATGATTCTTCTAGACCTCGCTTATCCCCGGCTTGTGAAGTTCGAGATCGAGAGTCAAATCTAGTGTCCGACCACTTCGACATATCAGTTCAAGACTCATGTTGTGAAGAGCCTGTGGGATGCAAGCGCCGTTCCAAGGAGGGGAAGGAGGAACCGCGCTGCAAGTTTTGATCCCAAGTTCGATCCACGTACGAGAGGTTCAGATCCCGGCATCGGCTTTGGATGGGTGGCAGGGGGCCGCCGGTCGATACCTGTCCGCCGTCGGGCATGCCGAAAACAAGTAGTTCCCTAATAGCATCACCCGTCAACCTTTAATGTCCACAAAAGCATTTGTTCCCTGACGTGAAGAGCGAATGCGAGATGGTGCAGGTCCCGATGACCGCCTGGCGCTAGAAGCGATTCAGGACCCTTGTTGAACGTGGCTTGCAAGGCGGGTGCGTCTTCACCGGTCCGAGAGCCCTGCCGACTTGCCGCTGGTCGATAGTGATTTTCCACTTCAAAAATAGTATCAGGAAGCGCCTGCCTAAAGAGGTAGGAGAACCCCTGATTATTCCCGGAAGAGGTCATTTAGACTGCCTTAGGCAGGTGCGCTGAACGGACGCGATTCTCGAGGTGAAAACTCTATGATCCAAATCACTGCCACTCACCACCACTGGTTTAAAAGACAAGTTGGAAGAGAAGGTGGATTGGCATCGTCACTGGTCTTCCCTTTCGTTCCACACTTCAGTTCCCTCTGCGTCGTTAAGGCAGCGCTTTATATAACACAACATCTTCTTCATTAAAAGAAATCCTTCCAGTAACAAAGCAGGCTTCCTCCCTCTTCGTCGCTATCGTCGCTGCTGGTGGCGTGTTCGCTCAGGGCGCCGATCCATCCATCAACACACCTTCAGGTGTTGCACAGTGCCTCATCCCAGCTAATGTAGCAGGAGACGAAACTCGCTAACCC
>KN822961.1:123152-176728 GCA_000827465.1 Tulasnella calospora MUT 4182
CACTTCCCTCTGTGTCGTTAAAGCAGCGCTTTGCATAACACACCATCTTCTTCATTAAAAAAATCCTTCCAGTAACAATGCAGGTTTCCTCCTTCTTCGTCGCTATCGTCGCTGCTGTTGGCGTGTTCGCTCAGGGCGCCGATCCATCCATCAACACACCTTCAGGTGTTGCACAGTGCCTCATCCCAGCTAATGTAGCAGGAGACGAAACTCGCTAACCCCTAAACGCGCCCGCTTGAACGCGTTGATTACAGGTTCAACTGACCTTTTCGGGAACTTCTCCTCCGTTCATCATCACCGTTGTTCCCGCGGGACAACTCGGTGCTGCCTCTCTCGCTAAGGTCGGCACTACCTCTCGGAATGCGTGAGTGTTGTCGCCCACTACTTGACATCTGTAGACGATAAACCAATAACGTTTCAATCATATGTCCAAAATTACAAACATCCAGCATTACCTGGGTTGCTAACCTCCCCGCTAACACTAACTGCAACCTCGTCATCCGTGACTCTATATGCCGCATCAACCCATCAGGTGAGTACTCTGCGCCGAGTTTTCATGGAAATTCTTTACTGAATAATCCCTTTGACATACTCGGTGACAGGTAAATTTGTGATCCTTCCTGGTGATGATAGCTGCCTGAACAGTGACAGCGCTGCTGCGAGTCTCGCCCCAACCAACTAGACTTCCACGTCCACCCTTTGGTTGCGAGCACCGCTCGTGCAACCTCTCTATAGCATATTTACTTTGGCCTCAATTGAACATTGCAAGGTGAAGCACCCACCATGCGTCGCCGAAACTTCAGAGCGTGACACCTGAGTGAGCCTTCTGGATACCGAGGCCTTGCCGGCGACACGGGCTTGAACTAACAATGGCTCGATCACCACCGGCGGCGTGAGCAACAGCGGCTGTGTTGGTATCGTTGGATGGCACACTCTTTCATTAACTTCGTCGCTCCTGAAAGACGGAAATTTTCCTACCCGATTGCTCGATTCGCGGGTCCGTCGTAATGTATAAGGTCCTCGGAATTCTACCAATGATACCACAGCGCCTCTAAACGGTCATTGGAATAGAACTGGCCATCGAGTTGACCAAGGAGTTAAGTGCGGAAGCAGTATCCCAGACTTATATAGACAACTGTCGTCAGTTCGTCAAGCGTCCCTCTTCCATTCTAGCATTTATTCACTGGCCTTGTGATGAGAGCGAGACGCCACGGAGTTTCCGCGGCAATTTCGGGGGATCTGGTCGAGTTAAGAGGTTATTGATGAAAGCCGAAATTCCTTGGAGCTATTGGGTGAAAGGACAGTGCCCTGGTAGTTCCGCTTTTTATACGAGAGAACTCCGGCCTAAAGTAAGGCCTTTCAGCAGGACTGTGAAATTTAATACCAGTATTGGATCGTATGAAACTGTACCGTAACGCTGCTTGCCGCTGAATATTCAAGCGTAGGCCTCCTAAAGCCCTGTAATCGAACGTACGCAAATCATTGAATTCGTCAAGGATCGGGTGTCTATATATCATTGGAGTCATCGAGAAGGAATTTTGCTGCCTCATGCTGGAATCGAGCGCGTACGTCCCTGGGCCACGGCTCAAGGCAAGAGGCCTGCCAAGTTAACATTTGGAGTGCCCATGAACGAGATCTCTGGGTGGAGATGAGATCGGATCCGTCGATCTGCGGCTGTGGTGCCCAAAAATATGGTCTGGAACGTGACGTCGTGTGTTTCTACCCCCGGCATTCGCTCCATTAGAACCGCGAGTATCTCCACCCTCTCCCCCGCCAACCTTTCCACCACCACAGTAATTAATGAGTCTCCCTTCGCTGTTTCTCTCGATGGCGGCACGCTGTCTTGGTTCGATCTACAGCTATTCGCACCAACCTCGCTGACATCCGAGCTCCCCCGCTCCGACGTATAGCACAGGTACAGAACACGGCTTTTGAAGGACCTTCGAGTCTGAACCAATGGTGCGATAAGGCTCTCAGAAAGATGGTCAAGATCAATCACGGAGGTGGGATGATGGGCAAACATTCACTTTGCGATGCCTTGATTTCATCATCGTCGTCAATTACTCCATCCCGGAACACATGGATGGGGCCGAATTCGGCGAGCACGATACTCTGAACTTAGCTCGATAAAAAATCGGGATAAGCTCGAGTAGATTGTGGATGAAAAGATGGCTAAGATTGAGCGAGCAGAGGAGGATACGAAGAAGTTGGTTGCTGACTATGAGCCCAGCCGGTTGTGGTTCGCGCTGAGTGGGTGAAGACCGCCGGGACGTCCAACCCTTCACCAAGAGCCCTCGTGTTTTCCCTTTCACAACCAGACAAACGTTTCCAAGCCCCAATTTTTTATGTCTCAGCAAAATGCTCCCCAGATGCTTTCATTCAGATGGCACTACAACTGGCATTGCACAGGGCCCAAGGGTCGATGACCGCAACATATGAGACAGCTTCTAGCCGCCTTTTTGCGCATGGTCGAACGGACGTCATTCGAACATTAAAACGGATAGCAGAAATGGGTAAAAAGCGACGTGCGACCCTTCGGCGTCGGTGCGTCAGAGGCGTCATTTGGGAAGCGTTAACTTATCGTTCCGACAAGCCTCTCGTCTCCCCGACCCCACTTGAACCTTCATGCCCGTACCGAAACGCCGGATCCGGCCATAACGTGCTATCACCTCTGGCGTCATAGATCGCAACGCGCATGACCCTCCTGTTCGATGCTATAGCAGCAGCGCAAAACGCGTATGTGGGGGTGCGTCGGTGGACAAAGGATGTGACCAGCGCCTCGTGGGGTTCGGGCGGCTATATCGGCCCTGCGTCGAAGATCTTTGAGGACCTGATGGTTAGCAAGAGCAGCGAGCAGAAGCTGAGTGCGAGAGGGTCAGGGCGAGGTTCACTGGTACCGGGTAAGCCCGAGGGGCTTGTCGTTTTGGGGTGGCGTGGGGGATGGAGGCCGGACCTACCGGAAATCGACATTTTTGTTCATTCGGCTGACCCTTCCTGGCACGCTGATCATTCTAGGTTTGGGCCTTTATGGCCTGATTGATATAGGATTAGCTCTACGTACTCGCGATACACGTTCCTCGCGATTCTCATGAAGGGTGCTGATTCGGCGCTCGGCAAATTTTCCTGTCATGTCTGGGTTACATTTGCTTGGCCCCCACGACTACCGCACGGTACAACGTCCTCCCCTGTGATTGTGGGTCTTCTAGACTGGCTTGGCCTCAACTTGTGGGCTTCGGGATCGAGAGTAAATTCTCGTGCCCGATCACTTTGAGATATCGGTTCAAGTTGGGGAGCCTCCCGGGATGCGAGAGCCGTGCCAAGGAGAGGAGCAGGAAGCGCGCTGAAATCTGTGATGCTATCCTCATACGAGAGGTTCGGGTCCCAGCACGGTTTTGGATAGGTGGCAGGGGTGACGATATCATGATGGGGAAGATGAAAGCGAAGTTACTATGGCCGCCGGTCGATTTCTTTCCGCCGTTGGGCATGCCGAAAATAAGTAATACCCTTCGGCTTTAATGTCCACAAAAGCTTTCATTCCCTGACGTGAAGAGCGAATGTGAGATGTTGCAGGCCCCGGTGAGATTTCGATGACCGCCTGGCGTCAGAAGCGATTCAGGACCCTTGTTCAACGTGCCTTTGCAAAGCGGATGTGTCTTCATTGGTCCGAGGCGCCCGCCGACTTGCCGCTGGAATACAGTGATTTTCCACTTCGAAAATAGCATCGCGGGGAGGCACCTGCCTAATGAGGTAGGAGAACCCCATAATCATTCCCGAAAAGACGTCATTTAACCTCCCTTAGGCAGGCGCGGCTAAGCGGACGCGATTATTGAGGTAAAGCCCCTATCCAACTCACTGCCACTCACTACCGCTGGTTTAAAAGACAAGTTGGAACGGCAGGTGGATTGGCATCGTCACTCGTCTTCCCTTTCGTTCCACACCTCACTTCCCTTTGCGTCGTTGAGGCAGCTCTTTATATAACACACCACCCCCTTCATCGAAAACTCATTCCAGTAACAATGCAACTCTCCTCCTTCTTCATCGCTATCGTCGTTGCTGTCGGCATTTTCGCTCAAACCCCCGCCGTGCCCGATCCATCCATCAACACTCCAACAGGCGTGATTCAATGCCAACCCGTGAGTCCAACTCAGCCATACTTCTAATCTAGCAAGGGACAGAACCCGCTAACCCCTGGATTCGCTTGCTTGAACCTGTTGGATTGCAGGTTCAACTGACCTGCTCGGGAACCCAACCTCCATTCGTCATCACTATTGTTCCTGGAGGAGAAGCAAATGCGGCTCCTCTCGAAACCGTCGGCACTACCTCTGAAAATGCGTGAGTCTTGTCACCCATTGCTTGGCATCTGGGGACGATAAACCACTGACGTTTCATTTGCATGTCCGAAATAATAACAATCCAGCGTGACCTGGATGGCTGACCTCCCCACTAACACTAACTACACTCTGCTCATCCGTGACGGTATGGGCCGCACCGCCGCATCGGGTGAGTACTCCGCCAAGTTTCCAAGTGAATTCCTTGCTTACCAACCCCTTTGACATTCCCCGGCGACAGCTCCATTCGTGATCTTCCCTGGTACTGATAGCGCCTGCGTGAAGAGCAACAGTGCTGCTGCTAGTCCCGCCCCAGCCAAATAGACTTTCGGTTCCACCGCTTTCGCTGCGAGCACCGCTCGTGTAGGCTTTATGTAACATATTTACTTAATCTCAATTGGACATTGCAAGGTGAAGCACTCACCGAAACTTCAGAACGTGACTTCCCAGTGACCCTTCCGGCGACTGAAGCCTTGCTAGCGACACGTGCAAATAACTATGGCTTGATCACCACGACCTGAGTGAGCAACCGCGGCTGAGTTGGGACCATTGGATGGCACACTCGGGTCTATCCTGACAAAACACTCGGAATTCTGCTTTCCGTGATCTGAGACGACTTAGAGTTAACGTTGGACCGGGAAGGTATGAGGACCGATATCGAGATTTGCCATACAATGACCCCAATCTCACTGGACCGCCAGCGAGAGAGTGGAGCGCCAACGAGGAGTCCGCCACGGAACTCCCTAACAAGGGACTCACGTCAGGATTGGGTGGGGTGCATAGACGCTAGAGCATGAAAAAGATGGAAACGCGGAACCGAAAGGTAAAACGGCTAATTGGATGGAGCCAAAGGGGTCTCGCTGGACATGTATCAGAAATGCAGAGAGCCGAAAATGGAAACCAGGTGGTGGACTAAATCACGACCAGGAAGGCGTACGTGACAGAAACCGGGCCAGGTAAACGAGGTCCGCTTAAAGATGGCGTAACTAAAGAGAGGTCTGTGGGATTAGAGAGGGATAACGGAGCGGTAGGTTCGGCGAGTGGCTTGGCTCGTCCGTCATCTTGTTGACTTGAAGGAGAAGCGTGGCAGGTCAGCCAGCACTATCCATAATCCAAAATCCTGCTTCCATACCGACTGTGGCTGTACGACTTTACAACCCTCTTGTGCAAACAACAGATGGATTTAAATTTCGGAAAAGTCGGGTTTGCACGTACCAGAACACGCGATGTTCCCGCCGCTTCCAATGATTTACGCCTCTTCTCCACCGATTATGCCATTCTCTTTTATAGTTGCCGTTTGTTGGGATACGGATGAGACCTGAACAAGGAGCCTCCTAAAGCATCGGCGTCGAACGAACGTCAGGTTGTTGTACTTGCCTAGGATTGGATCTACAGCGTTGAACTGATCGAGAAGGACGTGCCTCCTGTTGGCGTTGGACGACGTTTTTAGCCGAAGTCGCCGAGGACGTCTGAAAGCGAGAGGCTAGGGGTGAGAAGCCGGCCCGAGTTAACATATTGAGCGCCAGCTGCCAAACGTGATCTTTGGGTGGAGGTAAGATCTGATTTGTTGTCCGCGGCTGTGACGTCTAAATATAAAGGTCTGTAATCTGACGTCGTTGTGTGCCTCTCCTCGGCCATCCGCTTCATTAAAACCGCGGCTGTCTCGTAACCCTCTTACCCACCAACCACTCAACCACCACAGTCATCAAGGAGTCCCTCTCCGCTCCCTCCCTGGATGCCCACGTCCTGTCTCCACGAGATCAACCATCGTCGGCACCCACCCCATCGCCGACCAGGGTCACCCGCCCCGACGTAGATGCCCAAGTACTGAACACAGCATTTGGAGGACCTTCAGGTCTGAACCGATGGTACGATAAGGCTCTCAACGTGGTGGTCGAGAAAGACGGTCGAGGTGGAATGATGGGCAAACATTCACCTTGCAATGGCTTGATTCCGGAATCCGAGGATCATCGTTGATTACCCCATCGCGGGACATATGGATAGGGCCCGATTCAACGAGCATGACAACGTGGAACTTGGTTCGACAAAAGTTGGGTCAAGCTCGGGTGGGTTGTGAATAAGAAATTTGAGGCGGAGATTGAGCGAGCAAAGGAAGATGCGAAGAAGGTGATTGCGAACTCTGAGCCCAGCCGGTTGCTGTTTGGAGAGTCGGTGCTGAGTGGATGAACGCCCGTCGGTAAGTCCAAGCCTTCGCTTGCTTCACATGTTCTCCCTTTCACGACTAAAAAACATTTTTACCCTGATTTTCATGTCTCAGCGAAACGCTCTCCTTAAGTACGCCTTCATCCAGATGGCGTTACAACCGACCTGGTGCAGGGACCCAGGGTCCATGACCGCAACATATGAAACGGCGTCTACCCCCTTTTTACGACTGGCCGAACGGCCGTGATTTGAATATTAAGCGCGGATGCTTAGCAGAAAGGTAAAAAGTGATGTGCGACCCTTCGGGACGTCAGAGGCGTCTTTCGGGCGACGTTAACTTATTGTTATGACAAGCCTCTCGTCTCCCGGACCTCACCTCGCAACCTTCCTTACCGACACACCGGATCCGGTTCAACGCCCCATCGCCAATGGCGTCATAGATCGCAACGCGCAGGACGCTTTTGCTGGATGCCATAGCACCGCATAACGCGTTCACGAAGGATGCGTCGGCGGGCAAAGGATGTCACCGACACCTGGCGGGGTTGAGTTGGCTTTACATTCCGGATGTGGATGGCCGCCGGCCCTGCGCCGACGATCTCCCAGGACCCATTCTTCAACAACGGGAGCGAGTGGAAGTTGAGCGGGAGCGGGGCGAGCGCTAGGACGAAGGGTGAATGGTACCGGGGAAGCCCGAGGCCTTATCGTTTTGGGGAGGTGGGGTCGTGGGTGAACGCCGGAAATACCGGAAATCTGCATTTTCGTTCACTTGGTTGACCCTTTCTGGCACGCTGATCGCTCTAGGTTCGGGACTATATGGTCTGATGGATATAGTGTACGTACTCGCGGCACACGTTCCTTATCGTTCTCATGAAAGTATCGAAGATACAGACTTGTGCTCGGCAATTCCTGTTCTATCTGGGTTCCGTTTGCTTGGCCTCCGCGTCTATCACACGACACAACGTACTTTTTATGGTTCTTCTCGACCTCACTGGGCCCCAACTTGTGAAATTCGGGATCAAGAGTGAGGTCTCGTGTCCGACCACCTCAACATATCGGTTCATGGCTTTGTGGAGAGTCTGTGGGCGATGCGGGAGTTGTTTGTGAAGGAGCGGAGCAGGAACCGCGCAGCAAGCTGTGATGCTAATTCGATCCACGTACGAGAGGTTCGGGTCCGGACATCGGTTGTGGGAAGGGGCCAAGGGGGTGATGATGCCATAGCAGCTGACTGAACGATAAGGCGAAGTCACTAAGAATGGCTACCGGGAAATTGTTTTTGGCCGTCAGTCTGCCGAAAATAGTTTCCCCTACAAGCAATTTTGGTGTTTGACGACCACAATGGCATTCATTCCATGCAAAGACGTGAAAAGCGAGGCATCGAACGACATGTCGCGGTGGGATTTCGATGACCGCCTGGCAATTATGGACCCTTGTTGAGCGTGGCTTGTCAGGGATAGTGTCTTCCTTGGCCTCCCGCGGCCCGAGAGACTTGCCGAGTTGCTGAGGGTCGTCCAACCGTACACTGTTGGTCTGAAGGCGATGGGGAGGAAAGGAGGCGAATTGGAATAATGCTAAGTTGAAGATACAACCGGCGGTTGCTGCAGTGCAGGGAGAACGGGGACTGCGGAATGAAAGGGCGGCCGCTGATGGAATGTTTTGGTTGCACGGACCCTGGGAGTGTTTGGGATCCAACCTGGTTCGGAAGTCACGTCGGAGTTTGAAATTTGGTATATTTGGGAAGCCCGCAGCGTTGCTCTCTCTCTTTTTCCTTCGTCGGTTCCATCACCCTCGTCTCTTCTTCCCTTTCGTCCCACTCTTCGCTCCCCTTCGCGTCGTCGAGACAGCTCCTTTTATACCGCACCATCTTCTTTGTCGAAAGTTCATTCCAGTAAAAATGCAGCTCTCCTCCCTCTTCGTCGCTGTCGTCGCTGCTGTTGGCGCTTTCGCTCAGGCCCCCGATCCAGCCATCAACACCCCTACGGGTGTTCAACAGTGCCTTCCCGTGAGTCCTAGCCGTATTTGAAATCCCACACCAGGGAACGTTCGCTGACCGCGGACGCGATTGCAGGTGCAACTGACCTTCTCGGGAACTTCTCCTCCGTTCATCATCACTGTTGTGCCCGCGGGACAAGCCGGCGCTGCTCCTCTCACCACCGTCGGCACTACCTCTGCTAATGCGTGAGTCTTATCTCCCGTTTCTTGCGGACGATAACGCGTGAAACTCTTCTATTTCAATTTGAACTGACGTATGTCCGCCCGAACCAACAAAAAAAATAGCATCACATGGAACGCCAACCTCGCTCTGGGTGACTACACTCTCGTCATCCGTGACTCCCTTGGCCGCACCAACCCATCTGGTGAGTATGCGGTCCCAAGTCGTCTTTTGAACGGTGGTCGGAAGGAGTTTTCTCCGGTCGTCATGCGCCATTCTATGTTTGGTCTTCACGGCGACCGTGGCTTTCCTTCGCGCTTCTATTGTGCCGTATGTACAAGACTTGTTCGCTGACTAATTTCCTTGGCGTTTCTCGGCGACAGGTACCTTCACCATCCTCCCTGGGACTGATGCCACTTGTGTAGGCAGCAGCGCTGCTCCTGCTTCTTCTGCTCCTGCCGCCTCTTCACCCGCCGCTGCCACCAGCGCCGCTCCCGCGTCGAGCCCGGCCCCCGCGACCAGCGCTCCTGCAGCCTCCTCTCCGTAAGCGATGCATTCTGGTCAATATCGAATACCGTCTGACCACCTGTTAATAGTGCCGTTTCGAGTGCTGCCGCTGCTACTAGCAAGGCTTCCACTGCCAGCGTCGTCTCTTCCGCCGCTGCCTCGGCAACCACCACCCACAACGCTGCCTCTCATCTCCAGCCCATGGGCATCGCTGGTCTCGTCGGTCTTGCTGGTGTCGCTGCTCTCTTCTAAGCACCCTCAGAGTCACGTGGTCGATACCCGATGAACGAGTCCCCTCATCGAGTTGTTCTTCTATCTGGACTGTCCCGCTCATGATTCTTCCGACTCCCCCTATATAGTCTCGCTTCCGTTGTCTTCTTCTCTTATCACTTTTTTTCTTCTTTTGTCTATCGCATAATACACCATTCTTCCGACAACCATTTGCCAATATAGACACTTCGGAACCCGGAACATTTTGGTCGTGTCTCTAGTTTTTTAGCACCGCTCATCGTCTCCGCTGGTGTACATACCCACTCCTTTCTTCGCAATTGGGCCGTGTTGTTTGTTCATTACTGTGTCGAGTGTTGGGCTTGGTCTACGTCGTTCTTCGCCGCCGAGGATATGTTAAGAAGGGCCACGCGCGCCGAGCGGTGCTCCTTCCACTCCACGAACTGAACGCCACGCGTGTACGATAAACGTCCATTTTCCCTCGACGCGGAGGAAAATAAAGAGACGCCCACCGCGCCTCGGAACAAACCTCAAGAGTGGAGAGTGCAAATATTGCTTGACCGCAGGCCTGCGGGGGCACTGGTGATCTCCCACTCAAAATTTGAATCGAACAAGATGGTGATGAATATCAGACGCTGCTGGGACCTCAGACGTCGTTGACTGTCTGGCCCTCAATACAACCCACACCCGTTCGTTACACAAACCCGTACTCCACGTGTTCTGAGGAACGAAGCGTGTGAGAGCATGGTGCTCTCGGCGAAATAAGAATAATCAAAAACGCCCGAGTACGGAGGTGGTTTAACTGAGACCGACCACGAGGCTTATAATTTAAGGCGCAGGTGGCGACGTGTGGTCGAGGGAGTGTGTTCACAGCGCTCCAACATTGGGGCTGTTAGTTTCGGCACACGGCTCTCAGTTTACACGAAGCACTGTTCTTGTCTAAACCTTGCCCGACAAAATAATAGCAGTAATAATAAATTAAATTGTTGGAATACTGACCGAAACCCAAACGGTTACGTCTCATACGTCAAGCGGTGCGTTCGCGTTTTGGCACCGAAGCAATGCGTACGTCTGCTGCTCAAAACTTATATATATCAAAGCTGCACGTGCTCGTACTAACTGAAGGCGAAAATAAGGTGTAAGTCAAATATAAAGAGGAATCGACGATTGTACTAGGAGGGAACGCACGCGGTTCGGAAAACAACTTGGAGGGTCGATCCCACGTGAGTAGGCCACATCATGCCAAACTAGGAAAGAGCTAAGAAATGGCAAGGCCTAACTTTGAAGATCGTACAGCACGTGTACAGCACGTGAAATCGACCAACCTTCATAATTTACGAAGGATAGATTAGCAGGGCAGGGTAGTATTCAGGATACAGGATACCTCCAAGAAGGTTATAGCTGTGCGTCTTATTTGAGCTGTGAAATAACATGTTACAAAATAATCTGGTAATGATATATCTTGAATATTCCGAAATTGGAATCCGTGACACAAGAATCCGCCTTCTTTCTCCATTTCTCAACCTCCTTCTCTGAAGAGTTTTAAACAAGCGGCTTCCTTGTTCTAGAATCTATCGCATTTGGGGTCTTCGGGTTTGGGGACGAAGTGCGGGCTCGAAAAGCCGGATGTCCGTTAGGCGCGTTCTATCTTTGGGCCATTCGGTTCGGGATATCATGACCATCGCGCGGCTCTTGTTCTCTTGGCGTGCCTCTTCTTCCCTTCGTGCGCCTCTTTACTCCCTCGCGCGCCTCTTCTCGTCTTCGTCCCCTCATCGCTTTCGTCCCCTCTGCGTCGCCTTCGTTCACCTTCACTTCGTCAAGATACATGTAACTCTTTATATACGGCATCAGTTGTGTTTTTTTGAAAGGACCTCACCAACCCCTCTAGTAAGAATGCAGCCCTCTTCCCTTCTTGTTGCTCTCATGGTTGCGGGTGGCGCTTTCGCTGTGAGCCTCCCCACCATCAGCACCCCTATAGGTGCCCAATAGTGCCTTCCAGTGAGTCTAACAAGCCCCTTGGCCGGAACTTTAAATTCTAGATGGGAGGATGCTTGCTGACCGCCCGACCTGCCCGCTTGAACGGTTGACACGATGATGGCAGGTTCAACTGACCTTCTCAGGAAATTATCCTCCTTTCGAATCAGATTCCAATACGCAGGAGTGACTCTCGTTACCATACGCAACGACGTCCCTGCTAGTCCGTGAGTGTTATCCCTTTATTGCTCAGCACCTTTGGACATTTGGCATTTTTGACCACGTGGTGATCTTCCTTTTCAAATTCAATCGCACTATGTGGGACTGAATGCCTCGACACACAAAAATTTCAACATCAAGCATCACTTGGGTTCCCAGCCTTCCAGCTGGCGTCGGCTACGATCTCCAAATCGTTGACGAAAAGGGTCTCGTCGGTAGTTCTGGTGAGGACTGGTTGTCATGTTTCTATCTCCTGCCGTGAAACATCCCAATCTTTGGCTGCTTCTGTTGCACTGGACCGTCTTGCTGACCAATCCTCTTGGCATTGCCTGGCGACAGGTCAGTTCGCCATTAGCCCTGGATGGACCGGCTGCATCAACGGTACAGAGCCAACCGCTCGCGTGTAGCTGCTGTATAGCATGTCGGTTCTACATCGGAGTCTGCGCGAGGTTCGTAGTAGAAGGAAGCTAGCTTTAGTTTGTACGTAGTTGTTCACGACCAACATCTTAAAACCAGTTTTCGAGTTGATCCGCGTTTGCTCCATCGAGTGTTGGATCGAAATTTCAACGATTTCGAGCAGTCCATTCATATGGAGTCCAAGAAATTTGTGACGGGATTGCTTTACCTGCTGAAAACCCGTGCCATTTGTCCACCTGTCCAAACAAGATGCACTAGGAGACTTAAAACGGAAAGGGGTGGATAATGCGACGATAGGGGGAGGCGAAGGATCACGTGGATCCAGCTCGTGAAAAAGTCGTCGCCAGGGATTCGCCCACGTGACTAAAGGGGGGCAGAGACACCGGTGAGACCGGCGACACCAACAATGTCGATGGGCGGGCAAGAAGAGGCTGCGTTCCGACTGGTGGTTGGAACGACCGAAGAAACGGTGACGCTGAAAGTAGAAGCCTTGTTGGTACCGACACTCTCTAACGGAGACGACCGGATGATATTCAATTGCGACGAGAGCGAATTGTTTACGAAATAGGTGTGTGCAGCTTCAATGGTTGCAAAAGAAGTGGAGGTACTCCACAACTACATGGTTTCTGCGAAGCCGCTAAATATTCCGGCGCTTTGTCTCAACCATTGGCCACTCGAATTTTAAAAGAGTTTGGTTTTCCCTCTAATCTGGGAGCCCCTCAGGGTCTCGCTAGAGTACATATCCAAGTCTGGGATGCAATTGAGTGCTCTTCACGGACTGCCGGGGATTCCAACGGGCCTGGTTTCTGCCACCGTCCAGCGAGGAGAGAAATGCCCGGGAGGGCTCCTTCCCTGAACCTCCTTGAGTAGATCTAGTCTATTAAATGCGCTCGCTAGATGCTACGCATCATGTGCTTCTAGCCATTGTCGCGGTCCCTTGAAGGAGGAGGTTCGTTACGCGAACACAGTGCACTTCACAGCACGGCTGTTGGAGCTGTATATACTTAACAACATAATAAAAAGATTGTAAGAAAGAAATAGTCCAGGTACTCCTACTGTACCTGGAGCAGGCCGAATGCTGGGACCTCGGACGCGTGCAGTTGGCTGTCCGACCGTCTGTGCAGATCCCATCACGGCAATTTGTCCTTTATCCGCCCTCCCAAAGTGTCGTGCTGTAACAAATAATCACGCTCCCAGGGCCACGTCAATCGGCGATCCAATATAATGAACTTTAGACAAGGGGCAAGGCAGGGAGTTGATGATCTGCCCGTATATCGGACGTCCAACCGGCAAGGACGCGTACGCCCGAGTAGCTCCTGTGAAATCTAGTGGAGAAGGCAATTATACTCAAGTCTACGTAGCTCAAAAGCAAACACATGTCAGGGCGGGTCGAGGAAGTGTGATACCTTTCTGACGATAAGATGTCAGTCTTGCCCTGCTCGGCTGGGCCCATTGAGCTAAGTACCACAATATTGTGAGGTCCACTGGAATGAGCTTGTGAATTGATGGGGAAGGTGTTCGATCTCCCGGACGGCCCTTTCCCGAATGCAGGGCCGGGGGTCCTTACGCTGGCAACATGGTCCTCGTTTCTATCCATGAGGCGTACTTTACCGCTGTAATTTACTACACATAGCATAGCTCTAGACTGCACATTCCTCACCAAAGCAGATTGGAGATTCTTTCTGAAAACCGCGTAATGCGGGGCAATTATCCAGGGCTGCTCTCTCGAAACCGTGGTCGAGAAGGTTTGCCACACTTGATAGTCTCAGCGGATGGTGTAAACAAACGGCTTGACAGTGCGGCTCCCGCATCCGCCGCCACAGCCGTGGGAATATTGATGTTTGAATTCCAATTGCAACCTAATGTTCTTTCCAGCATGTTCCTTCAAGTTTTAACCCTCTCGTTTTGGTACACGCCCAATAGCAAGTCTGACCAACTCCTAAACAACATCCATGAAATAAATGAAGCACAATATATCGGCATCATGACCGACCCAATCGCAAAGCCTGCGTGCCACCAATTGATTGGTTCGCGGACGAATGGTTTCACCGAGAATTCAGCTGGCGATACCCAAACTGGTAGCCACATTCTCAGGGGTGAGCTGTGACGACAGCATTGACCTCGAGCATGTAGATAAGACATTCCACGGCTTTCCCTCCACAGGATACGAAGAAGGTAGGTAATTTGTAGATCCGTTTGCTTGCTGGTTCCAAGTTCTGAGCTACGATGTCGCATCCTCAACACTGGTCAGGCACCGTTAAGAACTACTCGAAGTGGAACGATGCCCGGCGGCTCCAAGGACCCAGAGACAATTAACCGAGTTCACCGATTCGTCCGGCGAACCTGGACAGGGCCTAGTATCGCCGGCCGGGGATTCCTCGCAGCCAAGTCTGTGAGGTAAACTAGGGTCACGCGAGGTGCAGCCCAAACCCATGGCATATGCGGGTCAGCGACATTTGAATTGATCTCGGGAGGTGGAGGAGAACGGAGAGAGGCACCGGCGCTGGAGCAATACCCCGCTTGGTTAGTACGTCCGGAGAAAATCGCTCTCCTTAGCAATCGACAGGGCCTGCAAGATCCAAAAGTCCCAGTTGTCTCTTCCCCCGTCGTTCTTGTCCCTGCGCGGGTCCACGTTTCCCCGGTTGTATCGATCATCGTAATCGTGGGGCTAATCCATTCTTGGAGTTTGGGTTGTGGATGCGGGAGGGGCTGAGATGAAAGGAAAGCTTCCCGAAGGCCTCCTCTTGCAATAATTGGCTCAAGCGGCATTCACTCGCTCGAGGCTCTGCATCTCTCGGTAAGTACCTCGTACCCCCACTCTTAATACCCCGCAGAGCAACCTATATATCTCCCGTGTCATTCCAGAAAAACCACGCCTCTTCCCTCCTCCTCCATCGCCGCTCTCCCTCTGCTCCACTCACTCAGCCCGCCTGCCTCTCGCTCTTTCCGTGTACAGTGTACAACAAATATTCCTTCGTTTTGTTCCAGTCTACAATATCTCCTGAAGCTTGAAGTGAAGAAAGGATCATGGAGTGGCCGACTGTAGCGGACTTGGTAGATCATGGGCCATGGTACCACAACCGAGGTGCGTTCGGCTTGGAGATAGCTCTGATTAGGTGGCTGGGAATGTCCTCCCCGCTCGCATGGGCTGGAGACTCCTTGTACCCTAATCGCCGCTGCGGGGGTTTAAGTTGCTCTTGGGTGAAGGTCTAAACTGAAATATTCCACCCTCCTCAATAGGCATCGTACTTCTCAACTTTTGTCTTTTGCTGTCTATCCTAACATCCTACACCAATGTAAGTGTCCACTGGTCCTGCAGATGGTATTCCCTCCTTCTCATGCCTGCCTTTTCATCCCAGGGGTTCGACGGGAGCATGATGACCGGTCTGCAACTCCTTGAACAATGGAACATCGATTTCAAAAAACCAGCACGCTCAACGCTAGGTCTGATGACCTGCGTACAGAATATCGGAGCCCTCTGTGCCTTACCCTTCGCACCTCTCGTGAGCGACCACCTTGGGCGTCGTATGGGGCTATTCATCGGTAGTTGCATCATGCTGGGAGGCGTTGCTCTCCAGACTCAATCTATCAGTATCCAACAGTTCATCTTGTCGCGAGGAATGAGTAAGTCCTGCCGCGTTTATTCCCTCAACGCTATTCATTCTCATTGGCGCCCACCTCCTTGACAGTCGGCCTGGGTCTCGGGTTCGCAACAAACTCTGCCCCTCTTCTAATCACCGAGTTGGCATATCCCACTCAGCGTGGTCCCATCACTGCCTCTTACAATAGTAGTTGGTACCTTGGGAGTATCGTCGCCGCAGTACGTCGCTTGAGGCCGACAATTTGGCCGTTTGTCGATATTGATAGGTCTCTTTCCCCTTTCTGGACTAATAGTGGACTACATTCGGAACTTTCCGCATGTCGAACAACACTTGGTCCTGGCGTATCCCCTCCGTATTACAAGCCCTCCCCTCCTTGCTACAAGTGATCTTCGTCTGGTTCGTTCCAGAAAGCCCTCGTTACCTTATATCGAAAGGGAAAGACCACCAAGCAAAGTTGGTCCTTGGCAAGTATCATGGTAATGGCAATATTGACCACCCACTCGTCCACGTACGTGCTTCTTAACTTCGCTGCCATCCGACGATCTCCCCCTCTCCTCAGGCACAGCCCCTGACCTTCGCTTCAATGCTGACCTCCCTCCCTTACATTTTCTAGTACGAATTCAACGAAATCAAAGAAGCTATGGCAATGGAAAAGGATATGTCCCAGCAGACATACCTCTCGCTTTTCCGCACCAAGGGGAATCTACGGAGAATGCGGGTAATCATCGCTCTCGGTGTCGTACGTCGTGACCTTGCCTTCCTCTCCGACTTCTTCCCGACTGACGTTTACTCGGTTCCGCGCTCGTTTACCTCTTTTGGTGCTTATTTGGACATGATATAGTTCTCTCAATGGAGCGGAAACGGACTTGTCAGCTACTACATCAACATCGTCCTGGAAAATGTTGGAATTACCGCTTCTAGTATCAAGACACTAATCAATGCCATTCTCCAACTTTTCAACTACGCCATGGCTCTCACCTCTGCCATCTACGTTGATCGGATTGGTCGAAGGACCTTGTTCCTGATCAGTAACGCCGGAATGCTTGTCGGTGAGTGAGGTATTGTCCGCCGCGGGAGCAAGCAGGCTGAAATTGCACCTTCCATAGCTTTCGGGTTGTGGACAATGACCTCAGCGCTTTGGGAAGAGACACATAACAAGATGGCTGCTAATGCTACTATCGCTATGATCGTAAGTACACTTGTTACGTGAGGCGTTCCCAGGCTACATTTTGACACGATCATCATAGTTCCTCTACTACGGGTTTTACGACATCGCTTACTCGCCTTTGCTTGTGGCCTATACAGTCGAGATTCTTCCATTCGCTATTCGCGCTAAAGGATTCGCGGTCATGGTGAGTTCTGGTCATGACAACATTCGAGTTGGCTTATTGAATCACCCTGCAGAACTTTACTGTCAGCGTGACCCTCATCTTTAATCAGTACGTCAACCCCGTAGCAATGGGGGCCATCGGATGGAAGTATTACCTCTTGTAAGTTTACACATATTCCACAATCCAACTCTCTCTAATAAAATTCTCTTTTTAGCTACTGTGGATTCCTGGCTTTTGAGCTAGTCTTCATCTATTTTTACCTCTGGGAGACCAAGGGCCGGACGCTCGAGCAAACGGCGGCGCTCTTTGATGGTGATGGTCGCGAGACTGACCGTGAGCTCACTCGTTTCTCAGATGCTCGCGGTCTCGTCGATGATTCTTATCCTCCGTCTGGCATATCGGTCGCTGTCTCTGTCTCCAAAATGAACGACGACGGCCATCGTTACCCACCTCAATCTCCTCGCTCTCCTCCAACTCCGGACGACGGCAAATACACTTTCAAAGTCCAAGAAATCGGAGCGGAAGCCTATCGACACCGGTCTATCGTGTCCGATTCATCGCACAACCACGGTTTCTCGCCAAGGTCGGAGAAGTATCAAGGAGAGCACTTCGAAATGAGCCCTCAGACCGCTGCTCAGTCGGGTTACGACTGGGACCGCGCATATTACGAACGGCGACAACACGATGTCACCGACGATGGCTACACAAGTCCACCCCGACCACGCAGGGCGTCATCCAAGCGAGTGCCAGTCAGATACTAGTTCACACTTTACTCCCCGCCGCTCCAATAATCTCCACTCTCGCTGTCCGCCTTCCGGCGGTCTTCCATTTCGGGGGACTCGCTTCCTCTCAGTTTGGGCGTTTCCTTCCTTGTACCAATTATGTATTCCTCCCCGTATGCTCCCTTTCTCACTTTGGCAGATCGGCTGGATGGATTGTAACAACAGAAGAACAAGCAACCCCACAGGGTCGACAAAGCCAAAAGACGAAAGCAGTTATCGGGTATCTATTGTAAATGGTTATTCGTAAATCCTGATTCTAATGCTGCTGTGTGTGCCGTATGTGAGTAGTAGCTGTAGATATGGAATCTAAATATCTCGTGTCCAGACTGAAATGCCTCGCGAGGGGCATGCAAAGTTGCCTTTCCCCGTGTCGTCGATTGTGACCGCATCTTCTCCAAACACATTCTTCCAGACGGAACCAGCATGTTCCTGACCAACAGAGATATCCTTGGTAAAAGCCCTCTCGCTGGGGGAATCTGTGAGTTCCCTAAATGCGGCATGTCTCTGAACAAGAAAGGCTTACCCCGGTCTGGCATTGGCACACACTACCACGCAGCCGCTACCGGGGTGAGACGCTTCGCCGTGTCTCACGAAGGCGACACAGTTCTGGTTATCCTTGAAGTAATCCGTGCAGGCACCGTATGCTTGTTGCTGTCGAACCTTCATCAAAGCAGGCAATTCGGAGATGGCTTCCGAGCCATACAGGTCGGCGTGGTACACACATCTGTCAAATACCCCGATTGGGAAACAGGGTCGTTAGAAGGGACATGCGGGGTGTGCCGAAGGGGCGGGGAAGGGCTCACGGGTGACCCTCCGGTCTGAGAAGAATCAGCGCATAAGCGATAGGCTTGAATTCCTTTCCAACCTGTAGCAAGAACTAGTTAGTCGACTGCTCCAAGTTTGAATACAAGCGACTGGTCACCCACCCAGCTTTCCAAAGAGCATCCTATGGCAGTGTCATGGTTGTCAACAAACGTGACAGCGTCCCTCGGTCGGCTAGAGACAAGACCGCCTTCGAGGATCGTCCGCAGGTCATAGGAGTGACCTTGTTTGTAGGCACGATGGAAGTTGTAGTGCAGGGGTACATCGAACATGGAGACCTGAGTGTGTCGGAATGAATGGAAGAAGGGTAAGGAATCGAATTCGCCGAGGTTTGGCGGATGGGGAACTCCACCGGCCCAATGGCGCAAGGACTAGAGCGGCGGAAAATGGAGCAACGAGAGCCGCTACTTACCGGTGCGTCCAAAAGACCCATGTACCTCTCGATAGTCGGGGCTCTGCGTTGGGCAAAAGGACCGATTCAGTCAAAGTGAACACTCGACGTAAAGAACGGTTCATACGAATCGATCCAGAACTCTGCAACAACGAATGATCTTTCAAAGCCTGGTGTACTTCGGCCCGTTTTGACGAATTCTCGCAAGAAGTCATGGTCGATGTGCTTGCAAGCATCTAATCGGAATCCCGCGGCTCCCGTTTCCTTAACGACCCAGCAGGAACAGCATAGAACAGGAATAGAATTTAGAGGAGAGAAAGGAGTTGAGTTGGCAGGGCACCAGGTAACGTTGGTTCCGTGGGGTGCTCACTTGTAGAACCCATGGACCCCACGCTAGGAAGTCTTTCCTGACATCTGGATGACGGAAGTCGATCTGCAACAAAAGGCTCAGGCTCGGCATAATGAATACAGGGCAGGAACGTGAGCACTTACGTCTATGCCGAGAAGGTAGTCGTCTAGGTCACAAATGAACTTTTGGTTAGCAGAAGAGCGGCTAAACGGGAGATCCGCATTCACAGTTCCCGAGTTCGCCATCAACCTTCTTCGACCATCCTTTGCGACCTCTGCCGACGATCTTGAATATGCCTTTCTTCCTTGCTAAGGCATCCCAATCGAGGCCTTCGAACAAATGAGTCAGTCAGGCCCATCTCTGGGGAAGGCATATGCCGAGACCTGTAAAGTGGGATTGATTCCATTTCATGGAGCTGTACTGCAGTCGTAGGTGAATGTGTATCAGTCGTCTGGATGACGTGCCCGCTCTTGACCACTGACTGTTTCGCCGCGCCCATGAAAGTCAAAGGCTGTCCAACCTTCGATTTGTCTGGCAGGACCGAGTTCTTTCAATCGATTATCTGGGTCACATTCTACTGCCATGAAGCGCTCTTTACGGTCCGCGCCAAGCTTGTGCTACGGAGCGCAGGGGGTTTAGCTATTACCAACGCTAAGTTCTGTGTATCTTACGTTGAGAACGGCATCAATTAGGATGTGGATTCCGTGGGATTTTGCTGTACGGATGCAACTAAGGAATTCTTCTTTCGTACCCCATCTTGTTGCTACGGTTCCTTTCTGGTTGAACTCCCCTAAATCCCACTGGCGCGGCGTCAGCGAGTGGCATCGGGGTAATAATGGGAGGTCCCTTACACTATGCAAAAAAGTCAGCCAATGCATGCGGACAACCGCTGAGTAAACGTACAGGTCGTATGCGTCATAACCTCTCCCTTCCTATTAGAGATCTCTCAGGCCGCTGGTTCCAGACAGGACGGAGAGGAACAAACCTTGACCATCGCTTTGTTAGGGGCTGATCAAAGGAGGATAAGTTGTCACATTGGAGGGACGTGCAATGTCAGACTCGCTCACGTGGTAACCATACTTGTGTACAACCTAAGGACGCCAGACGCGGGACTTCGTTCTCGAAGTGTTTCCACCATGAGATGCCTGGAGGCGGCAGGCTTTCCCATTCGAAAAATTGGACCTTCGGAGCCAAACAAAGAGTCAGGGTATTTTTGGATAACGCGATTAAAAACGATTGATGTACCATGAGATGGTTGTCCGAGTTGTGGCCGGTGTCCATCTGGTCGAGAGCAGGTTGCAGGACGGTCTTGCCAATCATCCTACGTGGCAAAGATGCCAACCAGCGGAGGACTAGAGTCATTTGAGACATTGATGCTCCTGAAATACGTAGATGCTGTGATCGGCTGATTTGCCGCGAACAAGTGGTTCAGATGCAGAAAAGGAGTCCGATGAGGTAAACACGTGCTTCCGGAACTCCCCAGATTATAATTATCTCCGTCACACGTGATCTCGCTTCCGCTTTGTTTGTTCTTCTTCCGCCACCGAACACGACCTGCAACCGAGCGGCCCAACTCGCCATAACGCTCCCGACTCTCGCGGCAGCATGTTTAGGACACCTCCGCAAAAAGGTAGCACCGTTCAAAAGGCACTTCCGCCCCCGAAACCCATCTCAACCGCGTCTCCGTCGACTTTGCCCGCTGCCACAGCGGTATCCTCTTTGGAGAACCATGTTGCGCACTACGCTGAGCGGGTTCGGAGGGTGGAGGAGGAACGAGATCAGCTTCAAGATGAACTCGAGCAGACCAAGGAGGAATTAAAGGTCGCTAAAGAGAGCGGACTGCTCCTTCGCGACCGATACAAAATGGACACGACCGAGAGTAAGGTCGAAGCAACAGCGGTGAGACTGAGCCTCATTGGATAAGTATTTCTACTGGAAGTGACCTGCAACTCTTTCCAGTATCATGCCTTTTATAAACTTCTTCACTTGCGAATGCGATGTTTACTCGCCTCCGAGCAGGTGGCAAAACACCACACCTCGCGCGAGCTCCGGAGAAGCAAAGTGGCATTGCTTGTTCGAGATCATCGACTAGCGTTATTTAAATCTCGAGAAAGAGAACTCGATCAGCAGATCTCTGAACTGGAGGTACGCGGTCTCAGCACTCCACTCGCGACATTGATGACTTATATTCCCCGATAGGACCAAATTTCGGATTTGCAGGCAGCGGCGGAATACGAGCGAGCCGATCTCATCGACCAGCATGAATTCGCTCTCGGGGAGCTGGAGAACGATCTGGAAGATGCAAAGGGTAGACTTGCGGAGACAGAGGCCGACCTTTCCGTGGCGCAAAAGGCCAAAGATGTTATGCAGGTATGCCCCGACTTCCGCAATGAATGAGGGAAACGCATTGATTTCCGTCCAGAAAGAACTTGCAACCCTCAAAAAGGACTCCGCCAAGCTCACAAAGGAGCACAATGCTCAAGTCCTTCGTCTCTCGACTACTACCGCAGAGCTCGACGCCTCCAAAGCCAAGATCATCGAACTTGAAGGATCAGTTCAAAGTTTATCTCTCGATTTGGCCGCAAGAGACACCGACATAAAACGGTTGGAAAAAGAAGGCAGCCGAGAAGGAGAAGAGGTGGACAGGGCGTTGAAAGCGAAGGTAGAGATGGAGGCGAGGGTGAAACGACTTGAGAAGGAGCTTAAACGGAAGGATGAGGAACTTGACGAGAAATTGAGGGAGGTCGATAAAGAGAGGAAGAAGGTGGCTAGGGTCGAGAACGAGCTCGATATCGCCAAGGTAAGTTTGCTACTGAAAAAGAGTTTTCGTTTCAGTGTAGCAAACTAACCTCTCGCTACGTGTCACAGGAAAAGATTGCCGAAGTAACCGACCAACGTGATCAAACCATTCAAGTTGCTCGCACTAAGATTGAGAAGAAACGCAACGAAATCGCTGAATTACGTCAAGAACTGGAAGAGCTGCATTCGGCCAAGGAGCAAGCGGATGCTTTGAATAAGGCACATAGGCTTCCTGCTGTCTCAGTAACCCCGTCGTCGGTCTCGGCTACGAAATTTGGTCCACCTAAAGGGGTACGTTGCATAGTCTTTGCAATTAGGGTGTCACTTCTGACAGGTCGTACCATAGGCAAAGAAGGTGGCGTCATCCGGGAGAAATCCGAAGGGTCCGTCCGCTTCACCGGATGACGATGAAGTGATAGATGAAGTTCCTAAGCCGAAACCCGTAAGTATCTTTCATTCTATAGACGGACCAAAGTTTGAGCGGTAGCATTCTGATTAGTATCTCTCGTTTAGTCCACTGCGAGGGGGAAAAAGAAGCCGGCACCGATCCCGGAAGACGACGACGATGCGGAGGATTTCACCAAGGCAATGGATCGTGTTCCTTCCGAATCTCCATCTTCCTCGCACTCTCTCTCTCCAGTTCCTGCTCCAGCTCCTCCAAAAGGGAAGAAACGCCAACGCACCGACGAGCCAGAAAATGACGCACCCGAAAAACCAAAGGCTCGCCCACGACCCCGACCCAAACAAAAACCCGCCTCCTCTAAACAACACCTAACCGTTCCCGGTGACGACGACGAATCCGCGGGTGAAGTCGAGCACACCTTGAAGACAGTCAGCAAATCGCGTTCAACCTCCGTCATCCCAGAGAAGGCCAAGGGAAAGAAGAAGGCAGCGTCCGAAGAACCCCAGTACCTTCGACCTCCTGGATCCGCTCAAAAGACAACTGTGGGCAAAAAGCCGGTCAGCGTGGCTGGTACGCAGAAGCGCAACGTCTCGAAGGGAGCTTTGCCAGCAATTGGCGAAGACGAGGAGGAAGGCGAAGATGGTGCAGATGGTCAAATGAAACAGCCGAAGAAGAAAAGAAAGATCGGTGGGCCCGGAGGAGGTTTCAAGTGGGGTGGGTTCGGTGGCGGTGGAGGGGACGCGTTGGAAGGATTGGCGATTCCGGAAGTTCTCTCGCCAGTAGTGAAAGGGGGCAAGGGGGACGCTGCTCCGGCACGATCCACCTTCAAGGCTCCGAAAGGACTGTTTGGATGATCAGCGCCCTCAGGGTTGGTCTTGAAGTTGCTATGCCTGCGCACTTGACCTCATACCACGTATCGTTATATTACAGTGCATTATTTATTAGAAGATATGCTCAAAAGACGAATAGTTGATATGTAAGTCCTGCGTGCCAATTTCGAGCAATGTGCATATGTCACGCAGATAGCCTGCGAGTCCACCGCGATAAGACACAACCTTCACACTCACAACTCGCAGTTGCAAGTCACTTAATTGAACGGACTTCAACTGCCGATTCCACAACATTGGCCCCGGATCGCTGGACAAGTGACCTGTGAGATGATCTGTCAGTCTCATGACCATTCTGAGCGTAAAATTCAATATACCATGATAACATTCCAGCCCTCCCTGAAAGTGTAAACCCATTCTCCCAGCCTTTTTTTTTTACCAGCTCCAGTAGTGGCTTCAGGTCCGGGTGCTGAGGATCTCTGATCCACTCCGAAGGATCCAATATCCATACCGTCAGCTCTTCCAGCTCCTTAGGACCATTGCTTTCGATATGTGAAGCAAGAGGCACGAGTGAGTCTGGAGCTATAACCAGTTGGAGCGATTTTAAGGACGGTGTTGATTTCGAAAAGTTCTCTCGAGTCGACTCGAGCCCGGTTAACGAGTGACCAAGCACGAAAGTCTGGAGGTTCGGCAGCACGATCCCATCGAGGAACGGCTCTTCCACACCCCTTCTAAACGCAGAAAGCTCCAGGTGGTTGATTTTATGGAGGTCGCATCCTGAGATGATAGATAGAGCGTCGAGAGCGGGAACGGCCATGAGAGTGAGGCTTCGTATTTCGGGAAAGGTAATGGGTGTGTCCGCTCTTCTCTCTTCGGGGGTAGGGAGGCCAGCGTAATTTTTACCCTCCATCATGTCCCAGTGCCCTCTAATAGCGAGAGATTGAAGTGCATCCCCGAAGAGCTCAACGAGCTCCGAGAGACGGTGTGGTTCATGGAAGAACGGTACCAAGATTTGAAGTGTCCGGGTCGCAGCCCAACCTCCTTGAAGCTTTCTCCCTATAATCGCATCCACCTCCCTTTTGAAAGTTCTTGGCTTGAAAAGGATGTGGATACGATGGAGTAAGAGACGACGAGTCCCCGCTTCCCAGAACTTACAGACTGGCGCAAGTCCGCAACGGAGGTGTATCCGCCAACTTTTCTCATCATACTGCCAGATGAAGGCAATGAAAATCGCCTCAAGAATTTCTGGAGGGAGCGAGAAAATAGGGGAAATAGTTTGACCCCTTCCCAGGATGGGGCCGCGTGATAGGTTTGCGGTTTCCACCCATGCCGTACTGCGCGAGGTTGTCGTCACGGTTCTCCCTGCTTGAGAGTCCAATAAGAAATGGGGTCCGATTGAGCAGAGATCTTTTATGGAGGATAATACCTTCGTCATTCTCCGCAGCGCCGGCCATTGATGTTCGTCACGGTTGAAGACTTGGGTTGTGATTGATCGGCACGCCAACTTTCCCACAGGGCGGACGATGCATTATGGTTGTGGTGCCCGTTCTGATCACATGGTCTGGGGAGGTTAATGTGTAGTACAATTCACACGTAGCTATATACAGATGTGCTAAACGGCGACTTCGCTTCGATAATGATCGAGCACAGCCTTTCTGACTTCTTCATTTTCCTTCGCGACGTTGACCTGGCCTGCGTATTGATCGAGATAGAACCCTCCCTTTTTATATTCTGGATTGAGAAGCGCCGAAAGCATTCGCTCTCCGCTTTCTTCCGGCTTGATCATTATGAGCATCCTGGCGATGGCGATGAGGGGCTGCGACCACCAAGCCCCGGCGTTCATGTTAGGCGTGCTGACCACGCCGGGGAAGATGTTGTAAAATGCGAGGTTTGGGTGAAGTTTTGGGTATTCCTACGGTGGGAGGCTGGGCATTAGATACAGTATTAGCCTGAATTTCGGTTCACATACCTCAATCATCACGTTGGAGTATGCAGTAGCAGCCTTAGCGAGAGACAAACCCGACGTTGTTGTCTTCCTTCCAAGGTCGGAAACATCGACTGACCCGGCATCGTTGGGGTTGAGGACCGTCATGACACGAGCCTCCTCTCCTTTCTCGGCAGCTTTCTCTACAAGGGGCATGAGCTCGTCCACAAACTAAGCCAAATGCAAAATTAGGTCGGTATTTTAATCAAAGCCGCAAGCAATACTACCATACCTTCCACCTAGAGTAAAAGTTAAGAACCAGCCTGTGGTCTATTCCGTTCAAGACCTGTTTGGGCTCGACGAAGAGCCAGATCCCTTGACTCAAGACCAAGTAGTTCAGAGTACCATTGGTTAATTTCGACCGAATCTCCTGGGCTGCATTGACGATATTCTTCATGTTCGATACTTCGCATTGGATGAAGTCGTATTGCGATTCTGGTGTTCTGGGAAACGAAGCAAAAATCGCTTCGGCGCGGGCGCGGGACCGCCCAACAAGAATAATTTGGACACGACCTACAATGACAGATGACGAACAGATTAAGGTTCTGAGCGATGGATGTTAGGATATTCAGCTCGACGAACCTTTTGTCGCAGTGGCCAATGCCCGTGCAGTTGCTTCGCCGATGCCAGACGTGCCCCCAACAAACACAGCAGTAGGCCGGTGGGACCACGTCGTGGAGGCATTTGATGCTTTTACTTCTGAGAGAGATGGGTTGGAAGGCATTGCTGAGGTTGATATGATCGTCTGAGGAAAAGGAATTGGTGAGATTGACCCACTGAGTTTGACCTAGCCTGCTTATATTGAGATCGAAGAGACCCCACCTTTCTAAGGTTCGTAATTTGCTTCCAAAGCTTATTGGTAATCGGGGGTCTTGCTCAGCCAGGCACGGATCCCGAGGTTACGTCACGTTGGCCACGGCTCGGCGGCCTTATTTTGTGCTACGCGTCGAGCGACGCACCACTTCAGGCCTCTCCGCGTGCGCTTTATAATAAAATGTCTCGGAGATAATAATAATATCAAAGCACTGCTTTGATTTTCAAGCAAACTGGGGTTCCGGACGATATCATAGCGACACACGTAAGCAGACGCAGTCATGCAACTACCGGCGCCCGTCCAAACTTTAACCCCGAGAAAACAAGAAACAGATCTTCAACTCCAAAGCTACTTACCTAAACATGACGTGTGTAATCGGGACAACCATATTATACAGCGACCTCTTTCCTATAATGCTCACTAATAACTTTCTCACTTCGGGCGTTCCCTGGTGGGCCTCCGCTTCATTGCCGTGGTTGTCAAGAACGAACCCCCCTGTGTTGTATTCGGGTCTTAGGAGGGCCGCAAACATTCGCTGGCCGCTCTCTTCTGGAGAAATCGTGACCAATTTAGCTATGGCGAGCAAGGGCCTCGTCCACCACGGCGCCACGTTCCAGCCAGCGGTGTTCACCAGGCCCGGAAAGATATGGCAAAAGGAGACAGTCGGATGTAGTTTTGAGTCTTCCTTTCATTACGAATAGCGTAGATTTCATAATTCTTCAAGATGGGTAGGAATTCATCGACAACCTAATAATAGAGCATTAAGGTGAGTGGATATGAGGTGATGAGAAAACCTACAGCGCCTCACCTTCCATCTTGAGTAGAAGTCCAAAACCATTCGAAGGTCGATGCCGTTCAAAGACGGTTGAGGTGGTCCCCAGGGGCAAACACTCTGCGACATGACGAGGTAGTTGAGCTTTCCACCAGTGAGCCTCTCGCTGAGTTCTTTGGCAGCCGTCACAATGTTCTTCGGGTCGCTGACGTCACATGTAACAAATTCGTACTTGGAGTCTGATGTCTTCGGGAGGGAAGCTAAGATCGCTTCTCCACGCGTACGAGATCTCACAATAATGATGATTTGAGCATGGCCTAGTCGAATCGGAGAGTATGCACCAGCAGGGGTAGGCTGGAGTTCTATCACCTTTGGTCGCTTCAGCGAATGCTCTCACTACGCCCTCACCCACCCCAGACGTGGCGCCAACAAATACCCCAGTAGGGAGATATGACCAAGGTGCGGCAGCGTTTGCGGCCTTGACTTCAGCGAAGGACGGTTTGGCTGGCGTTTGTTTTGACCAGTTGGGAATTCTTCGTCGAGACTCGAGACCAACTTGGGAAGAGTTGACTTTGAGAGTCTGCGACTTTCCCTAAGATACATCAGGTCTTTTATACCCCTCCATCGCCAACTTCCCTTCTCCATTTTTGCCCGTCGTAGGCTGCTAGCATGCCCGAGTTGGTTTGGTGGCCGGAGTGGTCAGCCTGCTTACGAAGTGTCACTTTCCGACGCCACCAACTACTCACCGAAATAAGTGGACACCAGCCTCCGCTTCCTGAGAGAATAAACACTCAGCGATTCTGGAATCGACTATGTATATCTTATTTAATCAACTGTCAGAATAAACACTAACGTAAAAGAAAGAGAGTCAGGACAGGACACAATATAAGTAAGGGGGAATATGCATACCTCAGTGATTCTGGAATCGACTGAGGTATGCTGGTACATGCGAAAATGCGAAAATATAAGGACGAGAGAAACAACCTTTGCACAGAGAAAGAAACTCGAGCGCAATGGACGGGACAAACTCCCGTCCGTACAAACATATCGTAACGCGCGAGAAGAGAAATACAAACAAATAGAATGAACGCGCTTTAAGCTCTCGCCTCGGCATCGTCCTCGGCCTGCGGCGCGACTTGGAATCTAACACTTCCCTCACCACTGGCTGTATCTGGGCCAAAATACTAGTGTACCAGGATGACTCCACGTCGTAACAGGTCTCTAGGCTGGCCTCTGTAGGAAATGCTGCTGGAAACCTTGACCTCCCAAACTTCACAATGCACACTCTTCCGGACCCGATACCGTCGCCTGCAAGTGACGGAGTTGTGCACGGACGCGATTGTATCCCTTATTCTGTAACATTTTTCAGTAGAGAAGCAAGACGGGAGCCGAAAGCTCTGGCAGTTCCCTGGTTCGGCGATAGCCCAAGGGCACCAAAGCGATAATGAATTCACATATCACATCGAAGCCACCAACGCTGATACTGAGAAATTTCACTCTGAAGTCCTTCTAACGCGAATGAAAGTTTCGGTCACCGAAATACTGGGACACGAACCTGGATCAAAAGGCTCGGACGTCGAAGAGGTGGAGCCCACAGCAACCTCCTTCCTTGAATGGCACCAGCCAGAAGCCTATCGGTATAGAACAGCTTTAGAGCATATACAAGACGCGGCTCTAACGGGACTAAGTTTTGGAACCAAAGAGCCAGCCACGGTGGAGGTAGGGCTAAGGAATTCGCCTTCAAGACGACTGTGATCCAGACCAGCGGTCGCTTCAAAGTCAAGATTGAGCCAATAACATCAAATACAAACCAGAATTCCAGAACAAATTGGTCGTTAAAACGCTGGTCTCTTGCATGAAGGAGTAGGGATTGGCCCTCGACCCCCCGAGCCGTATATCTCCGTGTAGACGACCTTATGAATTCTTAGCAGTGGTGCTCAGATGGACAGCTCAGATGAAGTCAGGCTGCGATACCCAACTCGACTTGGACAGTTAATACACTCGCCAGATTGTCCTATAATGACGACTGGAATTCGCATCGGCGAAAAAAAGGTAATATAGGCACAAAGCTCCTGAAAAGTCAACTTATACAGCCACCTCCTGCTTGTAATGCTCCACGAGTGCGTCCCTAACTTCCTGGGTCTCCTTTTGCGCAACCGCCGGCTCGGAATATTGGTCTACCCAAAACCCTCCGTTCTTGAATTGAGGTAGCAGCAACGCAAAGAGCAATCGTTGCCCGCTCTCCTCTGGCGGAATCATAAACAGCAACTTCGCCACAAAAACCAAAGGCTTCTGCCACCACGCAACCGTGTCGAATCCTGGAGTGTTGACTAGCCCGGGATACATGTGGCAGAAGGACAGTTTTGGATGAAGTTTTGAGTATTCCTAGTGGTCATCACGGAAGCACAGTTAGCGCAACAGCCGCACTAATGCATAAGGGGCGAACCTCGACCATCATGTTGTTGTAGATGCATGTAGCCTTTGTCTGAGCAAAGGCGGCCGAAGGGTTCTTCCTAAAGCCAAAGTCGTCGGGGTTGATGGGTTGTTGTACAGCCGGACCTTTAATAATTAGCACTCGAGCTTCTTCTCCCATAGTGGCGGCCGCGTTGAGGAGGGAGAGCGACTCGTCGATAAACTTGCCGGATAGACCATCAGTTTCTCATAAAAGGCGAAGTTGGTATCAGATAGCTGCGTACCTTCCACCTGGAGTAAAATTCTAAAACCATCCGGCGATCGATGCCATTCAAGCCCGGGTGGTCAGGCAGCAGGGGGTTTCCACCCTGGCTAAGGGCGAGATAGTTGATCTTCGTAATGTTGAGTTTCTCCTTGAGCTCCTTCGACGTGTTAGCGATGTTTTGCATATCGGTCACGTCGCATGAAACAAATTCATATTTGGAGTCGGTAGTTTTCGGGAGCGTTTTGATGATGGCTTCGCCACGAGAGCGTGAACGACCGATAATGATGATGTGGGCGAAACCTAGCGAGATGGGTCAGGGCTTGGTGCTTGACTCAACAGGACCGGAACGAGTGTATGAGCTGACCTTTGGTCGCCTGGGCGAATGCCTTGGCAGTAGCCTCTCCGATTCCAGAGGTCCCTCCGACGAATACTGCAGTGGGCCGATATGACCACGTAGCAGTCGCGTTGGACGCTCGGACTTGATCTATGGATAGTTTGGAAGGCATGGCAAGTGGAGGAATCTTAGAGGGAGTAAATTGAGTAGACACATTGAACCTGCTCATCTATGAGGCCTACTTATATCCTTCGCGAGGTTCGTCTGTACCAGGATCTTTCATTCTTCCCGCTAGATGACGACCAGCTGCAGCCCAAATGCTGACCACGAAAATGCGCCAAGAGAACCCATAAATACTTCCAGTCTTTCCTAAGCTTTGGTGTTTGACGCAATACGAATTTGAAAATTTCCATAATCGGCATGTCGGGCGCCGGTGGAACCGCGGTGGAGGTGTGGAGGTGAACGGTCCCTAATCCCCGTGAACTCCGCCAACGACCGGACGTCGCTGTCAAGGTGGGGAAGAACACCACTCGAGGGACTATTCTCTTGTCATTTTTATTAGCGTGGGTCCTATTCCGTATTTGTAAACCAGATTTCCTTTCACCTCGATGCATGTTCTGAGTCCCTGACGTTCACCAAAGTTGGCGCCCTCACTCTTCGCAACACCCTTGCTGCGCTAGATGCAATACACCCCGACAGTTGGGACGCCATGTAATCTCGATAGCTGCGGTGCTAGGATCAACGAATACCACACTGGAGCAGCTCAAACAGATGTATCTGGTGTGGGAAATGGATACATTTGCCAGATCGACCCAAACAGACCGGTCGGGTTCGCATCGACCTCCTGAAGGACGGGCTCAGAGCCAAGGAGAAGTCAATTGTGGAGCCGATCCCTTCTTGAAATGGTTCAGGAGTGTTTCTCTAACTTCCTGCGTCTCCGTTGGCGCGACCGTAGATTCCGAATATTGGTCTACCCAGACTCGGAACCCCCCGTTCTTAAATTGAGGCTCGTATAGCTGATGTATTAATCTTTTGCATGCGTGCTGTAGGTAGTGTACAGGCATGAAAATTACCCTAAACTTTCATTGTCATCTCCGTGTCAATCCCCCGCACTCCTGTTGAGTCGGTAGTTGGGGCTTGAAGACGAGCACACCCTACCGTGGTGAGCCCTGTGAACGCAAGGACGGCCAAGATGGGCATGATTCGCTCCCTAGCTGCTGTATGTATTAGTAGGATGTGGTGGATTTCTTGACATGAGACCTGGGTTCCTTGGTTTGCTCCTGAAGTTTGAACCGAGAAAGGGCGACACAGTCGCTCTGAAAACACATTTCGTTGAAACTAGAGCACGCGCGTATCCAAAAGCCAGCGTTGTGCTCGATGTATCTCATATGGTAAATCGTCAGATGTAGGAAAGTGATCCGCGCCTGAATCTTGGGACAAGAAAATGACAATCACAAGGTTTGCGATGAAAACGTGTAATGGCAAGACCTCGTCCCAACTTAGGTGTCGACGACGCAGTCTCCGACTTATATTCAAAAGTATCTTGGCAACTCTGCAACGCGAAGATATTCGACAGAAAATGACTGCTTGTCGGATTCGTTGGTACAGTCCCAGAGTAGGCGGTATCGGAACCTCGAGAATGGGCATCATAAGAAGAACAATTTCGAAGCTGGCATTCGAATATCCACGAATAAGAGCGCTGGTCCCGGTATAGGATCGTTATTAGGAGACATGGGGATCAGATCCGTGATATTGGAATTCGTCAATCACCCATAGTGAGCAAACTGGAGTAGAGTTCCAGGGCGGTTCAACCCCAGCCCAATATCTTACTAATCAGGAAAATACTCGATTTTCAGGGGGTATCGGTTGGCTCAGAATAGCACCGCCTAGTCAAGAATGGATCCAGGGTGTCTCATGACGAAGCGTCCGAAGAAACTAGGGTTTCCTACTCTAGGCAATCAAGGCTTTTCGGCCTCGAGCTACTTTGCAAGCTCGGACCCAATGCCAAAGCGTTTCTCCAAGGCCTTAACATACCGCCCCTACAGCGTCTCCAAATTGTGATACCTCCAGACCTCATTTCTATCTAAGACGAGTCATTACATGGAAGGGGGGGGGGGAGGAACATAGCCTAGTCCGGCAGGGTGGATACAAGGTTCTCCGAAAGAATGACCAATCTGAATTCTTAAGAGCTCGGAGGGGGGCCTGATTGCTAGACTCGGCTACAGGGGTGACGTCAGGTGCCGCCATTCGCGACTGCCGTGGTTGATGATACAAGGAACCCTTCGAGGTTTTTGCTGGTTATTTCCATGGCTAATGACTGAGTTCTCAGTTTTTTAAGCATCAGCGGGCTCGTGATAATTGATACGAGCCCGCTTCCATTGGTTGGAGCGATTGGAATCATCCTCTGGGACTGTGGCATAGGTCTCCAGATTCCTCTTCCGTGATGTGATTTTGGGTGGTGATCGAAAGGTGGCGGAGGATGGCAAAGCGTTCGAAGATTCTACAGCGTTAACCGGCTGCTGTAAGGTCTCGGGCCTGGGGAACACTGGGACTGGGCGCTCTCTCCCAACTTCTACTTTCCCTAATCGAATACTTATCAGTGTGAAAAAGCTCGTCATTAGTAATTTCTCTCTCTAATACTAGTGAGCACTTACTCTAGGTTATGCTGTATCCCTTTGAGCGTCTGTTGGAAGGGGACCAAAAGCCAAGAATAGTCGGTTCGACGAAAACAGCGTTGGTGAACGCACTTCAGACGCTGACTGACAATATCGTTGTTGGGATATCTCACCAAATCTTCACCCTCACGTTTCGGGTCCTTGAAATTAGATGAAATCAGCCTACTGCCTGATGGCTGAGAATTTTCGGCTTCGACATGCGGAGGCTGTGGCAGAAGCACACGGAGCATGTCATATGCAAATCTCTCGATTTCAGGACGGAGATATCGAAGATGACGGGGGAGAGGGAACATGGCACTTGGATCGCAAGCCCGGAATAAGTTGTTCCAATGGGTTTCGAAGTTGGCGAGGACTTTCTCATAGAACTTGAGTAGTTGATCGGCCACTTCTGGCGCGGGAAATAAGGATAGGTCGGTGACATCCAGAAATTGAAGTTTGGCTCCAACAGCCGGCCATAGTTTCTTCTCCGTAACCTGTGCCAAGGCCAAAGTATTAGCTTATGGGATGTAAAGCTGAAGTGCTAACACGTTTGCGTACGACGCGCCATCCTCCCAGCACCCCAACCCAAAGGAACAGCCGATGTATTGCGACTAGTTTTCCACAGAAAAGGAGCGATTGTGGTGGAATACCATGGGATTTTAGCCATGTGTCGAATTCTGCAGCAAAAAAGTCGCTGAAATGCACATGCTGGTTTGATGGACCGGGATGAGCTTGCTGGGAGCTCCTTGTCGATTCAGTATTGCGATAAATCGGATACGTAGGCGGGTTGGCTGGAACAGAGTCAAGATACTGTGAAGGTTTGGGTGGGTTTGAAGCGCTATGAATATGGTGGAATGCTCGATGTCAACAATCATTCATATTTTGAACAAGCGGCGTCGCACAAAAATAACCTCTCCGCGTCAATGATACCTGGGGGACTAGATGCTTCTGTATTTAGGATTTGGAGACAATGCTCTGCCGACGGCCGTTCGGTGGGGTCGATGGCCCAACACTTGTCAAGAAGATAGTTGAAAGGCGAGATAAGGGCTGGTAGGGTCGTAGTATCACTTGGAGGCTCGTTGTTCATGAGTGCGAGGATGATTGACGGTTCAGACTTCTTATCTGCATACGGTATTCTATCGGCTAATACCTGCCAATACTAACGTTCAGGGGAAGGTTATTGTCGGTGCCTATCGGACCGGCCACGTACCTCCAAGGCTCCAACACCAAGCAGGCCCATGCCCAAATGTCACTCGGTAAAGAATGACCGGCATCAGTGTCTCTTACGAGTTCAGGACTATAGTACCGAAGAGTCCCTTTAAGGCCCTCGCTGGTGGTGAGTCCAGTTGGGCCCTCCTCCAGGGCCTTCGACAGTCCAAAGTCTGCCAGTATTGCCCGTCGTGTTGCGTTAACAAGAACGTTTCCCTTACGAACATCATCCAGAACGTCAAGGCAAGAATGTAGTATCTGAACCAAGATAACACACCGGTTTCAAGTCACCATGACGAACAGGTGGGGTTCGGGTGTGCAGATATGCAAGCCCGTCGGTGAGGTCGCGGATCTACGGTCACGTCTTTTCCAGCGACGTTTGAATTCGATCAAGCCGATAGAGCTCACCAGGTCAAGCCGTGTGCTCCAACCTGGCTTCTCTCGCTCTATATAGTCTTTTAGGTCGCCGTGTATCATATACTCAGACATCAGTATCGCAATTTTGTAGTCTTGATCGAGGTAGTAACCAAGCAACGCCACAACATGTGGGTGACAAAGCCCTGCCCAAACCTTTAGCTCGCGAGCCAAACGCTATTGAACAGAAAGAGATTAAAACCACGAAACAATAAAGCATGCGTGAGTTTGACGAACAAATGCAAGTCTTTGAGGCTCTTTGTGTCTAGCCCTTAGATAAATAGTTTTCGCAGCGACTAACTTGGACGTAAAAGTTCCCGGATCCAGCCTCGATACCTTGACGTCGCCGTATCCACCTCGTTTTTCCTCGTATCCTACTTCAGGTCTAAGTCTCTGGACATCGATGAAAAGATGGTTGAGGGTTTGGAGACATTTTTCCTGTCAAGTAGCGGTCAGAAAGTGAGCTAACTGATATCGCGTCAATTCACACCCACAAGTGCAGCTAGGTCAAACTGGGTGCTCATTCTTCTTTCCTACTTTCCTCTAAGGGCAGGAGACGGCACTACACCGTGACGGGTGGATGTAGTCTAAATTGAAATGCACGGAAGTTGAGGCTGCGAAAGTTGTGTGGTGGACCTGGATGCTCTTTCTTCTCTACGGAAAGTTCGAATTCAGGGAGCACGTTCCTCATGCACACCTCCGATTCAGGGACCACCTGCTGAAATAGAACCCAAAAGCAAAGAAATTTAGTATAGCCTTGTGGCATGCTCGTGCGCTATAAGACATTCCTTAGGCATAATGCATCCTGGGATCTGGGTGTCGGGATGTGCATATAAAGTCGGTCCAACTTCCTCCTACCGATGAGAAATCGTCAAGGCCTACGACATAAGGTCGACCATTACGGGCTTGCTTACATCCGATAGACAAATATTGAAGACGTAAAGACCTGCGAAGTTATTTTCCACTAGACCGACGCTTTATAGGCCAAGGTAACACATTGTCGCTCTGCCTTTCAATTCCCCAGACTTCTGCGGAATGGGTTGTGGGGCTCGAAGAGACTTACGCCTCTCCATGATGAGTCCTGTCTATGTTCGCTGGGCTGCCGGGACGTGTCTGAGCGTACTGTTCTAGCTCGTAGTCGGATGAAATGAATACCTGTAAATGCGATGTCGGTTTTATTCTGGCGGAAACCGAGTTCAACTTACAATTACAGTCGCTTTCTGGAAATCATATTCAGATCATGTGGGCGTCCTCGGTTCCAGTCCTCGGGATCTGCAAAATGTGGGACAAAAAGATCGAAAATATATGTACGAACGATAGCCTAGTAGGTTAGGTTAGGTTCATTAGAAACCTCCTTTAATGCTCCACAGAGCACCCAGAAGGTATGTCCACAGAAATTTGGATACAGATTATAGGATATGAGAGGATGTCAATAGAGAGAAAAGGGGGAGAGGGCAGCCATAAGACCGTCTTCCTGGAATAGCCACCCCATTCGCATGGATGGCTCGCGTTCGTGTCCTTTCCCAAATGTCCTGCATCGGCTGGCTGTAGCATGTCTTGAATCCGTCCGAGAAGATTTAGTCGCGAGATGGTCTTGATTAGTATTAGAGGCGGTTGGGATGCCGACTCTCTCCCTTTGGTGCCGCTTCTCTGGATCATTGCATCGACACTCGTGAGGGCCACGTACTGAAGAGTAGTGTTGCCGCAAAGTTCGAAGTTGTCGAAGGAGATTTCGATCTCCCTCGGCAAACAGTCAACTTCGACCAACTTCGACCAATCGAAGCGAAGCGAAGGAGGGGTCGAGGTCACTTCGTCAACCGCAGGAAGGCGGTTCCCATCATACCTCTGAAGGATCACCCTTAATTATTTGATATTAAATAATTTTCCAGACCGTTCGGGCCCTTTCCTGCCGGTTCGTGTTGTTTTGAGCCTTGACGGCATAAGAGGCATTTGAGCGTAGAATATCATAGCCATCCATTTTGGACCTCTGCAGCAAACGCGGCCAAACAAGGCGCGATGCCGAACCGTTTTCTTTGCGACGACTTCCCCCAGACCTGTGATTCGATCCTTTTACTTTTCCGCTCTGCTCTCAAAGCTACAGAAGCCTTCCGGTCGACGAAACGGCTAGTGTCGTTGCTCTCCAACGAATGAGTCGCTGTAAATCGTGGTGGTCAAACTCCCGCACGCGCGTACGCATCGTTTCGGCAGCTCGAATCACATACTGCTGCGCTGTGAGGTCCCTTCGGAATGTTTGATGACGTAAGATCCTTGAGCTCCGTATGTGAATCAAGTGTCATGGAACCTATTTAAGCCTTTCCATCGCCTGGAATGGACTTATTCTCCCGCCTCATCTTTCCTTTCTCTCGTACTCCGACGTTGTCTCAGCTTAACTCGAGGAAAAGTCTCCATTCCCAGTAGTTGCCTTGGCAGCAGGCAACCTGTACCAACAACCTTATCGACCAGCCCCCGTCACAGCGTCGACTGCAACCAGTTCTTGCGTGGCACTAGCACACTCTAACCGAAGAGTGAGACTGGTGTACATTTATACGACAACTGCTGTCTGAATCTCTGGGCTCTGCGTATAGACTCTCGAGCAACTCGCTTCTCTACATCCCACAGCACACCAACCGCCGAAGCTTTAGTCCATTCCATAATGTGGCCTCGCTCGACTAGTTCAAGTGGTCAGCCACCATCGTCTCGCGCTTCGCGGCCGTCTAATGGTTCTTCATCGTCGTCTTCGTTGACCTATCAGCCCTACGCAGCTGCTCAGGCTCCTTATTACGCAGTAGCGTCCTCATCTACAGCTGCACCGACTGGTTATTATGCCGCTATCCCGGACTCATCTCAGCCTAGCTATCCAGTAACTGGCAGTGATCCCCGTTTCGGTGCTGTCTCAGCCCAATATCCTCCCACCATGGTGGCCCGGTACCCCACTCCTCAAGCTTGTCCCTCTGCTCCTGCTCCGATCAGCGAGCAAGACTTTGACACATTCCTCAAGACGGGCTTCGTACCGAATCCCATGTTCTCGCAGGTTTTGCCTGCCACCCAGCCCGCTTCAAGTAGCGGACGAAGCTCATCTTCTTCCAGATCGTCCGCTGCCGCTCCTCAGGCTGATTACGTCGCATCCTCGAGTCAGAGCGGGGTGCGCCGAGGATCAGAGCTTGATGACCCCTGGGAGGAAATGAATCGTTATTGCCGCTGTCCCGATCGCACCAAGAAGCCCCTCCGTCATTGGGAGACCGTTTGTTCGTACAATCCCAGCAAGCAGAAGTTTTACTGCGACCTTACCGGATGCACGAACCGGCAAGGATTCAAGACTAAGGGGAGTTTAGAACGTCACCAGAAGACGGTGCTCCATTAGTTACTCATTTTACATACCAACAAGACTTTTTTCTCCCCTTTCTGTTATTTTTCTGTTTAGATGAAATTCGTTCTGTTCCTTTGCTTATGACTCACCCATGCCGCCCCCATGCCCTCCCTGCATTTATGCCGTCAGTTGGCCCCTTTTTTGCCCCTGCCTCCTATTTTTTTTCTTTCTTTTCTTTACCTCACTTTTCTCGCTGTTCCCCTCTCAGCATGTAAATGGACGATGACTTTCTTTAGGATAGTCGGATGTAGCTGCAGCAGCTATTTTCAGTTTGATACATTTCTTTGATATTTAGCCGAAGCCCTTCCGCACACCTGACAAAAACCCAGTCTAGACTATCTATATGCGAGCGATAGCCTATACAGGGTACAGCATATAGGTCGAACGATATCGACTAGCTCAACCTTGGAGCGGTGAGTATAAACTCCCAGTTTGAAACAAAATTGGCCTCACGACGTCATTCATTGAATGCCAGAATGAATGAAAAGGTAGTGTGTCCTGGTGCATGCGAAAATTTGTAGGCTGCGGTGCCAGGATCAACGAATACCACAGTGGAACAGCTCAAACAGAGGTATTTGGTGTGGGAAATGGATACACCTGCCAGATCGACCCAAACAGCCCGGTCGGGTTCGCATCGACATCGAGAAGGAAGGGCTCAGAGCCACGGAGAAGTCAATTATGGAGCCGACCCCTTCCTGTAATGCTTTAGGTGTGCTTCTCTAACTTTCTTCGTCTCCGTTGGCGCGACCGTAGGTTCCGAATGTTGGTCTACCTAGAACCCCCGTTCTTACATTTAGGCCGGAGCAGCGCAAATAGCATTCGTTATCCACTCCCCTCTGGAGAGGCCATAGACCGAGACTTTGCCAAGAAAACCAAAGGCTTCATCCACCACGCAACCATGTCAAATGCGGTAGTATTGACTAGCTCGGTAAACATGTTGGGTTGCTCGTCAACCCCCAACAAAGTCTGATATTTTTGAGTCCCCGCCCACCTACCTCCCATGGTTGGCGTGACATTAAAGAGAATCCCTGACGCTTCCCCCTTTGCGTTGGCAATATCTTTACTGCGCCTCTATTTAAGACCCTATATCAACACATTTTCATGCTGAGGTATAATTTTTATACATGGGCGTGGAGTTTGTCGATTTGGCATATCTCTCTGACAGTCATCCGAACGACAACTTTGGTATAAAGCTCCTCCGGCTCCACAAGCTATTAGAACCCTTTCTGTAGTTTGTCCCTGCGCTTTGTAGTCCGTAAAGATAAACGCCAAAGCAATACCGTATTGCCATATTGCCATCGCGTGAACATAATCGCTTTTTGGGGTTGGTCCTTGTAAGGCTTGATCTGGAAACGGCTGCTTGAGGGCAAATTGGTACTTCACCAGATTAAAATCAATCAACCGTTCCCCCAAAGGGATACTCGAGTGCCACAATTATTGCTTTCGGCAGCTTCGTCAAGTGAACGACTCCACCGGTGATGTCAATTCTTTCGACTCCATCCCCTAGAATACTCCGCTGAATCATCCCGGTAGCCCCTTTGAATAGACATCGCATCTTCTCATGTCAAACGGTGATGATTACACACATTCCCTTGGCCAGCTCTTTGCCGCTGACAAAATCCGGATCGTAGATGCGCCTAGAGGCCGTACCGCGGAGCACGAGTCCCACAGATCCTTTTCTAAAGCTATGATTTGTCCCAAAGATACTTCGACCTACACAAACTTTTCCCTTTATGAATGCAAATTCTTAGACTTCACGATCAATCCACCCTCTGTTGTCGGTACGACGACGTTGCAAGTGGTACGAAGGTTGCGGGGAACTGCGGGAATTCTGCTCATAAAAGTCTACGAAATGCTCAAGCCCATCGTGGCTCAGCACCAATGTAATGCTTTGTCGCTCTGAGCCTTCCGGTGTCATATAGCAATGGGTTTAGGGTCTTTGATTGGGACATGAGTTCCAGGAAGACAAGCTTATGGTTCTTCTCTCCCGTTCTCCCCTCGCCGACATATCCTTTAATTATCTCGTGTAGCTGATGTGTTCGAGCATGAAAATTACCCTAAGCTTTCATTGTCAGCAGATCATCATGCTACGCTCCCTGATCTTATGAGAGAGATGCACTCAAGCAAAGCAGCGCTGGTACAGGATATATACGCTTGGGCTCCGTAGGTTACAGCGAAATGGTTCCCAACAAAAACTGTGACGTAATCGAAGTCTGCCCTCATTTCAAGCGAAAACAAGTCGGCATAATATCCATTTCATCTAACTACTGAATGCAGCACACTCGTGTACATGTACGATACCCCGGAAGTCCAAGGAAACTCCAACTTAGGGTGTTGCTGCTTCCGGTTATTTCACTCCACATACAGTATGAATTGAGACGGCGTCACCAAAAGACGGTTTCATTTTGCCAAGCCGGTGTCTCTCCCACATATCCGACAAAAAATCAATCGAGAAATAGGTACGAGCGATAGCCTATACAGGGTATAGCATACAGGTCGGACGGGAAAGTAACCAGATGAATCGAAGGGTGAAACGGAATACGGAACAGGATGTGAGAAATAACCAGAAGAGGGAGGGAAGGAAAAAAAAGAAGCTAAGCATAAGACAACACAACGAAGATCGAATCACTGAGGACATTGGAAAACGGGGATACACAGGGAAGCAGTCGAGAAGATCAAGGGAAACGGAAAGAGACCAAACCTATGAGAAATAAGAGACAAAGTACATACACAGAAAGTCGAAAGGCTACATTGCCGAGTAACTGATTGGCCACTCGCCATTAGACTCCATCTTACCCTCCCACTTCCAGTCCGTATCATCCGAGTAATAACGACCCTCTGGAACGCCAATCGATGCCCAGAAATCGGGACCTTCCGTAACAGATGACTCCACTTTGGGAATAATTTGCGCGGCTGCAGCTGGGGCAGCAGGAGCTGCATGCGTATCGGGTTCGCTATCCGAGTTGGGTGTGGGTCCTTGGCTTGACACAGAGGGAACAAGGTCGGGAGTCTCGCCAACACCGGGGTCTTCAGTCGCCCATGTACTGGGATCAATAGCCCACGACCAATCATCTCCTTCTTCCTCCGACTTCACACCGGGTGCAGGCGCATCCTGAGAGGGGGCCGGGGCGAGTCTAGGAACACCCGCAGAGAGGTCCGTGGAGAAGTCGTAAAAAGCGCCTTGGTCGAGGATTTGGAGCAGCGACTCGATTGTCGGAGGAACAGTAGCATTCGGCTCGGTCGCACCATTCTCGGTTGCCGCGGGGGCAGCAGCAACCTTCTCGTAATCCTTGACCGTCTTCTCTAGGAAGTCCAAGCTGCCCTCGATCGTAAACTGCTTAGCAGCTGCAATGTCCGCATTACGCTTGCTATCCAAGTCTTCCTGGGGATCGGTGCGGACTCGCTTGGGCGAACCAGAGGGACCCGCAGACCCGTCTGGACCAGTAACGTCATCTTCACGTTCTCTCTTTGACGGTGGTCGTTCCGCTTCGGATCGGCTTGGGCCCGGGACTTCAGCTGGCGTGATCTTTGGAGTCGGCTTGGTTGATCCTCGCTTGTTGGGAGGTAGCTTGGTCTTCTGGCCAGGCTTGGTCTTATTGGGAGCGCCTTTGGAACCGGGGGCGGGGGATTTAGGCGTATTCGGAGATTCGGCGGGTGCTGGGGTGGGAGCTTGGTTGACGGGAGTAGATGCGACTGGGGATGGGGACGAAACGGTCGGACCCGTAGTTGGAGGCATTGGCTTCCGAATGGGTTGCTTCATCGGAACTTGAGGAGGCAAAGCCTGCTTCGGAGGAGCCGCAACTTGCGAAAGCAACTGAGGTTGAGCGATAGGCGCCGCAGGTGGTGCAGGGATCGGTGGTCGAGGAAGCTCAGCGGTGGGAGGGCGCATCGGTATCTGGGCGGGAGGCTGCACTGGGGGCGCGGGAGGCTCCTGTTGCGTGACTGGAGGTGGGAAGCCCCCCTGGTTCTGAAGAGCCATCGCCTGGCCTTGAAGGCCCTTGACACGCATCAGGAATGTCGTGAGGTGGTGCCTGTAGTTGTTCAGGTCACCGAGCCCGAAGATGAAGCGCTTCTCTGGGGGTTGTTTCTGGAGGATCTGAGCTTGGTCGGAGAGGGTTACCACCTTACAAAGAATGCACAATTAGCGACATGCAACCAAGCGAACGCCTCAAATCGGGCCTTACCGTCTGAGCGACTTGGTTCAACTCGCGCTCATCGTTTGGAGCGAGGACAACAAACGACACGAGATTTTGCGCAACCTGTTTCAGCAGGCTTTGGGTTTGATTAATGCTCGACTCCAGCAAAACCGCCTGCTCGGGTGACAGGTTGATGGAAGAGTAGTCGCCTGGAAACAGGTAGGGCAAGTTCAGCTTAGGCGTGGACAATTAACGACGAATCAAACGTACGCTTGTTGTGGAAAAGACCAATAGCCGCTCTGACTTTCTCCTGAGCTTTCACGAGCTGCTCTGGGGGAACGTTCAAGCCGGGGAGTATAGGGACATTTCCCTGAGGCCCACCATGTTGGGGAAGAGCTGACGGTTGGAGCGCGTGACCGAGGCCCGAAGAGGGTCGGTTGGCGGGGGCCAACTGTGGCGTCTCCCTCTGAGTGTTAAGAAGATTTGCCGCCTGCTGTTGCGCTTGCGCTTGGAGCTGTCTCTGCTGCTGCAACTGAAGTTCCTGCTCTTTGCGCCCTTGTACAGCCTTGGCTATGAGCCTTAGTAACGTGACAAAGAAAACATCGTGAGCCACAGCCACTCGGCTACAGTATCTCTGCAAACACTCACTGTTGGCGATACCCAATCACTTTCTGTATCTGTGTGAAATAATCCAAACGAACAAAGATCGGTCGGTATGGCCGTTGCAACACGAATGTCCACTTACAATTTCGTCGCTAAGTCCTCTCCTCTTCAGATCCTCGGGGCTGAGTTTCATGATCTCGGGATTGGTAAAGAGCTGTTGAAGCGGAGCTGGTAGTTGCGATAGATTGGGGATGCCGACACCCGCCATAGGTCCTCCTTGACCCGAAGGACCAGGTTGAGATGAGAATGTCATGCCTTGCTGATTCCGCATTATGACTTCCTGCTGTTGTGTAGCGGCCTGACTTTGACCCAGCTGCTGCGTCTGTTGAGCCATTTGGTTGGGAGTAGGTCCTCGTGCGTTGCCATCTGGTTGTTGCGGTGGTCCTGCACGCTGGTTCAGTTGTTGTTGCAGCAGCAACTGCTGCTGCTGTGGTAATGGAAATTGGGCGGTGGCAAGCCTATCGATTTCGGGATGAAGATACTGGAGCGGCTGCGGGAGGGGGAAAATGGACGTTGGATCGCGAGGCCTTAACGAGTTGTGCCAGTGAACTTCAAAGTCGGCGAGGATCTTCTGGTAGATCTTGGACAGTTGCTCGGCCACCTCTGGCTTCGAGTACGGCAGCGGTCCGTTGAAATAAGGGAACCCAATCTTCGCTCCTACGACCGGCCACAACTTCTTCTCAAAAACCTGTATTTAGGATACGCGTGTCGGTTAGTAAACCCCAAGGACGGATATAAAAAAAAAGGCAAGACGACGTACAGCACGACATCCTCCAAGAGCGCCGACCATGAGGAAGAGCTTGTGCAGCTCGACCTCTTTGCCATCAACGCGAGGGGGGTCCAACGTAAGCTGGCGCTGGGCTAGCCAGTTGTTGAACGCCGTCGTGAAGAACTCGTGGAACTGCATAGGCCTGCCGGGTTGGCCGGGCTGAGGCGGCACTTGCGGCGACCGTTGAAGATTCGGATTAGGCTGGGTGGAGGGGACTCGGGGAGGGGCAGTTTGCTGCTGCTGCTGCTGTTGCGCCTGCTGTTGCGCTTGCTGTTGCGCTTGCTGTTGCGCCTGCTGTTGAGCCTGCTGTTGCGCCTGCTGTTGCTGCTGCTGCTGCTGCTGTTGTTGCTGCTGCTGCTGTTGCGCCTGTTGCTGCTGTTGCTGCTGCTGTTGTTGCTGGGCAGCGGCGGCACGAGCAGAAGCCATAGCCTGGATCCGTTCACGACCGAGTTGCTGAGCCAGCTGAGGGGTCATGTTCGCCGGCCAACCAAGAGGGAGTTGAGCACCATTACCGAGGTCTTGAGAACCCTGAGGCATCCCAGGACGATTCTGAACGGCTGCCTGGTTCCCACCGGCTGGAGGACCCATCGCTGGAGGCTGCCCGCCTTGCTGTCCCGAGGGGCCAGCTGCCGGTTGGAGACCCATTGCGGCGGCTTGACGTCTCCCGTACGCATCGGTCAACTGCTGCATGATGTTGTTGAGGCCGGTCACCTGAGCGTGGAGCTTCTGGGCCTGTTCCATGGTCTGAGGCGTCTTGACTTGCATAAACCGGTCCCTCTGATCCTCGAGCGCCTTGATCTTGCTCTTGAAGTTGACGATCTGGTTTCGGAAGGCCTCCAGCGGCAGGTTGACGATCTGCTCGAGGAACGCTGCACCGTCCGGCCCGTTGCCCTGAACAGTGGTCTGAGCCTGTTGCGGTGGCTGGCCCCCTGGGAATCCATTGGACGACTGCCCCATCTGACCCAAGCCTGGGATCTGAGAACCGAGAGACTGCTGCTGCTGACTACTCTGACCAGAATTGATCTGGAGCAAAGCCTGCTGCTGTTGTTGCTGTTGCTGCTGCTGCTGCTGCTGCTGCTGCTGCTGCTGCTGTTGTTGTTGTTGCTGCTGCTGTTGTTGTTGCTGCTGCTGCTGCTGTTGAAGGTGCTGCAACGCCTGCTGCTGATGCTGGTTCTCAAAAAGCTGGCGCAACTGCTCCCGCTGCTGAGGAGGCATGCTCTGGAATTGCTGAGGGGTCATGCCCGTGAGACGCTGGGCGGCGAGTTGAAGCAGCTGCTGGTTCTGGTTCTGGTTCTGGTTCTGCAGGGCTTCGACCGGCCCGCCAGCGCCGCCGCCATTTCCACCAGCACCGTTCGCGAGTCCGAGACCTGGCATACCGGGAACGCCAGGTTGAGGTTGCTGCTGCTGTTGTGCGTTCGGGCCGCCGCCGAAAATGTGCGTGTTCTGTTTCGTGCGACTCAGCGCCGCGAGCTGCCAAGGAGAAGAAGAAAGAAAGGAGTCAGCAAACTGCTCCTTTCGAACCGGAGCATCCATTGCGAAGAGGTGACGAAATAGTTGGGGAAAGACGAAGGGGAACAGAAAAATACACGAAAGTGGACGCGAGAGGAAGGGAGGACCCAGCGCGTAGGTCGAAATGTTCCTTGCAACGTTGCAGAAAAACCAAATGGCAGGGGCGAGAGAACGCGGCTCGGTCCTTCCATCGGACTTACGGTGTTTACACCGCACATCCGAACGCCCCAAGGTCTCGAATGGAAAACGCAACGCAAATCCGAGGGTGGAATACGCAAGTAGGGGAGCTAGCAAACCGATCCACCCAGGGCGTAAAGACTTACCTGGCTATTCATGTGTGCTGGCACCTGGCCCGTCGCTAGGTTGTACGGATTGCTGTTCGCACCAGTGGGAGCGGAACCTCCTCCCAAGAGACCAGGATTCAGACCGGCGCCACCTTGTTGATTCTGTCGAGCTGCAGCGACGGCAGCAGCGGCTTGCTGGTTGAGGCGGAATTGCTGCATGTTTAGGGGGTTCCCGTTACCGAGCTGGTTTGGCTGCAAGCCCTGCTGCAGATGAGGAGCCTGGGCTTGGTAGAGCATCTTGGTCTAAAAGAGACCCGGGGAGAGGGGGAGAGGGAAGGAGAGGTGAGCGAAAACGTGTCTAGGGCAGAATACCAATAATCGAGTAAAGAGTTGGTCGAAGGCGGGAAAGGGAAAGGCGAATAACAACAAGTTGTCCCTCGCTCCCCGCGCGCGCGAATGTGATTGTGAAGAGATCCCAGTCCGCGCAGACCCACCGGCGATCACTGGGGATCGGTAGGAAAGTCGGCTTGGATGGGTAATGAACAGGGATGTGGTTTGGGACGCAAGAGAGCGAAGGGAAAAGGCAAAAGGCATGAGGAGCCACTTGCCTCACCGCCAGTCCCCGTCGAAATTGACATACGAAGTAGGAAGAGAAACCCGAAATCATTCAACTTACAGCATTCTGATTGAGCTGCTGAGTGTGGTTGACTTGATTGACGTATCGTTGCTGCAGTTCGTTCCAGAGAGCGCCGTTCTGGGGTGAGGTTACGCCTGGGGGGATTTGGGGATGTTGCTGGGGCTGGTTCGGGTTGTGGTGCTGGGTGGGGAGGCCGAGATTGAAGCCATTACCGATGTTGAAACCGCCGTCTGCCATTATCCTGGCGAGGAGCGGAGGTGGGGGAGGACGGAGGGGGAAGGCGGGCTGGAGGGGGAGTTTAGTGGTTTGGCGTGTGGTAGTTGTCGATTGCTATGTATGTGTGTCGTCGGTCGTCAAACAACAAGAAAGCCGTGGAGGTGAAGTAGGACCTGTGCGGATGCCAACGTCGACCTGGGAGGACGCTCTTGGAACAGCTGGGCCTGAGGGAACGGTGGGGCCTGGGGAACGCTGCCGCTGGCGGGTGAGGGGAGGGGAGGGGAGGGAAATGGTGGTAGGTTGGGTGGACGGAGTGCTCTCAAATCAAACCGTGACACTCCTTAGACAATCGGCTTTTCCCTCTCTCAGCGTTTACCGTGACCCCCCCCCCTTCCTTCCACCCATTCCCATCTCGACTCATCTCACCTCATGACATTGAATAGTTTTAAAATTTAGGATTATTTTTTGTATGCTTTGTATAATAGATAGTCTCCAGTGTCTCTCCAACCCTTTGCTCGTCGCCCCTCCCCCGGACCACCGACATTCGGCCGTAGAGCACCCAGCGTGACGCTAGCTTCTCCATTACACCTCGGAATGCACAGATAATCCCTCATAAGAGACATTTTCTTCGCACCTATGCTTCGATATCCGAGCGTCCTTTCGCGTCTCCCTCCCATGACCAGCCTTCCCTCATAACCCAGCTCCGGAGACTACCCGCGGAGCTCATCGTCCTCGTCCTCTCACCCGGCGCTCGCAGTCGACGTCGGTCCATCTCGCTCCTCGGCCATTGTTCTGGCCCCGTCGCCCCCCGCTTTCACGCAACCGAACTGGCCCAATTGCCGAGGAGTCTCTTTCCCTTTCCGCCGGACTCCCCTTGACTCCGACATTTGCCTCCTACAAGTGCAGTTGCACGGAAAGCTTTTTGTCGGATCTACCGTCGGAAATGGTTGCCAATGTTCCTACAGGGATGCAAGGCAAAACAGAGACAAGAAATTTCGAATGGAACAATCCGAAACGCAACTTTGGATGTCTTCGCTTGATTTATTTTTTGCCACTTTGTCCCGTTTTCGGCGTTACTCTCGGGTTTCCCAATGGCCTGCCCGAACCGAGCCAGCCCAACCCCGTTGTCGTCATCGCCCATGCGCACTGCGCAGCCAATTCCAATCAGCACGCCGCTGATCCTCCCATAGACGCTGAGCTGCGTGACGGGTGATCTCGGGTGTCTCCTATACGCTTGATGCGTTCTGTGGTGCATATGGTGGTTTGGGCTCCGTTCTCAAGTCACTTGACTCCTCTTGGATGCCTTCCACGAACCACGGACTTGGGCTTGACGCGCACACACAGCCCCCGTCCCCATTTCTGGAAGGTCTCTGCTACTCTTTCCACATCCTGTGCGTTGACGCTCACCAACTCTCCCTCTTTCGGAGGTTAACGCGGCGCAGTAGCCCGTTGCGCGGTGTCCGGCGACATTTAGGCCGTAACCTCCTTGCATTGCAACGTCGCACAGATCCGCGCAAGTCTCCTCCGTTTCGGGAAAGGTGCACATCTCAACACTCGCCTTCCGTTCCCTCATCAATATCTCTCCTAATACAATCGTAATGCCGCTATCTTATCTCAAAGTCTGTTCCCAGCAACGTGCGTTGATGGTCGTTTGGCCAGAGATGGCTTATTACACCCCACCTTTCCGCTCGTCAGCACGCACTAACCGCACCGCACAAGTGACGAACAAAAAAAACCTTCGAGTGTAAAACCTACCCACTGCAGCACCGGAACGGCACCCTTTCCAGCACAGAAACCGCCGTTTCAACTCCATTCGCCAACACGAACCAGAAAAGCCTGTTACAATTCCTCCCCTCGCTTTTTTACACTTTCACCTCAAACCCTCTTGCCCGCACCCTTGTACCCCCACCGCTCGTAGCTTAGATATGATAAGACCCCCCTTGCCCCGGTTATTCAAGAATGACCTCATTGCCGAACCCGGCGGAATCCGTCCGCCACGGACTCGGGATTCCCATCAGAGGGCAAGCCACCAGATCTGGCAGAAGAGGCAAAAGGGACCGACGGCCCCCCCCAAGATGCAGATTGCCCAAATCGAGATCTCTGCGTTCCCACAATGGCCTCGGCCACGCGTCAGTTTCGCAGTGCGCTCCAATCGGAGTCCCATGCGAAGGGGTCGACGCATGTGAAATGACCAACGCGCACCCACCATCGACCTCTCCCAACGGTGCCGCTGTCGTCGTCGGTCTTGATGCTCATGTTTCGCGCGGTAGTCGGTAGCGAGCACGAGATGAAAAGCCGATGTACTAATTGCGCAGCAAACGAATGAATACAATATAAGGGATGGCAGGGGAACAATCTACAAATAAAGGCCTTCTGGTGTGCCTTCGTTCTTGCGATACAACACCTGCGAAACAATAACATAAGGTGCGACCGAGTTAGCGCTCTACCCCTATAAGACAAATGAGACTCGGTGCTTCTCTTACCTTCTCTCGTGCCGTGGTGAAATCAATCTTCGTCACCATCATCCGTCTCTCTCGCAACGCCAAGAGACCAGCCTCGGTACAAACCGCCTTGATATCGGCGCCGCTCAAGTCGTCTTTGGCCATTACGTACTCCTCCAAGTCCACGTCAGGTGCTAAGCTCATGCGACTCGTGTGCAAGCGGAAGATGTGTCGCTTGGTCTTGACGTCCGGTAACGGGAACTCGATCTTTCGGTCGATTCGTCCCGGTCGGATGAGCGCCGGGTCGAGCGACTCGATGCGGTTGGTAGCCATGATGACCTTGACATCGCCGCGAGTGTCGAAACCGTCCAGTTGGTTGAGCAGTTCCAACATCGTCCGTTGAATTTCGCGTTCACCGCCGGATGTTGAATCGTATCTGCAACCGGGGATTACTGTCAGTCAGCTGCCTGAATCCGAGCGACTTTGTAGAGTTCCTCGCACCGTTTAGTGCCAATAGCGTCAATTTCGTCAATGAACACAATACTTGGAGCATGCTCCTCCGCCACCCTAAACAGCTCTCGTACGAGTTTCGGACCGTCTCCGAGGTACTTTTGGATCAGCTCCGAGCCGACGATGCGCAAGAAGGTGGCCGACGTTTGGTTTGCCACGGCTTTCGCTAACAGTGTCTTGCCAGTACCGGGTACACCGTAGAGGATAACACCTTTTGGAGGTTTGATACCCATCTCCTCGTACAGCTCTGGATGCGTTAGAGGCAGCTCGACGGATTCCTATGCGTTATGCGCACCCCACATTCGTCCGTCAACCGCTGAGTAAAACTCGAGGGACGTTGAGATGACATACCTTTATCTCCTGAATCTGCTGCTCCAGCCCACCAACATCCGCATAGCTCTCAGTCGGCGCCTTGTCGAGCTTCATCACGCTAACCATTGGATCCGCGTCATCCGACAGCACGCCAATGATCGAGTGCGCCTTGTGGTGCAGCAGAACCGTGCACCCAGGCTCCAGCAAGTCCTTGTCCACGAAGCTCATGATCGAGACATAGTACTCCGGCCCAGAGGGAGTGGATATGATGGCATGGTCATCATCAATGATCTCCTCCAGCGTGCCCACCGTCATGGGGCTACCGCGCAAGTCGTCCACCCGCGTCCGCTCTTCCTCGTTCTTGTCCTCACGCGCAGTCTCGGGCTTCAATCGCTCCTGATTGACGACGAACTCTTCCTCGAGTAAGAGGTAGTCCTTGATGCGCTCCATCTTGAGGAGCTTCAGGCGACACCGAGTCGTTGGGAACACGGCGGGGAGTTTACTGGCGGCGTCGGGTCCGCGCTTCTTCTTCTTGCCAACGCGAGTAGGTAGTGGGGGCTCCCATTTCTTCTTCTGTGCGTCTTTCTAAAAGTCGAGGAGGAGCGTTAATCACATTGAGGTCGTATTACGGGTAGTTTAAGCGCAGACTGGCCCACCTTGTCTTTGCCATCTTTGCCGTCCGCGGGAGGAAGACTAGAAGGAGCGTTTCCCTGTGGAGAGTCGTTAGAAAGGTCTTCGTTCTGATCGACTATTCAGCGTACCATGATACCAGGTGAACGAGGTGTGGATGGTTTGAAATATCGAGAATAGCAGGGGTGACGCGTCGAGCTTACTGAGCACCCTCCAAGACAAACACTCGCAAGCACCGCGCTCTGAGGATCCACCTCGTGAATTTTGCCTCAAACGAGCTCAACGCGTTTGGCAAATGCAGGTTATAGAGGCAATAGATAATACTTGTTATAATATTGCGTCTCTAGTCGTAATCAAGATACATGTAAGTACGCCTCAGAGTGGCGCGACAGCAGCGTCACTGCTAATCGAGTTCGTGTCCGTTGGATTCATCCTACTTCTGAAAGTGCTCCCATACACCGTCGAATCTCTCGAAAACTCCGCATCTCCCCCCTCAAAACCCGATTTCTCAGCCCTCAAATTACCTTCCGCCTGGACTGTTGGGGTCCTCAATTCTGGCAACTCTATTTCCTCGTTGTACCGGGTGGGCTCGTCGTCGCTTGTCCTCTTCTCGACGATGTCCGTACCACGAAGCCCAAAGACTGCGATAATAAATGCGAGGATGGTAAAGGCAAGACATGCCCAACCCGCTGCTCTGAGTCCTTGGAGAAGCGCATCTGGGGAAAAAGAGGATTCGTCGCTGGAAGACGAGGCGATGGAGGTCGAATTGAAGGTATCGAAGGAGTTCGAGGGCTTTTTCTGCGTGTACCTGCGAGCTTCGGCGGTAGATACGGCGGAGCAAACAGCTAGACCAAGGGCAGTCGCATACTATGGGGCCGTTTCAGTCTTAGCGTTTATTTGCAAGGGAGGTCAAGCAAACGGTCAACGTACACGAGTGGCAATCATAAAGAGCGACCCAGCAAGAGCTTGTTTATCTTCTCCTACACTGTTTTGGATATGAAGGTTGGCTGCTGAGAAGCTGAGTAAATGGCATCCTCTGTCAGTCCCGAGTCGAATCCAGGACGCGGCACAGGATCTCAACCCACAAGAGATCTGGTCCAACGGAAAGAAGCATGACCCAAAGCATGCCAAAGCCGTAATTAGCGTTCGGGTCCATCTACACGTCAAAAATATCAGGATAAATAAGTGGGTAATATTGGATTGAATCAGAGCGCGTACGAGGCAGAATGCGAGGGCGGCGCCCTGGATTTGAGTCGTGTCAACGTCGGCATTTCCGATCGAGCGGTCCCGCATCTAACAACTCACCATGCTGAGCGCCAATCCTGCACAAATGAGTTTGAGGGTCGAAACCTGTCCTGTGACTTTTCCGGCAAGCACACTGAACAAATGAGGTGATCAGCCCCACTCGCGGCGAGAGGTTTAGCACCATGACCCTTACTTTAGGAGGAAACCTGGCGGAGAGAGCAAATGAGACGGGTTGGAAATTTCGCTGCGGATGGGACGCACGTACCAGAACCAGCCATAGGAAGGAAATAGATAGCAGTTCGAAGGGGCGAGATTCGTTGGACTTGCTGGTACATCAACGTGGCGAGATACTGCATACTGTTGAATGCTGAAAGCCCCCACGTTTAAGTATGTCCACAGCTACATTAAAGAGATCAAGAGAGGCTCACCAGCCCAAGCGCAAAATATCATGGCAATCATAGTCCCTAAGCCCTTCGCTCTCCAAATCGACAATGGCATGAGAACGTGCTTTTGGTTTTGCTCCCTCTTTTCCTCCCACCAAAGGAAGCTAACGAGGAAGGTTGCAGCTGTCGGTAGAAGTGCGGGGATGTATGGCGTCGACCACCCGTCCGGTGCAGATTCAGCGTCCGAAAGCGCAAAGATGAGAGAAGTTGCGCCGATCGAGCTAAGGAGTGCCCCAATCCAGTCGAACTCTTTCAGTTGCGATATCATCCTCGATCTTGTCAGATGCACATCCGGAGGCAACGAGTAAATTGCGGTGACCCCGAGCCCGGTTGATAATCCGCAGAGAAGCCAGTACAGCGACCGCCTGAAAAGGAGATTTACAAATTTCAGCGGTGACGTCACGTTGATCTTCGTTAGTACCAAACGCACCATTTTGAAGACAAAATACCACCGGCAACAAGGCCAGTGATGAAACCAATCGGCTGACCTGCTCCTAACGACGCGAAGGCTATGGTTCGAATTCGCGAGCCAGGCGGAAATGTTGCTCCGAGAATACCCGCTCCAGCTGGCGAAAGAATGGCGGGCCCAAGACCCAACAAACTCATTAGAATTATAAACGAGAATGATGTTTGGGCGAATGAGACCCCAAGTGCAATGATAGCAAAGGCAGCGGTCCCAACGAGGAAGAGGGTCTTGCGGCCAAGGGTATCTGCGAGTCCACCTGCTACGAGTAAAAAGACACCATTCACCAAACTGATAAAAACGAGAGGTTTATGAGCGGGGATTTACTACAGGCTGGCTTGATATCACTTACGAGTACATGGACACCGGCCATTGTAGATTAGCCGCTGAGATACCCAAGTCCTCCGCCACTGACGGCAAAGCAATGGTCAATGCTCCTGACAAAAACGATCCCAAGAGAGTAACTCCAGAGACGGACGTGACAATCAAAGTAGTTTTCAAGTTGCTGAGAGGGGGTGGTGTTGTCGATTGTGGTTCGGCCATTCTGGTTGGCGTTGCTGACGCTGAGAGGAGCGATAAGGACGGGGATGAATGCGAGGTGACCGCGATCTTCCAAATACGACGCGGTTAATATAAGCGTGCAGAGTTGTTTGCTTGGTCGGTGTTACGACACGGCGGAGTCGGAAGCGCGTATCAAACCTCCCGAAGTCTGGGGTAAAAGGTGTCAGAAGGGCAGGTGACTAGCGTTACCCTCTCCGGAACTTGCAAAGAGATAAAATCGATGTTTGGGAAAGACGGTTTAGGCCTTTGACGACTTGTTGAGAGCGTGTCCGTTTTGTAAGCAGACGGAGGAGAGGCTTCGGCCGGCTAAATCCCAGGTTTCCGCGTGGACGCCTCATGTTGGAGCTTCCCAGGAATCTCTAGGTAGGGCTTGCTATCATTGAAAGAATACACATCCATAGCCGATTTCTGCGAGGTCAGAGCTACTTCAGAATTAATGAGGCACGGACATTCACAAAAGAGCAGTTTATACTTGATAACGGCGGATTGAGATCCGCAGGCCAGCGAGCCTATTTCCGCACATGGACTTCAAGTCGCTTGTGCATGGAATATGGTGAAACTGGAAGAGCGAGGTCTGTAGGCCTGAACAGGGGTGAACTTGGCTAATGACCTGTGGCTGAAACCTCGAGGCTTGGATATGAACAGCCACCTAGACAAACAAACAAGCGGGACAACACCTTCCCGTTTGCCACCTGCCCTTCCTTCGAATCGTTATGAATGTTACCAGAGACTACTTATAACCTCCTCTCACGCACCTATTATGCCGTTGACACCCTTGGGGACTACGCGGACACCTTGATTCCCGAAATCTTTGTCGAACTTCCGGATGACCCCCCAGAGTTTGTCGCCTTTTTGAACAATTGGATCGTCGCTCGGGGTAAACCTGCAACGGACGTAGAACCTTCATTCAACTATTATGAACCAAGTCTCAGTCAGGTAGAGGTAAGTAGGATAGGAGGCTTGAAAACCATATTCGGGTCTTTGACCGCGTTTCTCAGTTGATCCGGCGCGCACAGTTCAAACTCCTTCAATCTCGCGATAGAACGAATGTTCTCTGCCTCGGAAGTCGGATAGTAAGCTAGTTGCCTCATTGAACCTGCTTCTGAAGCTGAACGCGGCAATAGGCGGACGAGCGGGACTCTAACTCAATCGAGAGAGTCGTCAGCTTCGCGGTCAACACTAATGTTGAGAAGCTGAAGGACCGCCTCTGGAGACTGCTTTTGGAGCGGTCGGTGCTTCAT
>KN822961.1:177198-206182 GCA_000827465.1 Tulasnella calospora MUT 4182
CGCCATCTGTCGAAATATATATTTCCTCGGCAATATGACCTGAAAAACGTCTTCACCTCTGCAAAGGACAAAAAAACTCTCAATCCGTTTCCCCTATTTGACGATCGTGAAGATGAAATACTGGTCTGTCAGACGTTTGTTTTGTCGGAACTCAGCTGGAGCTCTGATCACCACAACTTTGATAGTTCAAAGGTCACTGCAAGACCCCGAAACGTTTGAAGTCCATCCTTCCATTAATAGAAAGGCTGATTAAGCTGCATAGCCGAACAACCTATAGAATGCTCTGTAATTTCACGTGTCCGTCGAAGGTTCGTCGCCGCATCAAATTCGGCCAGGTAGAAGCCTGATACCACGGTTTCTCTTCAGCTGAAACAAGGATCAACCTCCGACATTCTCGAGCCCAATGGAATCCTGGTGAACTAGAAAGCCAACGTCGGGCATCACACTCTCTCTAATACTACTTGGCCTTAGGATCTTCTCACCGAAGTTCAAGTCGCGGAAGAACGACAAACGCAGAGTATAAATCAACCATTCATGACTCAGGCAGGGATGGATATTTCGATCGATGTATCGCATGCAAGCATGGTCGTACCTCACGGAGCCTCTCAGGCCAAACGCCAGGCCCAAGCAAAACCTCGGTTTGCGGATTTTGCCTGCAGTCATGCTGAGGTTGGTCCCCATACCACCGTAGTTGTTGTATCACCAGCTGATGTCATTGTATTTAGGTTTATCGATTCGTTACGTCTGTCGTTCTCACAGTTATTCCAAGGGCGTTCTGGGGGAGCAGGAAGAATTTGAAATCCATATTATCTCGTGCGTCCGTTCGATCGTCCCCATGCTTCCTGATATTGAGTTCTTCTCTAGACGTTGTCACGTTCATTTCTTGTCGACGCTTTGAGACGCCCAACCTGCATAGCTTTCTGCAAGGCTTCAGCATTGCTGACTGCGATTGGCTCATCCCTGACTCTCCGAAAGCTCAGGCTCAGCGGCCGTCAGTATCCGATCACCTCAAGAGAAGAGAGCTCCTGAACGAGTTTTTTTACTGGTTCTTCGAGGGTTTCGTGTCACCCTTGCTCAAGGTTCGTAGTTTGAGGCATGCTATCTCAAATTGACAGTTAACATGTCGATCACGACACGAACGCAATTCCATAGAGTACGTTTTACATCACGGACTCTGGAGCGTTCCGCAATCAGGTGCTGTACTTCCGACAAGACGATTGGACCAAGCTCTGTGCGCCTCTCTTCGATCGGTTGAGTGAGGGGACATTCACCAAGCTGGGGTATTCAAAGGTTCGTCCGGATGTGGTGAAACCATTCTATGCTGAGATTCTAATGTCGCTTACAGCAAGTAGCGGACAATATTATGAGGTCACGTCAGCTGGGCTATTCATATATTCGCCTTTTACCGAAAGACACGGGGGTCCGTCCCATCGTGAACCTTCGCCGTAAATCGAAGGCGGGTCTTTCTATCAATCGGGTACTACAAAATGCCTTCCAAATCCTTTCATATGAGAAGGTATGTGGCGTACTCGTTTCTTGTTGACTGCAGCTGATGCGGGGCCAAACATCATTCGAAGTCCAACCAACCTGACCTCATCGGTGCATCGGTCTTTGGTCTTAAAGAGGTTTATGCAAAGCTCAAAGCTTTCCGGAAGAGTAACCTCTTGCCCAACCAAACCTTGTGAGCATGCATGCGTGCCATCACATACACCTGATTCTTACTATCGTTCTCAGGCCGAAGCTCTACTTTGTCAAGGTTGACGTTCGAGCGGCTTTTGACACTATCGACCAAGTCAAGTTGATCAACATTCTCCACGAGTTACTCAGCACGGCAAGTTTGATATTCCTTTCGCTATGGGTACCAACGCTGACATGTACCGACCCGCTCCGCTTATAGGAGGATTACGCTGTCCGGCGCTGGAGCGAAGTCAACATCATGGAAGGAGGGAAAGATGCCCGAAGGAGGTACATGAAAAAGGCGAAGCCACAGTGTTAGAATCCCGGTATTCCTGCGCCTTTTGATTTGGATCTGACATGCCTGGCAATTCCACAGGGGAAGAGCCTCAGTTTTCCCGGTTTGCGGAAACGTTGGCGAAAGTCATGCACAACGCAATATACATCGACCAGGTAATTCTTTTCACTGCACTGAGTCGCATGGTTGCGTCAACACAATCTTCCTTTAAGGTCAATTATCCATCAGCAGATAAGGATGAAATCTTGAGGTTGCTCGAAGAGCACATCCAACAGAACCTGGTCAAAGTAAGGTGAATATAAGAAGCCCACGACCACCTTGGCTGACCAATTTCACTTATCCCTAGATAGGTAACAACCTATACCGCCAGAAGGTTGGAATCCCACAGGGATCAGTGCTTTCTACGCTTCTTTGCTCGTTCTTCTATGGGGACCTTGAACGAAGACACTTCGACTTCCGCAAAGACTTCCGAAACCTTCTCTTACGCTACGTCGACGACTACCTCTTTATCACTACCCGCCTCTCGACGGCTCGCAAATTCCTGGATACCATGAGCAAAGGCCATCCGGAGTACGGTTGTTTCATTGCGGCCGAGAAGACCCTGACCAATTTCGACTGCAACGTGCATAACCCAAATGTGGTGTTGCCAAAGGAGGGGAAAAGAGGAGGGTTTCCATGGTGTGGCGTGAGGATCGACATGCAGAAACTGTGCGTTAGTGCAGATTATGGAAGGCTGGAGGATATCCGTAGGTAACAACCTGCACCCTAACGTGGGAGTTGCTAAGAGTCTTACCGCCGGCAGATCTGTCCATGGCAATGACCATTCACAGAGGTCGAAAGCCCGGGGCTGCATTCAAGCAAAGAATCATCCAGTAAGGCGCTCCATATAGTCCGCTGGCGTGGATATTGACCATACACATATGAAACCCGAAGTGCGGCGAAAATTCGTAATCTCGTCATCTTCAACGACACGTCCCTCAATGGGCGCAAGGTTGTGTACCTGAACATATTTCAAAACTTCGCCCTTACAGCGATGAAGATGCACTGCTACCTTAAAAGTTGGAGAGCAGATGCAGGGATCACTCAAATGACGAGGTTCATTCTAGGTGGGCGGATTGAATACTGAGCGATTCAGACATGAGCTCGCTTATTGACAGGAGTCGCCCCTTTAGTGACTATCGAAACTTCCATATACAGTTCCTTAGCTAGCATACGGCGTAAAGCGACCGACAGGTTTGCAAAGGAGAATGGCGCAACCTTCTCAATCCAACGCGAACTATTCGTCTGGCTGGGATATAAAGCGTTCCACCTGGTTTTAAGCAAGAAACGGACTCTGTACAATCTCGTGTTGGAACGACTTCAGAAGAATGTGGAATCGAAGAGACTTTCTCCCAAGACCAAGATCCAACTGTCGCAGATGAAAGCAGTCGTGAGGGACGGGTGGGCGAATATGGTAGCCCTGCAGTATTAGAGTTGGCAATAGATTATTGTATGGTAAGGACGCTCCAGGATTTATTTTGTACCACTGAGTACTAATCGGGCAGCAGGATATTTCTAATTATTCAATCTCGTTCTTTGCTTGGCGTTCGGGTGCCCACGGTTCTGCGGCTTCCGGTGGCTGAAGTTTCAGCGCATCCACGCTCTAAGAGTGGGCTCACTATTCGGGCAACACCCCGACATCGATCAGCCTAATAAGTAGCGCGGCCGCCGTCAAACTGCGGCAACGTTGAAACCCCTCCATGGCGGCGTCGACCGATCCGACTGTCGTGAGACCAGCCATGACCAGTCAACTGCGATCGTCGAACGTCCGGATCTCACGGATTGCCATCGTAATTATGTTTTTCAAATACCCTTTACAAATAGTTGCCTTATCAGGCAAACAATAATCGGGAAGCTCCGGCAATTTACTGCCGAATTAAGCAGCACCATCGCGTCATTTTTATCCACGTGATCATTGTTCACATGCTTATAAAAGACCCAACCACCCCCCCAAGCACCTGGACCCACCATTCCGACTTTCTCCTATTCGAATCGCACTCTGCTTCTCTAGCCAACACATCCCAGTGAGTTGGTCATCACCCCCTTTATTGGCACGGGATACGTCATAACCTTTGCAGCCTCTTATATAGTAATCATTCGTCGTCTCTCCACCTCGCTCACTCGCATGGCCTCAGAATTCTACAACTTGAAAGTAGGCGCTCGTGTCTTGTCTAGCAATCTTGGATTTTGGCTAACGTTTGGTGTCCAATTTCAGTGGTCCACCAGCAAGAGTGAGGAGTACGACTTCTCACAGCTCAAGGACAAGGTCGTTCTCGTCGTGAACACTGCTTCGCAATGGTTGGTAGGCTGCAGATAACGTTCTCAATGACTTTCCAACACTATCTCCGTCCTCAGTGGTTTCACTCCTCAATACGCCGGTCTACAACGCTTGCACGATAGGTACAAGGATGAAGGCCTCGTTATTCTCGGTTTCCCCTCCAATCAGTTCGGAGGTCAGGAGCCAGGATCTGATGAACAAATCTCTGAGGTAAGAGAAGCCAACCTGGAATGCAATACATGACGACTGATCTTATACGGCTCCTCTACCAGTACTGCACTATCAACCATGGCGTTACCTTCCAGCTCATGAAGAAGTCGGACGTCAACGGTGACGATACAAACCCTGTTTACAAGTACCTGAAGAGCCAGAAGTCGCAGTTCGGATTGAGTAGAATCAAGTGGAACTTTGAGGTATGTCGGTGTTCCAGCCTGGCTTCGGGTCAGACTGCTCGTGCGCTGACAGTGATGGATGCGTGTCTAGAAATTCCTTATCGATCGAAACGGCAAAGTTGTCAGTCGTTACCTGTCCACATCTGCCCCCGACTCTTTGGGAGGGGAGATCGAGAAACTTTTGGCTGAGAAGCCTGCAGCGAAGAGCGAATTGTGAATGCCTCACCCCTCTCTGTTTTAATATCGAAAGGCTACGCTGGTATACCACTCGTCATTTAGTGGCAGAATGTAATAACCATATGTGCACCGAAAATGAGGACCGTACATGTCGGTATTAAGGGGATTAAACGTTCGAGAGATATCGTAAGGACGGGAAGAGATCATTCTGAGCGGGAAAAAAATCGAAAGGGGTCGTTAAAATCAGAGATATCAGAGAGCGGTGCCCGTCAGAGCTGGGTTCTTCAAGGATGCAAGTTTGGCCTGACGTTCACGCTGCGTACAGGCCACTCAAGGTCAGGTCAGTGTATAAGAAGTTGATCATATTTACACTCACGTCATCTGTAGCTTTCTGAGCTCTTAGTGCTTCAACTTCGAGCAGCTTCTCCTTGACAAGCGCCGTCTGGGTCTGACCGTGCTCGCGAGCCGATGCCAGCTTCTCTTCCTTGGATTTGAGGTCCACGACGGCGGACTCCCACTTGGATTTCGCTTCAAGGTATGCCTAGATCCCAAGTTGGTACCGGGTTTCGTGACAGCAGAGGGATGAGCAGCGTACCTTATTCAACTTTTGCTCAAGCCTGACAGCTTTGGCGTGAGCGGTGATGGCGCTAGCTTCCTCGGCGGCGGCTGCCTTCTGTATCTTCTGAACGCGAGCGAGTTCCTTGATCGACGTCTTGAGAAGCTAGAAGGAGAGAACGGAGGTCGGCATACGAATTTCTTGGAAGACATAAAATAGGCTCTCGGCTCACCCTGTCTTCGACTTTGCCTTCGTTCTGGATAATCTTTGATAACTGCTTAGCATCCCTGGCTACAGAGTTGGTGACGTGTCGGTCAGGTTTAGACCAAACAAGACATACAAGCGCCGTACCTTCGGTTTTCTCAATCTTCGCCTTTTCCTCGCTGGTCAGGACATTCTCGGCAGTCGCCGCTCTCCGATGGAGTGTCTCATTGACGGCCTTCTGAGCGGTCGTGGTAGCCGCACCAGCCGCAAAAGTCGAGACGGCACTGGGGTTTGTCGGGCCACTAGACTGGCTGAAAGGCGACTCGGGACGAATGTCGTCGAGGGGTGGATAAGGGATGTGTTTGGCGTCGGAGTATGGGGTGACGTCATGAGGAGCGGGATCGACAGGGGCGAGTTTCTCTGATTTCTCGGGTGCAACTTGCATGACCGATGGAGAGGGAGTCGGTACGGGGTCGATGGAAGCTGGTGTCGGTTCGCGGGCAGCTTCGACCTCTGACTCAGCCGTCGCGGGAGCTGGAAGCGCGGTCGGTTCTGGTTCAGGCATAGGAGTTGGTTCGACGACCGGTTCCTCTTCGAGACCATGAACTGCGACGGTAGGGGATGGTTCCTCAAGAATAGTGATGGCCTCGGGAGCAGCTACGATGTCGACGACGGGTTGCTTCTCCGAGATTTTGTATTCGTTGATGCGGCCAGAGGGGGATGGAGAGAAGAGGCCTGTAGCTGAACGGCTAATACGAGAGAACATGGCGTGAAGGGGTGAGTCGTTGACGAGGTCGTAAGAGGGAGATGGTCAATGCAGGGAGGGAAGGTGCTGAGGACGGGGTCGCACCCACTTGGCTTTGCTTTTATATCGTCGCCCGAGACTAAACAACCCGCAGTCCGACGGAATGTTCAGGCTAGGTAAATATGCGGAAGTAGCAGGCGAGAGTGAAATTGCGAGTTGGCCTGGCTTGGGAGCCACGCTGCCCAGTGACCGGCGGGCGAGGTGGGGCACGCTTTCCAACTCCGATCATCGAGAAATGACCTCAGAGCTGGTTATCGGGCGTCGTTCTAGCACCTTCGCGGGCTCCATCGTCTTATGGCGGGGGCGGCTGGGAGGTGCTTTTGCTCTTCATTTGTGGGAAGTCGTATAGTCGGGGTGTTTCAATGATGGTATTCGTAGTGGATCACTCACGTCGATCCACCAATGTTCTCTCCTTTTCGACAAACCTTCCCCCGTGGGTCCTTAAGCGCAGTCCTTCGTCCTCACCCTCTCCTTCCTTACTAAGAACAGCTCTGATAAAGCTGGAGGATGGTTTCGTTCAAGCGTTTGGGACTTCGTTGATCGAATTCGAACCTGAACTGACGACGGTCTCTATGCCCGGTGCGAGAGGAGAGTTGCAGGGTCCACATAAACCATATATTGAGGCGTACACCTTTTCCTTTTCTTTTTCGAACCGCTTACTAACATAGTACACGTCCAGACTACAAACTATTACATCTGCTTGCTGCTGTGTGCCATTCTCCTTCGACCTCAGCCCCGCGAGTCTACAGTTGTACCTCGTTCTCCAATCAACCCCTTGCAATATCAATTGGCCCCGTAAAAGAACTCGAGCGCTTCCGAATGAGCCCCTCGAATTCCCTCCTCTCGACTTCTGTACCAGTTCGTCGCTTGGATTCCTCCTGGCGTTGCGTCTGGCCCAGTAACCTCGACTCCACCGCTGGACGGGGCTAAAACGGCGTCGTCCTGGTCGTATCTGCACGCGATGTCCTCGATTGGTAGATTCGGAGCTGGCGACATGCTAGTCGTAACTTCCCTGAACCGAAAGCCGTCTGGCGCGTCGGGCAGATTGTCGTTTCCGTTTGGGTGATTGGAGCCTCGGAAAGGCTGGAGTTCGAAGATCCTGGCCTTGAATCGCAAGTCTCCATCACGCTCATTCTCGCCCACGTGCAAGATCAAGCCAAAGAGAGGTCGCGAATTCGCTCCAATCGACGCCGGTAGCCATCTCCTCGCCAGCCCTCGACTCTCAAACCCTTGTCGGTTTGGTCTCAGGCGGACCAAGTCCCCCAGCTGGATTCGCTCAGGTCCGTAGTAGAGCCCGTGGTATCCAAAACTACCGTCTGCTTGCTGAACGAGCTCGAAGGGATTGTATTGCGTCTCGATCCTAGCAGCTTGACGGAGTGCGATGGAGTAGGGGAGGATCGCTAGGTCGTATTGGCGGGGGAAGGGGTCAGGGAGGGGATCCAGGCAATCGGGGAGAGGGCGAAACCTGTTTAGCGCTTCTGCCGAACGCATTCGCTGTCCTCCGAGCCATGGGAGCGGCCTTTGGAGGAAATTATGCGGCAGGGGTTGGGTTTTCCATGCGTGTATCCGGGTTTCGTTAACAATGTAATGGGTGTTGACTCCAAGGAGTGCGACCTTTGAGGTCTGCGGTGGTTGGCCTGGAACCTTTGAGTGGACCAACGCTGGCCACCAGCGAATTGTCTCCTCTCCTCTTATCCACGAGTCAAGCGGATCGACCGAGACCCAAACGAGCTCCAGAGGGCGATGTCGGGAGGGTGTGGCCCAAGGGGCTTGGTGGTTTTGGATAGCGGCAGCTAGGAGCGGCGGACGCCATTGGGGATTGAGGGTGGGACCTCCGGTGGCCTCGAGCAGATACTTCTTTGAGCGACTCCAATGTATAAAAGGCTGGACTATCGGAGAGTGCTCGTCATCGCTGCCGCCTTCTATCCCTCCCTCTCGTATTCCACGCTCTGCTCCGCCATCTCCGCCGCCTGCTTGGGGGGTTTGATCTCTGCCCGCCGCTCCGTGGGAGTTTGAGGACCGTCTCCGTTCATGACCATAAATCCACTCTTCATTGATCATTTCCTGAGGCCTGCCAGTGTGAAGGGTGCATTGACAGGCCTCATCACCCGCTGCAAAGTAATTATCATCATATAGCCATACTGCATGAAAGGCAAATTCTCTTGGGGTTCTGAACCGCTTCCTTCCACCTGTGAGAACGCATGTCAGTGTACTGGATTCTAGTATGAGGAAAGTAAAACTTGCCAAAACCAAACAAATATGAATCAATCTGTGGTTTTGAACTGTTTCTCTCTTTGACCCAAAGTGCATAGCCTTCAGGCTAGATCAAGTAACAAGTAAAAACGAGTAAGAATGTCATACAATATTTTCAGTGGCCTGCAAGTTTCTTACCCAAGTACTTATGTGCCACGCCTTGTCAACTATGTGTAAAAGATTCATCAGCCAAGCTTCTACCTCTGCATGTCATCACTTACTATCAAGTCCTAGATGTTCTGCAATGAATGTTCCAACAAAGCCTCTCCAGTAAACCGCCCTAGGGTCATTATCATCCAATCTTTTATAACCCTCATGGTCACCGTAATCCAACACTGCATCTGGTGCTCCTCCCCTTCCAGGTAGATTTGGGAAGTAGAGTGTCCTTGCAGGGTCAGGCAAATCTATTGCAAGTGGAAAGTGTTTGGCTTGCCGCATGTTTGGTTTTTGGTGTCTGTCTTTTTCTTTGAGAGGGGACACCTTATGTCTGTTGTACTACTGCAAGAGGGGAGAGATGGGGGGAATGTGGTGGGGTATATATACCCTCATGGTGTTGCTTAGTCAGAGGGTGGGGTGGGTGGAGCATGTCTCACTAATGAGTCATGCTACCTCATGACATCACATGGTGGGGCACATTTTTTCCCATGGAGATAAGAGAGATGACAACCAGCTGAGGCATCACCTCACAATACACAATCAAGATTTTTGGGGTATTTCCCATTTAGTAATCTTAATCCTATTCACTGGGGCCAAGTAAACCTTGTGCTAGTATGAGGCAAGGATGGCACAATCATGACAACAGTCTCTGTCTGATGATTAAAGGTGCCCTCCACCTGCAAGCAGAGTTCCCATCACATTCAGGGTTTGACTGCGTGAATTAGGCAGTGTGCGGAGATAGGGGGATTGGCTGTTAGTTCCATATCAAGAAACCCCAGCGCAGCTTTTCACCCACAAATACCATCTCAATGCCTTGGTTTTCTCCCCTAGATGCACCACATGGTTCATGTGCTTCTCTGGAATATTGACATCTGGTTGGTTGCTGCTTCTGGTTCTCTTGATTTTGTCAAGTTGTGACATCTTCGTACATGAATCGGAGGGGTCTGGGGGTGATGACCTCGTGATCACAAGTCATCATAATAACAATCATCCCGTCACGTGACACTCCCGGGCCCAATTCCCGGTTCCTTGTCGCCTCACTTTCCCCCTCACATTCCTTACTCATCTGCCTCACCGTGATCATGCTGCCATTACTCATTCAACGCATAAGCCCTTCCATCATATTCCTTAATGTTCTTTACCATTCTAGGATACCTTAAGCATAGCCACTCCTTAGTATTTAACCACGATGGAATGAAGAGGTTTGAAACGAGGCCGAAGCAGTCCACAATGGCAATGACGAAGCTATATAGCTTCAGCTTATGCTAACAGTGTCTGAACACTTTATCCCGAGTGTTCGATTGGTGCTGGGTCCGGCTTTCACGCTGGACTAGCAGAGTTGGTGGGCTTCTGAGGGCAAAATGGATAAGAGGGGGTGAAAAGGCTTATCGTGAAAAGATAACACGAAAGCCGTATTTATATTCGTCTAAGCATAGTACAGGAATATTCTACAGTATTCTAAATAGTTCTTCGTGTTTCTAGGACATTCTCTTATGCAGCAAGGGGCTCGGGTTGCGCGGGCGGCACGGGTGCGCGTCTTGGGCGCCTAATGCCCAATCGGGTAACAACACGGTCCCGAGTCCGTCCCGACGAGTCAGGACACTCTGTGACATCACAGGTAGATTACTAAGATGGATCCGTCGAGCTCGAAAGGCTTAGATCGGCGGTTCCATTGGGAAATAACGTGAACGAAAGTCCGACCGGTTTCCCAAATGAGACCGGCCTAAAACGGTAATTAACGCATTTCTACGTGTATCAATCCTGTTGCCTTTTGAAAATGTGTTCGTGAAGCAAGAGGCAAAACAGTATCGGATTTATTAAATACAGTATCTACATTCGAGCGGGGAAGGAGTATTTATGCTACATTAGTTGGGTGGGCGCCGCGTAGACGCGGTCCCACGGTTTCCTAACAGCATGTTAGCTCCATCAAGGCATCACGAAGGTCTATGGAGGAAGTCAGTGGAATGTGGAGGCTCAAGATGTCGGTGACATTTTTGCAAAGTGCGAGGACGCCGCACACGCATATCTAATGATTTCCTCTGAGGGTGTTTAAATTCAGCAAACGTGATTGGGAAGAGAGTTTGAATAGGTTCCAGGCCGGGGACTCAGACCTTGCACCTTAACATCTAGTCCTCTTATCTTCCTCCCTGCCAGTTGATCTGCAAGTGTGACGCATTTTGAAGGACTTCGCACAAGCCCATCCTGTTATTGACAGTGCAAACCTTCACCTGTTTTGATGGGTGAACACATGACCGTGTCAGCTCTGATGCCATTGTTTGCAGTGAGTTGGTGTAATGCAAACCGAAAATTGATAACGGCTTCTGTTCATTTGTTGATTCTTGGTTTTAGACTCAATGGGTAACACGTCTCAATAGGTCTGAGCAAGATGAGGGACGTTTGCGAAGCATGCTTCAAGGTCAGAGATGCCGAAGCTCGGAGAAGCCCTCAAGCGCGAAAGCAATTAAAATTGCCGTGGACGGATCTTAAACACGTGAACGACGACAGTGTAATGAGAGAGAACAGAGATCGAGGTTTGAAGGCATGATTTAAGAGTGTGAGAATAGTCGACTCGTTTGCGGCGGTATAAGAGTAGTAGTCAGACCCACCGGAATACGCTGGCGAGCACGAGCATGCACCCGCAACTGGTTCGGAGGTGAGAGCTCGGATGTGTCATCGACGACCGCGTTGCCACCGGTGTTGGACCCTCCCCCATCACGGCTACAGGAAGCGCATTGATCTCAGAGCGGATCCGAGCCCAAGTTACGATCTAACGGATGAATCGGTCCGGCGCTCGTATAATATCCCCATTACTGTAAGGCCTCTCATGAGAGTATGGCATATGTCAGTAGAACGAGGGCTTGGTCAGCCATCGAGCCAAGAATGAGGGGAGCGCCCGCGCGCCAAATCGAGACCTCCTAGCAATTCTCACTACCTTCACCACTCGCCTGTCCAGGCATCTAGACCGTTAGAGTGATGGAAATATGATCGGAAAGGGTAATTTGAATGGATTCCGGTCAAATAATCTGCGCCTACGTTCCCCAGGTGTGGAGCGAGAGGAAGACGGACCTAAGACCACATAACGTTTTGCGCACGCCATCCATACCCACGTTCTCGTTTCCAACTGTACTGCCCTCCACATCAACCCATTTGCACTTTTGGAAGATTTCATTCGAGGAAATCGGCGTATAGGATCACACGCGGGTCGAGCTGACGTTGCGATGGACCATCCCGTACTGGACCATCCCGCACTGGTAAGGCGCCGCGGGGTTTGTGTCGATGGCCGTCGGCTGCGTTAACACGAGTTTATAGAAGAGCTGTTTCCAAGACCTCAGGCATCTGTTTATCGAGTTCGCGAGACTCAAAGAAGAACCAGAATATGAGGAGAGGGGAGGTGGATATGGCGATGTTCGTGTCTGCACGCTTGACTCAGAAACCTTGGAGTCCAAGCTCGTCGCTGTAAAAACAATCCGCCTCAGAGCGCACCACAGGGAGCCTCTAAGGCTTGTGTTTGTTCGTCAAATTAGTGCATGGATTTCGATTGAATTTCTGACGATCACTCCGTAGCGTTTAGCTCGGGAGCTCAAAGTTTGGGCGAGGCTTCAACATCCACACGTCTTGCCCGTGCTTGGTTACTACCTTGACAATTACTACAGAACCGCGGTCCTAATATCCGAATATCAGCTACGTGGCGATCTCAAGGAGTATCTCGAGCAAGAGGATCCTTCCTGGGATATACGTCTACAACTGGTAAGCTTCTCGGGTCGGATTTAAGTACCCCCAGGCTAATCGAAGTCCAAGATCCGTGATGCAACGGATGGTCTTATCTATCTTCACAGTCAAGACCCTCCCATTCGGCACGGTGACCTGAAACCGGTAGCTAATATTGTTTTTTGACTCCATCTCTCAGCTGAAGTGAGATCTATCAAGGGGAATGTTCTCATTGGTGTCGAACGGCGGGCGATGCTCGCCGACTTCGGCCTCTCGCAAACCCTGGAAGCTGAGCCGACCGGACTTACTACTAGTAGTGGCCTCAAAGGAACGGTTCGGTATTTTAGTCCCGAGCTCTTGGAGCAGGGCGTCCGCCCTGATTTATCCAGTGATATGTGGGCGTGGGCGTGCTTGGCCCTCGAGGTACGCATCGAAGACCAAGTGCAAGATCTCGGGCTGTACATTGACGGCATCTGCAGGGACTGACGGGCAGAGCACCGTATGCCACCAGGACAGGTGATGCGGCTGTGATACTCGCGCTCGCGTCCGGTGAACTTCCAAGTGAAACCGAGAGCTTACTTATTCATGTCCCGGATCTCAAACTCCTTTTGAGCAAGTGCTGGAGTTCCGCACCCTCTGAACGGCCGTCGGCCGTCTATTGTCTTGGCATCCTCAATTCAACATCGTCTGTGTCGCATACTAGTGACAAAATTGAAAGGTGAGTCAGGCGAACGTTACTCGTACGGTAGTGATGTGCGAGGGTTTGGGGGTCGTTTAGCGTTCATATGGCTCATTGCCCTCCTTCCCCATGCAGTACTGCGGGTCAATGGGCTTCTCTACACCAAGACTCGCCCCCTCCTCCCGCTTTGAGCTTGACTCCCACTCGTGACATCAACCACCGTCCATCGTGGGCATTCCGTCCCACTCAGGAGGACCTCTTCGATCGATTAGACGAGTTCTTCCCGAACCATGATCTTGAGCGGCCGATCTTCGACCCAGTCCAAATTGCGAATGAGGGGCTGCCGTCACCCGTTGAAGAAGCCCTGCTTCCACCCACCCCTACAGCTACATTAAGGGAGGCGAAACTCAAACAACGGAAGAGCATCCGGGTCAGAGATGAAGAAAGGAAGAAGGTCGAATCTGCGCGAGAGCCCCCAGCAAAGGTGGCCAATTTGGGACGGAGGAGGAGTACGAAGCTATGGGATATCGAGGTGGAGGAAGCCACGCCCGCTCCTGTTAAAAGTGGGGTGTCACCGACCATTCCCGAGTCACAAACAGGGCCTGCTCCAGGCCTATGGTAATTAATCTGGCGCTGAGCCGCTCAGCGGCACCCGGGGAGCTCCTCGTCGCCGAGATTCATATCCAATTTGAGTGAGCAAAATGCTATCAATTCCAGTGTTCTCCTGCACCGATATCGCAGAGCGGTTGGAGTTCTCGTCCACCCCTATCCAGCCACTTTAGCGATTCAAACGCCGGTACCTCGACGTCCCACGATCGACGTGATATCTTAGAGGAGCCGATCAGGAGCCTTCTGTTCGCCAGGCTGTTCATTTTTACCTCTTTCTGCGTGCACCAAAAGATAGACTATTGTACGCGCGTTTCGACAGCCACTTAATTGTCCGTTTCTAACAGAGATCAGGGTTATTGCTATTAGGCCTATATTTGACAGGATGCGTAGTGCATGAAAGTATGTGCATAGTGAGAGGGAAAGGTCTGATGAGAAAATGCTGTCCTATGAATGAAAACCTGGGAAGATCCATCCAGGCGGGAGATCGAGCCAAACATGGTCTTTGAGGCCCTCGGCGGTTGGCCGTTCCTCCGGATCCCAGGTGAAGCATTTGAGACGGAAAGATTCTGCTCCCGCGGACAGGTGAACGTCGCTGGGGACTGGTGGTGCCATCTTGTTGCGGCTCACCTGAAACGATGCCCCGTTAGAGAGCGAGACCTTTAGATAACGAACCCACCTTAATCATAACCGAACCAAAATCATCTTGTTCCCAAGGACGTCGCCCAGCGAACATCTCAAAGAAAACACATCCTAGACTCCAAATATCCATCTTGATATTACAGCCGTTCTTGTAATCGGGGAGCAGCTCAGGAGCCATCCAGAATATGGAGTCTTGCATAACCGCCATGGCAGCATTATCGGAGATCTCCTCTGTAAAAAACACTCTATCAGTGAAATTCCATAATGAAGCGGAAGGCAAAAAAAAAAGACTTACCACTAAGTTTCCAGATTCCGAAGTCGGAGATCTTGCAATTGCCTGAGGTTTCGACGAGGACATTGTACGCCTTGATGTTCTACCACGACGCTCGGTAAGCTGAGCCATTAAGACCTCATCAGTAAAACGTACTCCGTGAATAATATTGTTTGCGTGCAGGTATGCCAGTCCGTCGATTATCTGGCCGGTGAACGACTTGATAATATCTTCTTCGAATTTACCGAATTGTCGAAGACAGCCGCCAATGGAACCGCCGGGGACGTACTCAAGGAAGCTACAAATGAGACACATGATCAGATGACGCGGCGACTATCCGGACGCGAATTCCTTACACGTTGAAGAATTCCTTCGTCTTTTCGAAACCGAGGTATTGGACGATATTCGGATGTTCCACCTTCTGCAAAGTTTGCTGCTCGGCTTCGAGAGCCTTGACAATGCTGACCTGCCGAAGGTCGCGCAGGTCGCTAATAGTCTGAGGCATCTCGACTTGCTTGATGGCCATCATCTCTCCCGTGGTGGCATTGAGAGCGAGGAAAACGCGGCCGAAGGTACCCTTGCCAATCAACTCTCCCTTCACCCATCTGACCCCAGCTGGAAGGGGGTAAAACGGTCAGAATACAATTAGCCTGAGTAAAAATGAAAACTCACGTCGAGGAGCAGACCCAGTCGATGACTCGGGAATGGTTGATGGCACCCCACTCTTAGCCCGGCCGAGAGTGAGTTCCGCCGCATGACCCGCATTGCTACATGGGGTAAGGAGAGCGATAAGCCATATGAACGCTAAAGGATCCCCAAAGCTTTTGCATTTCACTATCCTATGAGTAACGTTCACCTGACTCACCTTTCGATTTTGTCACTAGTATGCGACATAGACGATGTTGAATTGAGGATGCCAAGACAGTAGACGGCCGACGGCCGTTCAGCGGGCTCAGAGCTCCAGCACTTGCTTAAAAGGAGTTTGAGATCCGGGACATGAATAGGTAAGCTCTCGGTTTCACTTGGAAGTTCACCCGACGCGAGCGCGAGTATCACGGCCGCATCACCTGTCCTGGTGGCGTACGGTGTTCTGTCCGTCAGTCCCTGCAGATGGCGTCAATGTACAGTCCGAGATCTCGCACTTGGTCGTCGAGGCGTACCTCGAGGGCCAAACACGCCCACGCCCACATATCACTGGATAAATCAAGGCGGACGCCCTGCTCCAGGAGCTCGGGACTAAAATACCGAACCGTTCCTTTGAGACCACTACTCGTAGTAAGTCCGGTCGGCTCGTCTTCCAGGGTCTGCGAGAGACCAAAGTCGGCGAGCATCGCCCGCCGTTCTACGCTGATGAGAACATTCCCCTTGATAAATCTCACTTCAGCCGAGAGCTAGCATCAAGAGCAAAAGTAGCTACCGGTTTCAGGTCACCGTGCCGGATGGGTGGGTCTTGACTATGAAGATAGGCGAGACCATCCGTTGAATCACGGATCTTTGGACTCGAACTCTGTTTAGCCTGTGACGGACTTAAATCCGACCTGAGAAGCTCACCAGTTGTAGACGTATATCCCAAGAAGGATCCTCCCGCTCGAGATAGTCCTTGAGATCACCACGAACCTGATATTCAGATATTAGGACCGCGGTTCTATAGTAGCTGTCAATGTAGTAGCCAAGCACGGGCAAGACATGCGGGTGTTGAAGCCTCGCCCAAACTTTGAGCTCCCGAGCTAAACGCTAGCGAGTGATGGTCAATAGTGCAATAGAAATAAATGGCTTGTTTTGACGAACAAACACAAGCCTTAGAGGCTCCTTGTGGTGCGCTCTGAGGCGGATTGTTTTTACAGCGACTAGCTTGGACTCCATGGTTTCTGAGTCAAGCGTGCAGACACGAACATCGCCATATCCACCTCCCCTCTCCTCATATTCTGGTTCTTCTTTGAGTCTCGCGAACTCGATAAACAGGTGCCTAAGGTCTTGGAAACACCTCTTCTATAAACTCGTGTTAAAGCAGTCGACAGCCATCGACGCCAACCCCATGTTGCCTTACCAGTGCGGGATGGTCCAATACGGGATGGTCCATTGCAATGCTGCTTCGACCTGTGTGTGATCTTATATGTCGAGTTCTTCGAACGAATTCTTCCAAAAGTGGAAATGGGTCAATTTGGAGCGCAGTGCAGTCGGAAACGAGAATGTCTGGATGGGTGGCGTGCGCAGAACGTGATGGGACCGTGTTAGCGCGTATTTGCGTCCGTCTTTCCACTCGCTCACCACCCGGTGAACGTAGGCATGGGTTACTTGAATGAAATCCATTCAAAACTCCCTTTCCGATCGTGTGGGCATCGTTCAACCTGCCTAGTTGCCCGGACAGGCGGTCAAGAGGGTAATGCGACTTGCTGGGAGGTCTCGAATTTGCGTCTGGAACGCTCCCGTCATTCATTGCATGATGATTGACAAGGCCCCCCGTTCCACCGACATACTTCATAACCCTTTGAGACGTCTTAATGGAGCTTTTTACGGGCGACGGACCGGATCATCTGTTTAGATCCTGACTTGTCTCGGACAAGCCGACCGTTTGGGCGGACCTGAAGATTAAGGAAACTCGATCACAGAACGGCTTAGTTGAACCATAAGACCTAGTCTGATGCTAATCATCCCGCCCCTTGCTGGTGGCCCGAGCTCGTTCATGCGACTACCGGACCAGCCCACCGACTCCTCGTGGTTCGGCCCCCTCTAGCTGCTTCAACCGCTATGCAGAGAGAACGGATATTAATATAGAAAGTTAGATATTTAACCCTGTTTCGTTGGTCTTTTCATTAATTCCCGTTTTGGCTGGCCATGGGCTGGTAACTCGGCGAGATGAGGCGCACGCGCAATGCGTGCCTCAACGCCTGAGACGCCGAAGTTCTGAGAAGCCCACAAAGTGCAAGCAATTGTAGGACCTTGAACATGTGGTGGGGTGACACTGTACGAGAGAGGAGGAAATTCCATTTTAGAAGGCATAAATTAAGAGCAGGAGACCAGCCGAGAGTTCGCGGAGGAGGGGCCATCTACAAAGAGAGTCGGCGGTCAATGCCGAAGTACGTTAGCAAGCACGCACATACGACTACTTCGGGGGGACGTGGTCGAGGGCACGAAAAAAATAAATCGATGGATTTTCACATCTACTTTGACGCAGGCTGTGAAGTAGGATTGCCGGGGACGACGATGGAATCAGAGACCGAAGTCAGTCGGCCCGCCCCTCATCAGGACCCGGGAAAGCGCGGACATAGCTTGGATTCAGAGCAGGACGGAACCGACCCGATTTTGGATGACAAGTTGGATCCAAAGAACAGGACGGAAGGGCCCCTGTGGGTAGGGGTTGGATCGGTGGGTAGGATGTTCAGGCCCCCATCTGTACACGAGGTCGGATCATAAGAAGGACGGATGACCCATGGCAGCCCCTCCCCGAGTGCCTCACAAATGAGCGAGATCCAAGTGACTCGGCCACAATACAGATAAAATTATTGACAATTGGGGCGAAAATACTCGTTGGTTAGCCAAGTCAGCGGACCCATCTAGGCACGGCAGCGAGGCCGAAATTAAGATCGGCATATCATATGTGTTGTACAGTTTGAGCGTCATTGTATAAGCAGGTAGGACACTTATTATTTAAGCAAGTTGGACAACATCGAAGTGTCTTACATCAGCGGGCAAGACAGAACCCCTCCAAAACGGGGTATTCGGATCCAACCTCCGTAGACAAGGCCTCGGAAGCACTGAACCGGACTTTTGAAGGTCGGAAACTTAAAGTAGGAGACATTAAGGCAAAATTCATAGGTTGGTGTTCAAGGATAGGACGGAAGTGATGAAAATGCAGAAGGACGAAACACCCCCAAAAAGGGGGGGTTCTGGATCCAACCTCTCTGAGGGCTTTCCGGGGTCCTCCCTCATCTGACTCACCTACTGTCACCTCTCCATCACTGGAGATCCATCCCTGCAGCTACTCAATTAGCACTTATCCTCAGGCCACTCCAAGCCGCAGTCTTAGTAGGGGACGTTCTAACTAGGACTGATCACCAAGGACACAGTTCCACCACTCATCGCAATGCAGAGCGGCTCGACCATAACAGGTGACGGCAGTGAAGGCCCTTTGAGTCCTGGTGATCCGGGAACGCCTGTCATTGGCGGCAGTTCTCTGACAAACGAGGCTCCTCCAGCGGCGATCAAGTGGGCTAAGGGAGAGTTGATTGGCAAGGGTACCTACGGCCGTGTTTACCTCGCTCTCAATGTCACTACGGGAGAGATGATAGCTGTCCGGCAAGTCGAGATGCCTCAAAATATCGGCGACGAGGACGACCTGCGGCAGGTCAGCATTGTCAAGGCTCTTGAAACCGAGCAGCAAACCTTGGAGAAGCTCGACCACCCGAATATCGTTCATTGTCTTGGTTTCGAAAAGACGAAGGAATTCTTCAATGTGTAAGTAAATCCTCCGTCCGCATAGGCTTCGCGTGATCATATCAATGTGCTTGCATATATAGCTTTTTGGAGTACGTCCCTGGTGGTTCCATCGGCAGCTGTCTTCAACGACTCGGCAAATTCGAAGAAAATATTATCAAGTCGTTTACTAAACAAATAATCGATGGACTTGCGTACTTGCACGCAAATAAGATCATTCACCGAGTGTGTTTTCAGTAACGAGGGCTTGATATATCAACTCATGGAGCGTCATTGTAGGATATCAAGGCGGACAACGTCCTCGTCGAGACTTCGGGCAATTGCAAGATTTCCGACTTCGGTATCTCGAAACAGAATGGTGAATCATTTGGCCTTCGGTTCCTTCATGGAATTCTACTGATAGTGTGACGTTTATATAGAGGAGATCTATAAGAATGCTGACATGACGGCCATGCAAGGATCTCTATTCTGGATGGCTCCAGAGGCGCTGCATAGCGACAAGGGCTATAGTGCCAAGATTGATATTTGGAGTTTGGGATGTGTTTTCATTGAGATGTTCTCTGGGAAACGTCCTTGGGAGGGAGATGACTTTGTTTCGGTTATGTTCAAGGTGGGCTCCGACATCCGAGCACCTGAGCCTTGCGCTCTAACGGGGCGTCGTTTCAGGTTGGCCACAACAAGCTGACACCGCCAGTTCCCAGCGACGTTCAACTGTCCGCGGAGGCGGAAGACTTCCGTCTCAAATGCTTCACTCAAGATCCAGATGAACGGCCAACTGCGGAAGACCTCAAAAGTCATCCTTGGCTCAAACTGCCGCCTGGATGGATCTTCGAAGGTTTCCATTGAAATTCAAATGTCGTCGCGCCGTTCTCCCTCACCTCATACTTTCATTCACCGCGCATCCGTTGGCGGTAAAGTGTCTTTCTTCGTAGGAGAAATACCTCCGCTGAGTTAGGCTATTTATTAACAGAGTATGATGATGCAAATGGTTTGTATTTTTGTATATGGCAAAAGGGTGGTCAATCGTTGCTGGCCAATACCAGTCACGGTGATGCGCCCGTGGACTTCTCATTGTCCGCGTAGTGCGAGCGATCGTGTTTGTTCAACGTATGTGAAGTCAGTAGATACTATAGGAAGACGGAAAGCACAGCGGAGCTGGAAAGAAACTTCAGCCACAACGATCTGCCAGGTTCCGGTACAAGCCTTTCGAGGGTGTGCCATTCGAGGACCCTGACCTGCCGAACGACGGCAACGATGACAACCCGCGCTCCCTCGGGCTGTAGGTTCGTTATATTAGCTCTTCCATCTTTATACTCTGTAAAGCCCTAGCTATATCGCGTTTTCTACTGAACTGTAAGACAAGTAACGCGAAGTGACCGAGGTCAGGAGTTGAAATCGAACTCTTCCACGACCCTCCCGGCTTCCGCACCCGGGTGGTCAACCACCACAACAGGCTCAGAGCACTGCTCAGGGTAAAGGTCCGTACGGTGCAGCTTTCCTCGAGTCGATCATCAACCTGCCGTTAGAGGCCTTCCGAAATCAGATCGTCAACTTCAAGGCCAAGATCAAGGCGCTCGAGGATCAGAGGGATAGGCTCATGCAAGTCAAGACGCCACAGACCATGGAACAGGCGCAGAGGTTCCACGTTCAGGCGACCGGTCTGCACAACATTATGCCGGCAACTGGCCGTAGCGTACGCGAGGCGTCAAGCTGCCTCATTGGGTCTCCAGCAGTCGGAAGCTGGCCCCTCAGGACAGCAAGATGGGCAGCCTCCGGCGATGGGTCCTCAAGCTCTTCCCCAAGCTGGCCTCAGGTCCCGGGAACTTTCCCTCTACTCCCCGGCCTGAACGTTCCCTCAGAGCAGCTCGTCAAACCTAAGGAGAAAGTCAAAGCGGCTATTGGTCTTTTCCGCAATAAGCGTATGTTCGATTCGTCATCAATTGTCCGCGTTTAAGCTGACCTTGCCCTATTTGTTTCTAGGTGACTACATGTCCATCTACCTGGAGAGCGAGCAGGGAGATTTGTTGGAGCAGAGCATTCACCTGACCCAGAGCCTGCTGAAACAAGTCGCGCAGAACCTCGTATCGTTCGTTGTCCTCGCTCTGAACGATGAGGACGAGTTGAATCAAGTCGCTCAGGCGGTAAGTCGTGTTCAATCGGTTACATGTCGCTAACTGTTCATCCTTTGTAAGGTGGTAATCCTCACCGACCAAGCTCAGATCTTACAGAAACAGCCTTCAGAGAAGCGCTTCATCTTCGGGCTCGGTGACCTGAATACCTACAGGAACAACCTCACGATATTCCTGATGCGTTTCAACAGTCTTAAACAGCAGGCGATAGCTCTTCAAGACGCGCAAGTTGGAAGTTGATCGAGAGATCCTATCCAAACCCGACCTTAGAAAATTGGTCAGCTCTGATTCTTTGTTAATTTAGGGTTTGCATGTCGTCCTGTGCATAATAGACTCGGACTCCGAAATACATATATGCTTCCACGCTAGGTTTGAGGGTTTTATCCTTATAAGAGGTCCCAGGCATAAAAGTGGAGAATCAATTTATGCGGAAAAACGGGCCTGCCGTGCTGACTTAAGCTTCGTGCATCCGCTTTTGCTTCTACTAATATTCAGAAGTGACCTCGTGATGCCAAACAAACTAACAGGCCACTTGACGAGAGGTGGTAGGCAAAACCGAACTTCCCTTAATACAATGCTCCCGGGCTGTGTTGAACATTGGGGAATTCATCAGCAAAACTGTCCGCGAATCGGAACTGCTTACACCACCTTTTAGGGTCCACAAAGGTCCGCAATCTGGGGGTTGTACCCTATAATATATTGGGAACATGCTATGAAGGTGTGACGACTGGCCCCAAGCCTTGTGAGAACGACGGATCTCATGACCACTGCAAGGATCGCGCCAAGCTCGTACGTCGAAGACAGTAGTAACCAGGATGTGAGGGTCCTAGTGCAAGAGCAGCGACTCCATTGCCCCTAGTTACGGGTATTTCACCACCTGCCACCGTGACAGTGACCACCAGAAAGATGAAAAGGTTACTTTGTGACGTCAATTCGTTCGGTTTTCGATGATTACTATTCGGACCCGGTGGTAACGTGAACTAATAGGAATAGGAAGAGCGAGATGAAATTCGTCCGCGAGGCCAAGGCCTGCCTCAAAGCCGGAGACGCCGAAGCACGCCGAAGCCCTCAACGCGCAAAAGCAATTAAAAGCGCCTTAGCAGAATCTTTAATATGTCGTTGAGTGACAGTCTACGAGAGGGAAGGAGAATCGACCTTTGAAGCCATAAGCTCAAGAGCAGGAGACCAGCAGAGAGTTTGCGATATGCCAGTCGGAGTGAGAACCGCTAGAGGCTCCTCTCTCCAGCACCACTGGCGTAAAAGTGATTATTTTGGCCTAGGAGAGGCAGTTCATTGAGTTGTTACTTCTCTCCCAAGTTCAAGCCCCTCTACCAGAAAAGAGATCAGTCAGGTGGGCCCTCCAACCAACACGGGGGCACACGAATTTCGCTGACCTGTCGTCTAGATTGTTCCGCAGTAACCGAAGTTTGAGGCCCTGGGAAGTGCAGTCCCAGAGGGGCTGTGCACTGCGCTATTGTTCCGTTGATGTATCCAGTTCGGGCCCGCCTGTGCTGCCGTTGGCATTTCCTAACGAGAGTCGATTTACGGTCTCAAAATGGAACGCCACTTGCAGTAGCAGACACGGGACGATAATAATCCAAAATCTATTACATGAGGCAGCCTACCGAAGTCAAGGTGCGCGGGGGGACATGAAGACCCCAGATCCACCCCTCCCTAATACCAGAAGATGAGAAGGGAAACAGATCTTTGAAAACATTCGAGGGGAATCTAAGCAGGCAATAGCCAGGGTAAATGCCTAGATTTACAGTCAATAATTAGAAAACAAGTATTGGGAACCGGTTAAACTGGGTACTGGGGGGTGTTGAGGAGCGACGGACTTAGGGCGTACATACGTTACGTCAAACCTGGTCCTGAGCGGCCTCGCACCACTTGTCCAACAACCCGGCCATATTCTGTTTCTAACTGGACTGCGCTCTATCTCTCCTCATTCAAAAGGCCCGCTCAATCCGACTAGGTATCAGGCTATCGAGTAAAAGCAATAGTGCAATGGACGTTACTGCTCTGGTAAGGGGCAAGCGCTCTCGGTTATTGGTGCCTTACCACCGGTTCATAGGAACACTGTCTCGAAAGGCACAGGCATCTTGTAATCGATATTGGTAGACTCAACCCAGAAGTAGGGTATGAGGAGAAGATGGGTGGATATGGCGATGTTCGTGTCTGTATGCTCGACTCCGGCACCCGAGAGCCCAAACTGGTCGCTGCAAAAACAATTCGTCTCAGGGCGCAACATAAAGAACCTCAAAGACTCGCGTTTGTTCGTCGAATGGATTTTAAGCCCTGCCAAACCGTTCACTCCTTTTATTCCGTAGCGTTTGGCTCGCGAGCTCAGGGTTTGGGCGCGGCTTCAGCACCCGCACGTCTTGCCCTTGCTTGGATACTACCTTGATGAGAACCTAAAAATAGCGGTCCTAATATCCGATTATCAAACCCACGGCGATCTCAGGGACTATATCGAGCAAGAGAATCCTTCTTGGGCTATGCGTCTCCAATTGGTGAGTTTTCGGATTGAATCTACGGAATTTTGAAGCTTAGCAGAGTCCGCAGATCCGTGACACAACGGATGGTCTAGCATATCTTCATGGGGAAAATCCACCCATTCGGCATGGTGATCTTAAAACGGTAGACAATTACGTTTCTCGGCTCCATTTACCAGCTGACGTAAGGGTCCTTCAAGGGGAATATTCTTATCAATGCAAAACGACAGGCGATGCTCGCCGACTTTGGCCTTTCAAAGTCTCTGGAAGACGGGCCAACTGGACTCAGTACCAGTGATGGCCTTAAAGGGACCCTTCGCTATTACAGTCCCGAACTCATGGACGACCAGGAAGGCACCGGCCGTTACTTAACGAGTGATATCTGGGCATGGGCGTGTTTGGCTCTTGAGGTACGTGTAGAGAGACGAGGTGTCAGGTTTTGGTCTATTTTGAATGACACTACCTACAGGTGCTGACCGATAGGATACCGTATGCCGGGAAGAATACCGAACACGCCATAATTGTCGCGATCGTAATGGGTGAACCTCCAAGTGAAACCGACTGTCTACCAATTCCTATTCTAGATCTTAGGTTACTGCTGGCTAAGTGCTGGAGTCGTGAGCCTGATGAACGGCCGTCGGCGGGCTACTGTCTTCGCATCCTGAATTCAGCATTATCCGCCTCGCAAACTGACGACCGTACCGGAACGTAAGTTAGGCTCGGATTGGGGTTATTTAACCTTTGAAATCTTATCTTTTTTCGTCCCGTTTTGTAGTACCGTGGTTCAATGCGTTTCTCTGCGGCAGGACTTTCGGTTCACTGACGCAAGCACTCGCACCAATTCAACCGGGACTCAACCCCCGTTCCAAATAAACGCCATCGACGTTTCATTTACATATCCGAAGGCGGAAGTCGAGCAGGACACCAACTCCGCTTACAACGAGTGTTATGCCCAAGCGACGTCAGCTGCGCCCTCAAAAGGCGGTATTCCCCACGTTATTAGGGGAATCTGTTCTAAGGCCGAGGAACACTCGCTCGTCGGAGAAACCGATTGGACGATTGGACGGAATGCCACTGAGATGATCATGAACGATTATGATATTCCCTTACCCTCGCCCTGTGCTTCGGCCTCTTTTATCTCCGATTCAACGCCTAAGAATGGTCCCCACAGTGCTACTTCAGCCCATGTGTCAACGATTAAACCCATCCAGCTTCAAGAAGTATCCGAGGCTTACCCGGAAATGCCGGTCACGGGCCAAGCCGAACGTACGAGTGAGGGAGAGCAGAGCGCCCCTCCTGTACGCTTTGCTGGAAGCTTCACGAATGACAAGGACTCGGAGGAGGTAGATATTGGCCCTGATACAGAGCTATTGTCCCCGAGCTCTAGGTACGCCCCTGCCAGCCCGTCCATCCCATCAACGCGGGCCGAGTCGACCGGAGGGCAAAGTGGGGTGCGCAAGGCGGGACTCAACACGTTTTTATCGGACGGTACCAACCACGACGGTAGCCACGACAACGACAGCGATGCAGTCCCCCAGCGGTGCAACGCTCCTCAGAGGAGCGCTCAACTCGTTCCAGAACCTGTGAATCAAACGTGGGTCCCCCGTTCAATCGAGTTCAGGCGCCGAGAATCTTTCGACAAGCTAATTATCAAGGCGACGGCTGACGCCGAAAGTTATGCCATCGTTGAAATTACGCGAGTCGCAGATGGTGCCTCCATTCGAGGAAGCATGTTCTCAAAGGTGATAATGTTTTTGTGTCGAGTCGATTCACTACGGACATTGCGCTAACACCGATCCATGGTTCCATTCAGCTGCTCATTCCCTACGACGAATGGAAGCATTATCAAATATACCGCACAATACTAGGAGGAGCTGCGCTTGGACGACCTCTTACGGACAATCAGCTGATGATCTATTGTTGGGCATGGGCGGATGCAAGAGGTACTCTCACGTTCTATGTCCAACGGTATGAAGGAGCACAACGGGAATACCGGTTTATACTTCAGCGGGCTCTGGGTGAGGAGAACAGTAAAAGCAAGAGTAAACAGCAGGTTCATGGTCGAGATGAGCATACTATGTTGGGGCACAGGCCCATTTGGAGTGAGAGCGACCCTTCAAGTGCTCGCCATGGACTGGATCCCGTGAACGAACCGCCCCCTTCACTTCTCAACAACATGCGCCAACAAGCTGATGGGTGGTGGATCGCATCCCACGGACTATTTGCCGCCGCTGCCGCAGAAAGCGCAACGACCAGCTCTCCACTAGCTGAGAGCCCGGGACCCACTCCGCCCTCGGCTGCCACACCCTCTACAAGCCAGCCTTCCCAATATGCGACCAACACGCTCTACACGTCCACGAGTTCCACCCTTCAACGGGCGCACTCTACGCCGTTTGTGACCCAAAACAATCCTAACCCTCATCCATACTCTGGAACCGAACACGGAGGGCATAGACAACTCCGCCCTGGAGCCCTCGATTCATCAGCGAGGGAGATAGAATGGAAAATGCTACCCGCTACTACACCATCTCAGCTCAACCCTCCTCCTGTTGCTGCGTCATTTAACCCCCCTCCAACTGGATACAATGCATCACAACAGCTTACCCAGCTGTCTAGCGCTATGTTTCAGCCTTCCGTCAAGGCAACGGCCGGTAGTCGGAGAACTCTTCACTCGCCGATGTCCATGTCCAATTTGAATGGACCACGCATCATAAACCCAGCTGTCACTCTGCCAAAATCACAGGGGGTTAAACAAGCCCCCACCCGTTCAATCGAGTCGGACGCTCTTCTGCAAGCTCTCTACGTAGCGACAGCCTACACAATACTCCTCGCTCCCCTTGTTCACCCATCCATCCCTCACCGTCACCAAAACCCCCAATCCTTAACCCAAATTTGCTCTACAATGGCTCATAGGGTGGGAGCACTCGAACCCCCGGCAGGCCGCGAGATGTATGGGAACCCATTGTCAAGGAGTCATAGTGATAGAGCTAGTCTCTTTTCTCCGGGCGTCCTCGCCGACTCACCTATGAAAAGAAATCCAGCTTCGCGATCCCAGTCAAGTACTGGTTTGGCGGACGCCCTGACGCAGGCCAGGGCAGTTCGAGCCTCACTGCAGAACCCGTAGGGATCAAAACGCTCCAAACCCAGCTAGTAGTCCGGTTTCTTGTATCGATTGTTCTGAGTTAGCATTCCCCTCTCTTGAGCCTTGTCATCTACATAATATACAATATTGTCACGCGGAGAATGCCGTCGCCCAGCGCTTAGGTTCTATGAGCGCGGCATATTGATTAAACTTGTCGAGTGTATTAAAGGGGACATCATTAAACATAAGAAGGGCTAGGGGAATGGTTGATGAAAAGGAGTTCCGTTAGGTGGCAAGGACAAGAAAAACAAAGATAAACGAGATCGTTCTTTGTGGTAATAGTAACGAAATCGTGCATACCAAAAGTAATTTGCCTGATGCGAGTATGCAGAATTAGTGGTTCCTTTACCTCTTTTAAGAAGAAATTGGAAATCCCGCACGGAAGGGGCTCGAGGACCGCTGATCTTTAATCGGAGATTACCGAGATCAGATGCGACTCTCGTCTTAATTCGTTATCACCGGTGGTCACAGGCACGCAATAGAGAGGGTGCTGAGTGCGACAAAGAACACCGTACGGACGCGCTTTTGAGAGTTTAGCGTGACTTTGAAGGATGGTCCGGTGAACGCGACGTGGAAGGGGGTGATCCCTGGCCCTGACGTCACCGGCATGATCTGCCACCCACGCAACCAAACGAATAAGGTTATCAGTGGTCGATGTTCGCCGCTTTTGGGTGCCCGGTTTTAGTTTTTTGACCATATAAGAGAATCCGTCGAAACATTCTTTTTTCCTCGGCATGGGATATTATGATGTCTGAGGGGAGAAAGGGAATGGGGAAGCGCGCTTTCCCAGTTGAGACCGTGTTTGCTCCTTTCCCCTGTGTCCGCCTTGCCCTTGCATGTGGTCTTCCCAGCACCGGCAACCACGACTCACCTACTCTCGCATCTCCATCATTGAAAATTCCGTCTCCCCACCTGCTCAATCAGCAGCCCAGGTGGCTAATCCTCAGGTGATCCATAGCCACAACAGCAGCTGGGAAAATTCTAATAACGACTGATCCACAACAGCGCACTTCTACCATCCTTCCTATCAATGCAGAGCGAGCCGACCGCAACGGGACTTAACCTGGGACTCAGCGTCTTGAACCCAGACGACAGCAGCAACGACGATGCAGCGCCCATCCAACGCAACCCACCGCAGACGATCGCTCAGCTCTCCCCCGAACCTCTTCCCGTTCCAGGCGTTGCCCTAGAATTTCACTTCCCTCAACAGCCTCCTCTTCAACAACCCCAGTCGCCTTACACCGCTCATCCAACTCGACCAAGAGGTGCTCGACCGATGTCGGCCATCAGTAGGTCAAATCATGTGGGGTCAGCCTCATCGTTCAAACAGTCGGTGCCTGATGCCCGGAATAGCATGGTTAGCCATAAGCAGAGTCACCACCATGTCGTTCCGATGCTGAACTGACAACCCAACTTTGGTTTTGATACTACCCTGGCCATATTAAGAACGTTCCGCAGTCCGAACCAACGGTTAATCCAAGCCCGGCTCCGACCCCGATTAAGTTCGACCGCCGAGAATCAGTCGACAAGCTAATTGTTATGGTCACTGCTGATGCCGAAAACCATGCCATTGTTGACATTACTGGAGCAAAGGATGCCGCCTCCATCCGCGAACGTATGTTTTCAAAGGTAAATTACACTTTTCTGTCGAGTCGCTTCATTGCATACTACAACGCCCCATTGCCCCATCCAGCTGCGCATCCCTGACGACGACCGCCAGAATTACCAAATATACCGCACGGAACTAGGAGAAGCCGCGCTGGGTGATCCTATCACCGACGATCAGCTTATGATCTACTGTGAGGCTTGGGCGGATGCAAAAGGCACACTCAAGTTCCTCGTCCAGCGCAATCCAACGCCACCTCCTCAGCCGCAATCCGCAACACCTACTCAGGCGACTACTACCGGGATCGACTTGACCGCATTGGTAAGGCGTCGTTCGTGATAGTCGCTGGCGTCTTTGACGCTCGTTGACAGGAAAGCTGCCTCCAAGGCCTGAGCCATCTGTTTATCGGGATTGATAGACTCAAGAAAGAGGCGAGATAC
>KN822961.1:263316-283204 GCA_000827465.1 Tulasnella calospora MUT 4182
TAGTCAGCGTAACCACGATCGATTTCCGATTCTATAATCCCCCAGTGGTTTATTCTCGCATAGGACCCTGCGCTCTAAATGTCTGAATCGCTCACAACTATGAACGAACACCAACCTGACTATGCAGCCCTCGTACGTTTACACGAGCATTGATACCTATCCAGTCATCCTTAACACTGTATTACCAGAATGACTGTCTCCAGATGCTCAAACACCTTGTTGTCAGCATTGACAGGCTTAGAACTGAGACAAGCTACGAAGAAAAGAGGGGCGGATTTGGCGACGTTCAAGTATCCACATTAGATCCGGACACCCCTACACCTAAGCTGGTCGCTGCCAAAGCGATTCGTCTCCGGGTCCGAACCAGGGAACCTCAAAGAATTGCCTTCGTTCGTCAATTCACAATGTGACATCATCTGTCATTGTTAACCCTTCTCGTATTGCAGCGTCTCGCTCGTGAGCTTAAAGTTTGGGCGGGACTCAAACATCCACACATCCTGCCCTTGCTTGGGTTTTATCTCGACGAGGAGTACAAGAATGCAGTGTTGATATCTGAATATATGCCATACGGCGACATGAAGGACTTTATCGAGCAGCATGAACCATCCTGGGAACTGCGGTTGGACTTGGTGGGCAGTTCGACATGACTTGTACGCACTTACCAAGGCTAAGCTTGGTCCACAGGTCCGCGATATCACAGATGGGCTTGCATATCTTCATGGGCAAAACCCTCCTATTCGTCACGGTGACTTGAAAACGGTATGTCCTATCGTATTCGGGTCCAGATTATCTTCCTGATGTCTGAGTTTGATAAGGGGAACGTTCTTATTACTGCTGAAAAACGCGCGATGCTAGCAGACTTTGGCCTCTCAAAGGCCCTTGCGGAGGGACCGACAGGACTTACAACTAGCGAAAGCTTTAAAGGAACGCTCCGATACTGTAGTCCAGAGCTCGTGCTGGATAAGGAAACAGGAGAGTCTTTGTCAAGCGATATCTGGGCATGGGCTTGTTTAGTCCTTGAGGTACGTCGCGATGGTTGGCATCTACCGTATTCGGGCACTGAATACTGAGAGTACAGGTGTTGACGGATACAATGGCCTATGCTGAGAAGAGCTCTGAATTCTCGATCATAATTGCTCTTATGCATTATGAGCCCCCGAGCAACGTGGAGGCCCTCCCCATCCCGGTTCCAGCTGTAAAACGACTTCTAGGCACTTGCTGGCATAGTCAACCCGAAGAACGGCCGTCAGCGGCGCATTGTCTACATATCCTTACGACCGTGCTATCTGACCCCCACTCAAGCGATAATGTTGATAGGTCAGTTGGACCGTTGTATCGCTTGCAAGGCTGCAAGTCACACCACGCGATTTCTGACGGTCAAAGAACTTTTGATGGACTAATTTCGCCTTAACACCCTATAGCGTGGCACTCAAGGTTGGTGATCTACAGCTAGTTTCCCAACCCAATGATTCCGGGGATGGTGCTGAGGGAACTGAAGGTAGAACGGTAAGCCAGTCTGCGCTTCCGTTCGTGTGGAGTTCGAGACGTTAGGGCGCGATTCATGAGAGGGTATATTCGTTTAACTTCTAGGACGTCAATGAAGTGGCAGTCACTCAAGAAGACGAGGACAACGGGTTACACGTGCACACGGTTCCTCCAGTGCCGAACTATCTGGTCGCCGCTTCATCGCCCCCCACGTTCGACATCAACGACAGTGATCCACTTGACCATAATCTCAGCTGCAATGCATGCAACACCGTATGCCAATTCTTGGTAACACCTTGAGTTAACTAAAATACTCACTAATATCTCTTCGCTATTAGAACATCGTTGGGCTTCGTTACCAGTGCGCTAACTGCCCCTCATTCCCGTTCGCGTATAATCTTGTGAGCCGTGCTTCACGATTCATGTTAGGATAAGAAAATTAACGCGAGATTGTTTAGTGCGCTGAATGCGAGATGAAATCCTTTGATGTTCATCCTCGCCCGCACGTCTTTCTCAAATTCAACCGGAGGGTAGACCGGCCGGTTCAAACGCAACACCCCCTTCTCCCTAACATGCAGGTCTAATGCAAAGTTTTATCACTGGGTATGATGGCTAACTACGCCGATGGTTCTTAGATATAAGACTCCTATCTACAGACGCCGGCAAAGTCTTTCAGGTTCAGGTGAGTCTGAAACCGCCCGACGACGGATCTGCCAGTTTAGTAATATGTCTCTTACAGTAGAGCCTATCAAATTCCGTGGACCACCATCGGTGTATTGCGACCTCTGCATGACGATAATTGAAGGAGCGTGGTACCGTTGTGGGCATTGCAATGCCGATCTTTGTGACTTCCACGAGCAAACACACGACGCCACTCACGTTTTTCTTGTGATCAAGGAGGAGGTAAGAGCTGTTGTGCCACCGAATAGCAAAAATTTTTAGGACTAACGGCACCACCTTCACTGATAGGTTGATTGGGACGTATTACGGTAAGTTGTGGAGAGAACGTCTCCGTGATAAATTTGAACAAGCTTTCTTCTCCAGGGGGTTGTGGGATTTCGACGAACCGTCAAAGAACCCACCTCTCCTAGAACCTGTTTTCGCTCAATCAAAATAGTCGCCATTCTACTCTGTATTCCCGACCGCGTTGCTTCTTTTAATGATCACAATGGCATGGGGCCCTTTAGTACTTTGTTCCTCAGGTCAATGCTCGGAGAAGTGTCGGTTGTCATGCTCTGGGAGCGATATATTCTATTCACACCTTGATGAGATCTCTTTGTGCCGGGATTATGATGCTGCGTCTCGAGAGGCCAGACGTCTACGATCCCTGGCTTAAGAAGTGTCGTAGCGCCTGGATGACCTGGAGTTTGAGCGGTTCGTGGTCACTGAAAACCAGTCGTCGCGTATCTTTAGTCTGTATTTCGGGTGGTCACAAAGTACAGCGGATAACTGCACACTCACCCTCCGTGGCAACCCCTGCCAATCTTGCGGAATGGACGCCTCTGCAACTCCAAAGTGTGCGGGGTCTATTGGTCAGGTTGTCACCTCACGTGACGGATCTGCCTGCCAGGGACCATTACAACACGGAACAAACGCATCTCGGCCTACTATGAACACGATTTTGGCGGCGAAGATGTGTGTGTTGGGATTGTCAAGGTGCCTGGCGGCGGTGTGGGGCCATCGCCTTGGGTCAGTCATTTTTGGGGAGTGATATCTATGCCTGGTACGATAGTGCCACTCCATATACACTCAAAGGGAGGCACCATAGGCACACCTTGGCTTCTCACAACGTTCGCAGACAAATGATCATCCTCAAGGCATTAATAATAGCACACGGCTCTCAAATAGCTATATTGAGGTATATAATGGCTAATTCAAATATCCAACTGCCCCGGTTTGCTCTCCAGGATTGCAGGAGAGACGTACGCAAGTTGGAGGAAGAGGCGATCGTTGATTGGCTTTAATGTTTGCCAGAACCGTGGGACGACCCCAGGGTCGGTCCCGACCCGATGTATACAGGCTCGCGCAGACGCTGTTTCGAACCAAACGAGCACAACTATTTCGATCCAGACCGGCGCCGTGTCATCAACCCCTCCCTCCCACACCTTGCCATCCCATAATCTCTCCGGAATCCAACCTTCGTACCTAGGCTAGAATGAGCAACCTGCATCTTGATCACTCTGCCTTGGTAGGTGGTATAGCCCGTGTGCACGTTAGTCTGCCACTGACAACTGCAATACGCCTCACAGGAGGAGTGCCTTCAAATGCTCGACCACCTCTTCATCGATATTGCGAGACTAACGTATGAACAGGGATATGAAGAGATAGTGGGTGGTTACTGTGAACTTAAAGTAGCCACATTGGACTCCGGAATACCTTCCGCCAAACTGGTGGCAGCGAAAAGGCTTCGACTAGGAGTACGGACGACTGAGCCTAAAAGACTTGCTTTTGTGAGCGTAAAGTTCTCGGCTTTATATTTGCGACGTGTCCTGATGTCCATCTCGACAGCGATTGGCTCGCGAACTCAAGGTCTGGGCCGGACTCCAGCATCCGCATGTCCTCCCCTTTCTGGGCTTTTACCTTGACCCCGACTACAAATCAGCAGTGCTAATATCCGAGTACATGGGCCATGGTGACCTTAAAAATTATATTGCCAAGATCAAACCATCTTTCGATGAGCGCCTATCTTTGGTACGGTCCGGGCAACGGGTTCTTAGCCCTAATGGACTGAACGCGCTTTGCATAGGTTCGTGACCTAACCGATGGTCTCGCCTATCTACATACTCTAAATGCGCCCATTCGTCACGGAGACCTAAAGCCGGCATGTCGTACCACCACTTAGCGGTCATCTTGGGAAATTGACTCTTGCCATGATGTTTATAAGGGGAATGTTCTTGTGAACCAGGATCGTCGTGCATTGCTGGCAGACTTTGGCCTCTCGAAAGCTCTCGATACCGCTCCTACGGGTTTTACTACCGGCAATGATGCTAGGGGTACGGTACGGTATTCAAGTCCGGAAGTTCTGCTTCAGGGTCCTGCCGCAGAGTCATTATCCAACGACATATGGTCTTGGGGCTGCCTTGTACTAGAGGTAAGTCCACAAGGCCTAAATCAGCTGTTCTTGTCGGGTTCCTGCTCAACTGTCGCAAATCGCAGGCATTAACGGACAAGATTCCCTTTGCCAATATCCAGCTAGAGCCTCAACTTATTATCGCTCTTGTACAAGGCAGATCTCCAAGCGATGACAAAAACTACCTGCACTTAGATATGCTGCTCGTGGATCTGTTCGCCAAGTGTTGGAGCCATGAACCAAACGAACGACCAACGGCAATTCATTGTCTCCGTGCCATTGAATTTATATCCCCCCCACCTCTGCCCCCCGTCATAACAGTGACAGGCGGCGGTTTTGGGCTTCCCAGCGGGTTCAATATCAACCTCCCCACCCAGCAACACAACCCGAACCTGCCCCAGCAGCATCCTCACATCCCCCCACACGTAACCTCATCCCAGAACGGCGCTCTATGGAACGAGCTGCAGCAGCGATATGTCAATCAAGTTCAACGAACTCAGCAGCTCAATCAGAACCAGCCTCAGCAACATCCTCACATCACCCCACGTGTAACCTTACCTCAGGGCGGCGCTCTATGGAGCGAGCTGCAGCAGCGATATGTCAATCAAGTTCAACAAACTCAGCAGCTCAATCAGAATGGCGTAAGTTGATTCGGGTTTCTTCCTGTTTCGTATCAATTTCGAAAGGGACTGGGGTGTGGCATGTGGCATGCGGCTCCTCATGCCTTTGCCGTTCCCTCGCTCTTGCGTCCCAAACACATGCCTGTTCATTACCGATCCAAGCAACTTTCCTACCGATCTCCAGTGATCACCGGTGGTCTGCGCGACTGGGATCTCTTCACAATCACATTCCTGGCGGGGAGAAGGAACAACTTGTTGTTCTTCGCCTTTCCCTTCCCGCTTTGACCGCCTCTTTACTCGACTATTTTCTGCCCGAGACACGTTTTCGCTCACCTCTCCTTCCCTCTCCCCCTCACCTGGGGTCTCCTTTAGATCCGGATGCTTAACCAAGCCGCTGCTGCCGTCGCTGCAGCTCGACAGAATCAACAAGGCGGCGCCGGTTTGAATCCTGGTCTCTTGGGAGGTTTCGCTCCCACTGGTGCGAATAGCAATACATATAACATTGGCAATGAATTCAATCTCGGCCTCCCCACCCAGCACCACAATCCGAACCAGCCCAAGCAACATCCTCACATCCTCCCACGCGTAACCTCACCCCAGAACGGCGCTCTATGGAACGAGCTGCAGGAGCGATACGTCAAAGCTCAACAAACTCAGCAGCTCAAACAAAATGATGTACGTTAATTCAGCTCTCTTCCTATTCTGGCCGCTTTTGTCCATCTTCCTACACCTTCCCCCATTCCCTGAAATTTCTTCTATTCGAACGGACCCTCCGCTCGAGATGGCAGTCCGCTGAATTCATTTCTTGGCAGATTGCAACATCGAGTCACACTAAACCGGACGCGCCCATTTTCTTAAGCGACCTGAGCACACAATCGCCATCCCCACCTGGTGCTCCCGATTTGCCAAGTCTCGGACTCGCGAAAGGTGCTAGTGGTAATGACGAGGGCGCTGGCGGCGCGGCGGAAGACTGGCAGAACCAGAACCAGAACCAAAATCAGACCCCACCGCTTCAACGCGTTGCCCAGTTGCTCACCCCCATCACTTCCCAGAAGTTTGCAAATATGGCTGTTCAAGATCCTCAAGATGGCTCTGCTGCAGCTCAACGCCAACTTGGGTGGCGAGGGGAGGGAATCGCAGGGATGGGCCAGGCCAGCGCTATTGTCCGTGTCCCCACCGCCCCACGAGAGCTACGCCCCCCGCGACAAACGCTGCCACAGCAACAGGGCTTCCTGGCCGGACCAAAGTTGAAGAGGAGCGCCGAAGAAGAAGCAACCGACTCCAAAGGATCTACAGGCCCATCGGGCTCGTCCAAGCGGGCACGGAAAGCTGCGGCTCCCTTCTCCGCTGAGCTATCCCACTATCAAGTACCCGGTGCCCCAGTCCTAAGAGCCTCCACGCCAATTTTGAAGCTAAAGCAAGAGAGCAGAGATCGGTGGTGAGTTAGTCAGCCCACCCAACTATCAGCGAAGAACCCTCGAGTTCCAAACCCTAAACTGGACGAGGACTCCACTGGCAAGGTATATCCAGCTTCTGCTGCACCAACTTAACCGCGACAACGATTGTGGATATGACCTGTCTGTGGGGTGGATGCTGGGATAGGAACGATTTGGGTCCCAGGGAGCCAATATCACGCGGGGGATCCGAAGCCGGAGTGCGAAGTACAGATGGAATCCAACGGCGAGGAACCGACTACTTATCATGCAGTGTAGCATTTGGAGCTCCCCATATCTACCTCCGCTTGTCTCTGCTTTGGAGAGGTGGGGGGTGGGAGGACCCCTGGTAATTGATATGTCGATATGTGAACACCGTGAAAGAGGAACCGAGCAACCTCACGGGCTTCCTCACTGGCCATTCGAATCTGTAAAGCTCGGCTCCACCCGGGTACACCACCAAACATCCGAATCGATTCGGTTCATTTAGTAATTGGGAGGTTCAGCTAGAGCAATATAGCCTAAGACATGATTCACTAGATATTTAGAAGGATGTCAGGCCTTTCGTCCTCTTTACCTCTCCGTCAATCGAGACCCATTTCCAGAGCGACTCATCGGGGTTGACCAACTCGTTGACATTGTCATTCGAGTAGTCCATCGTGCCGGTGCCCATAGCATACCTGCGAAAGACGATGAATATGAGAAACAGCGATCTCAGGGATCATCCGGAGACGTACAAAGCCAACGCAATCTTGTCATCCTCGTTCTCTATTTTCGCCTTTACGGCCTCGAGATCCCCGAAGTTGACCTGAATCTGGGACCCTTGCTCCTTTCCAACGAGCTCAGCCAGCTCGGCCATGGAGAACGCTGTCCCGTTGAGACGAGCATGGTCAGGGACAGAGCTGGGATCTTGAACTGCGAGGATCGCCAATCGAACGATGGATGAAGCGATGTTGATGATGCTGGAAGAAGAGAACTTGGCCGCCGGGTCACCGACGACCGTAAAAACGCGGTTGGGAAGATCGATTCCAAGAGCCATCTGAAACCAGGTTGGCATTAGTGAATAAAGCATGAAAATTATTGTCTTTTTCACGTACAGGGTATCTGAAAAGGATCTCTAGGAAGGCCCCGACGTAAAGCGAAACGACCTTGAGAGCTCCATTGTTGAGCTGGCGAGCAAAGTCGGCCCTGATAGTCTTGCCCTCGTAAGGCTTACCGTATTTTCCCAAAGAGCGCAAGTCCCTGCATTTTCGTCGTCCATCAGCACCAGCGTTTCGCGTATGGTCAAGGTCAAATTACGCACATGCCGTACTCGTTGGGGAAGTAGACCTTGGCTCCGGCGTCTGCGGCAGCTTTGGCGAGGTTCTCGCTCACTTCGCCGGGCAAATAATGACTATACGTGTTGACGACCACGTCGATTCCCTGTAAGGCCTTGGCGTCGACGGTCCCGTCGTAAATCTCTGCGCCAAGGGATTGAAGCTCTTTGGCTTTGGCAGACGAAGCGTCGCGGGTGAGCACGACGACGCGGTTGACCTGGGACGGACGGACAGTCGACGAGAGGAATGCGCGAGTGACGGGCACGCCTACCGTGCATAATGATGTTGATGAGCACTAGTCGAAGTGGAAGAGGGAAGAGGGGAAGAGGGAGCACTCACCCAGGTTGCCTGTTCCTCCAGCGATGGCGACGTTGATTGAAGACATGGTTTGCTAGTCAGAGATGTGGAATTCAGTTGCTTTGATGCTTTTCTTCAAGCCCAATAAATCTCTGATGCTTTATACCATCGTCGACTTCAGCAAGCGCAACCAAGTTCCAATGTTTGGCGTTGTTGACTGAGGAACACTCCCTGGGAGCGCCCCTGGGGTCTTTTCCGAGAAAGGAAGGTGGAGTATATGTCAGATAGCGGAGGCTTACTAATGAAAAAGCTGCATGTCCAGCCGGCCTGCCCTCTTGAAATGGCGTGTCCCCCGCCGAACCGGCCGGTGCCCGACGTTCGACCAAATGTCATTACTAATTCAGGCACGCAGGGGGCCGAATCGTCTCGAGCCGCGCAATCTCTCTCCTTGCCGGAATGGTGCGTGCGAATTCAGCGCCGAAATGGTCGATAATACTGATATCCAGGTCTTGCAGTTCACTAAGGAAGGAACAAGGTCAAGGACGAGAGTCGAGCCTGTCTTGGCCCTCACGCCCCAATGCCTTCCAGACAAAGATTACAACTGGACAGGATCACCAAAGAGGCGCGTCCCAAGCCGGACGTCAATCAACCCACACTCCTCGAGAGTTTGGGTGCCCCGTCTTCATTCAAGATCAACCGCGCATGCTCCTCCCTTCCTCTAGATTTGGTGGCATCCATGACGGTACAGCCGTGGCTTTGGCGCTGTACGTGAAGAAGACTGACTATATTATCCACAAGAAATGTCGAGAGCGCAACCATCTCTGGAGAAACCGAAGGGTGGCTCTTATGGGGTGCGAGTATTAGTCGGAACAGGCTTCACGGATGTCATTCAGTGCGCCCAGCGCGACCTCCCGGCAAGCGACATTGTGGTCAGATGGAAGCTCCGCGAGCTTCAGAAACGATAACATCCAAGTAAATACAGGCTAGAAGGGGTGCAGGCTGTGATTAGAAGTACCCGCACGATGCTTGGTTTGGAAAACGTCTTTGGACCCAGCATAGGATGGCGTCGAGCCAGTTTCAACAAAGACCGGTTTCCCGGTAGGCCGCGTGATTGAATCCCTGAACCAGCTGAGACCTTGAGCTTTGGCATAGGGGCTCATCTGACTTTGGTCGTATTCTATAACGGACTGAGGTCCGAATCGGTGATTCGGAAATCTTCACCAGCGCCGAAGTTCTGTAAACTCGCCGCGAGGTTCTAGGAGTGCAATTTATCTGCTCATTCGGCTTTCCTGAAGGTAGCACGCCTGGAGCTCAGCTTCCCTGTTGGAAGGCGCTACTGGGCCCGCCTGCAAGGGAGCATTAGATGTTGGCGGACGCTGGCCATAGGAAGGGCGCACATGCTACGCCGCGTCATGTTGGGTACGTATCAAGCGTGCTCACGCGGGTTCAGGGCTGCAGCGCCGTCACCGATGGAGGGACAATGATTGAAAGGTGTGTCTTCGACGCTGTTTTAACCGCGCTGTGAGTCTTAGAGTACTATCGAGAACGGGCTTGGCATGTTGTGATCATTTGAATACGCCCCGTGTTTGCACGTGCAAATGATGGTCCCCACTTAATTACGGCACATTTGTATTGCACTTTGGCTCCACAATATTTTCGAGGACTTGAAGGACTTGAAACCGAACAGAAGTGCGCGCGAGGAACAAAGGAACGAGGAAGGTCGTGTCAAGACGACAACTGCTGATTGGTCGAGGGATAACACGACCTCACTCCATGGATCGGCTCGTTTACTATACGGTTTTGAAGCGGGAAGGTTAACATTCGGTCCCGTCGTGCATCTTAACCGTGGGACGTCGATCGCCACAACCCTTAGATAGACGCCCTCCTTGCTAGAGGTGATTTCAATCTAGACCGACCACATTCGATCGACCTGCTCTTGCCACGTTCACTCTATCGCCGATTTACACCTCCATATACGGCAGTTCTACCCGAAATGAATACCTTCGGACCGAGCCATTCTGCCTTGGTCGGTGGTCCTACCCTTGCACAGCTTGGCCGCGCCGCTCACAACTTTAAGACGCCTAACAGGAGGAATGCCTGCAAACCTTGAACCACCTTTTCATTGATATAGCGAGACTTAAATATGAACAGGGATATGAAGAGATCCTGGGTGGCTACTGCGAACTGAGGGTTGCTACCTTAGACTCTGGGATACCTACCGCCAGGCTTGTGGCAGCGAAAAGGCTTCGGCTTGGGATGCGAACAACCGAGCCCAAAAGACTTGCTTTTGTAAGCACAACAGTACAATTTATTTCTCAGGCCTGTTTTGATATCTACTCCCACAGAGATTAGCCCGCGAACTCAAGGTCTGGGCGGGACTTCAGCATCCGCATGTCCTTCCCTTGCTAGGATTTTACCTTGGAGACGACTATAAATCAGCAGTATTGATCTCTGAGTACATGGACTATGGCGACCTTAAGAGCTATATTGCGAAGACGAAACCATCTTTCAATGAACGGCTACGTTTAGTATGTCTCAGGGAATGGGTTCTTGGCCAGAACAGGCTGAATTAAGCGTGACTCATAGGTTCACGACCTGACCGATGGTCTTGCCTATCTGCATTCTCAAGATGCACCCATTCGCCATGGAGACCTAAAGCCGGTACGCTGTAGCACCCATTCGGTATCATCTCACGAAATTGAGTATACCATTGGGTTTGAAAGGGGAATGTTCTTGTGAACCCAGATCGTCGTGCGCTATTGGCAGACTTTGGCCTCTCGAAGGCTCTAAATGCCGGTCCCACCGGTTTTACTACCGGCAATGATGCCAGAGGAACTGTACGGTACTCAGGTCCAGAGGTCCTGCTCCAAGGAACTGCCGCAGAGTCATTAGCAAATGACATATGGTCCTGGGGATGTCTCGTGTCTGAGGTAAGTCTAGCAGGTTGAGAGTCACGTTTCAGTTTGGCCCTTTCTAATCTGTCGCAATTGAAGGCTTTCACGGACGAGATTCCTTTCGCTGATATCCTACCTGAGCCTCAACTCATTGTTGCTCTGATACAAGGCAGATCTCCGAGTGAAGCGAACGCTCCACTCTACCCCCAGCAATTCAAGGATCTGCTCTCCAGGTGTTGGAGCCGTCAACCAAATGAACGACCGACAGCGGTTGATTGTCTTGGAACCATCAAAACTGCACTATCTGGGCTGGAGGCCGAGAGTAGTTCCAGCATCGCTGAACTCTCCTCAGGCATGAGCATGTTATTTTCTCCACCTTTCTCTACCTCCAACCGTGGTTCAAACATCTCCGACGAGTGCAATCCTGCCCCTGGCCACCACCACGACTCGAACCAGCCACAACAAGAACCTACTATTTTTCCAGCTGCAACTTCTCCGCATCCGCAGAAAGGCGATCAACGGAACGAACTTCAGCAACGATTTACCAATCGGATTCAACAAGTGCGAGAGCCCAGTCCGAATGCTGTGAGTTAATTCTTTCCTTATTGGTGCCGTTCCGGTCGAAACGGCGAGGAAGCGGCTTCGCGTGCCTTGGCCACTACCCCCACCATACGCCAAAATCTTCCCCCTGGATAGAATCCAAAGTGCGGTTCCAACTACTTTTGGTGATCCCCATTGGCCGACAGGGCTGGGACCTCTCTATCATGACGTTTGCGAGAGACCTGATGCTCGTTCTTCATCGCTCCACCTGCTTTCCCGCGCTTGTCGTGTTCTCTAGAACCATATTTACTCATTGCGCTTCCTTCACTGCTCGTCTGGAATCCAGGCTAAGAAGTTCTACCGCCCACAAGCTCCTCGCCTGCGGCAGGGCTTGCCGCCCAACCAACCCCTCAAGGACAACTGGTCCACCACCACCGTCCAACCAGAACCAGACTCAAATATTCTCGCTAAGCAGGAATCCACGGTTCAAGAGGGCTCATCAACGCCTGATTCGTCTAGTTCCGTCGCGGCCTCAATCGCTGGTGCCAGTCACGCTGCCAACGCAACAGACAACATCGACCCAGCAAGGACTTCCAACGGTTCTCGACTTCAGATCAGCAAAGGGGCCTCCATCCCAGCTTGGGTCGCTTCACCCCGCGTCCTTCTAGTTGATGACGATGAAGTCAGCAGAAAGCTTTTTAGTAAATTTCTGCAAGTCTTGGGCTGTATCGTTGACGTGGCCGTTGATGGTATCGGTGGGGTGAATAAAATGAATTTGGAGACTTACGATCTCGTCCTCATGGTAAGACGGCGATCTTTTGGTCTTTAGAAAATACAGTACGTTACAAGCTAATCATTGCGGCCCTATTTCTGCAGGATATCTTCATGCCAAAACTTAACGGTGTCCAAGCAACTTCCATCATTCGGCAGTCAGACCACATGACGCCAATTATCTCGATGACGACCAACCCCCAGCCTGACGATATCGCCAATTACAGCTTAGCCGGAATGAACGACATCTTGTCGAAGCCGTTTACACGGGAGTCGTTGTCCTTGGTACTTGAGGTAAGGTTTTTAGTTCTATCTCACCCCCAGCCCTTTATCTCAATCTTCGCCTCTTAATCTTTACTCTCGACCCTGATTTCCCGCAACTCAATAATTCGTCCATTGCAGAAACATCTTGAGCGCCTAAAAGCTATCCCGGAAACGCCCTCTGCAGCCGCAGAACCCAGTCAAGTCCCTTCTGGAGATCAGTCTCTGTCCTAGCGAGATTGCCTGGTAACTGTACGGATGTAACGAAAGTTTTACTCCACTGCATCTTCCCTTTGGAATTACTACGGCTAGACCTGTCAGTACTGCTAAGAGGCACTTGAGGCCTGGGAGGATAACCTCGAGGGGAGCAAGCGATTATTCTACTTGGAAACCCCTATGTGAGGGTTTGCCAACCCACCCAACATACCCCTTGCGATTCTAGTAGTTTGAATATATGGACATCTCTCGGGATGGAATGTTCTGCAATTGATTCCCTCAATTCATGAAAGCTCCCACAAATAGAACGGCGACGGAACGAGTGGTTGGTTCACCAAGTCCCGGTTCGAGATTGAACACAAGGTCAAGATCATATTAAGGACACACCACCTCGGGCATAGACCGGAGTAAAATATCGTTTCTATTTTGACCGTGACCGCTAACATCTGCAGCTTAGAAACCGCTTCCGGAAAGGACACCAGCGATATCCTGAGCGAAGTAGTGGTGAACTCCAGGGGACTGAAAAAAATAAGCAAGAGCTAAGTTGCTTGATACGTCACACCTCTTGATCCAGCATGCAAACTCACCACGTGGAAGTCGTTGCACCAGGCGAGGTTGCTGCCAGAGCCGTACTGTAAGGGAACATCGGGAATCAGACCGAGATTAATACCGAAATTTTCAGAGCGATACATACCGTAATGCCATCTTGGAAGCCGTAGGTGGTCGGAGAATCAAGGATTTGTCCGAGTCTTGTGTTGGAATCGTATATCCAGGCTGTGATCTGATTGAATCCCCACGTATTAGCTTGCTACCAAGGCGGTTCAAGTTGGATGCTTACTCCCGGATTGGCAGCTTTGAGTGCATTGACCCTATTGATAAGCTCCGCGTTGTAACCGTCGATGGCCGTTTTCATAGGGATAGTGACTTCGTCAGCAGTGCCTAGGGACAACGCCTATGGTAGTGGGGAAGAGTCAGTGCCAACGTAATCTTATCGATGCAGATAAGTCACCTACGTAAGGAGAGCGTTCAACGCAGGGAACGTTAACGAAGAGGAAGTTGCGTGCTCCAGCATCATAGGCCTTCTGAACCAAGGCGAAGTAGGCATCCATCTGGGTAAAGCAGTATCAGCAGGTTATTGACATTGCTTGGGACATATGTGAACCCACGAGAGTGCCGGTGTAACTAAGAGAGAAAGAGAAAAGGTCAACGGGGTTCTCCGCTGAATGTTGGGACTACGTACGCGGTCCAGTTGCCCCAATCCTTCCACCAAGTGCCGCCTACATTTCAAGAATCACACGTCAAAATCCCGGTCTTTAACTCGCGGTTGACGGGTTGATTACTCACCAATATCGTTGATGCCAATGAAGAAGCTGAAGATTGAGTTGGCGCTCGTCCAAGGAGCGTATGATGGATGGGGGGCAACGTTGATGAGGAACTGGTTCATTTGGTCGGTCATGCTCAAGACGGTGGAAGTATAAGGAGCAACAATATTAGCATCAATGGTAGCTCCGCTAAGTGAGAATGATATCATTAGCAAACGGTCAAGAGAGAGCGACGAAGACTCCTTACCCATAAGCAAAGTTGTAGGCGTAAAGATAGGTTTCGTTGAATGAGACAATCATCTCGTCAATCCAGTTGGTAACAGATCCGCAAGCAGTATATCCGCTGCAAATTCGGCGCTGTTAGCGTGTTTGTGAGACTTGGTTCAGTTCCGGTTGACTTACGGGTAAGGAGGATTGCCGAAGACGTTAGCGTCGTTGGGTTTTGTGCTCGTAATGTCGAAGTACTATGAATAATATCCAGAGCACATTAAGAGCTGCGAGAGCAACAAGCACCTAGGGCGTAAACGTACGGTTGCAGTGTAGGAGTCGCCGAATGAGAACCAGTACTTAGGCGTAGCAGTGGGGACTGCAGTTGAAGTAGTAGTGGACGATTTGCTTGTGGAGCTACTGGAAGTCTTCGTTGTAGTGGACCTAGTTGAGCTTTTCGTGGTGGTAGTCGAGCTCTTAGTAGTAGTAGTCGAGCTCTTAGTGGTCGAGCTCTTAGTGGTCGAGCTCTTAGTGGTCGAACTCTTAGTGGTGGTGGTTGAGCTCTTGGTGGTGGTGGTGGTTGTCTTGCTGGAGGAAGTAGTCGGCTTCGTGGTGGTAGTGGTATTGGTAGTGGTAGTGATCGAGCTAACTGGAATACATTGAGAGAACCTATAGAGATAGATTATCGGCCGCGAGTTTGGCGAAAATCCCGAACACTGGTGGATACTAACCATTCCCTCATGTACGTGCAGACGCAACCATCGGTGCACGACGTGCTTCCAGTCCAGGCTGTCTTTGGTTAAGAATCGATTAGTAACGATTACGGGGTTAGGACTGATAGTAAAATCCCGACCGATGCCTCCGCCTAGCGGAGAAGGAAACCCAGTTAATATGTCGTGAATAGCTTTCCCAGCGATCATGGCAGCACATACATTGTTCCCAGCAAGCCTGAGCAGTACCCAAAATAGAGGCGGTTGCTGCAAGGAGAGTGACGAGACGAACCATGGTCGGATGGGTTAAAGAGAGTCTCTAGCGAATGAAAGCGAGAGGTCCAGTTCGAGTGCAGTCTTGATTGTTCCATTGTCTTGCTTAAGTACCCAAACGGTGCACGCGCTGAATCTATGATCGGCCCGGGAGGGCATTCTTAGGGATCCGCGACCGCAAGGCAGAGACAGAGTTTGTTCACGAGTAGGCAAGAGACGTGGGAGCCCCGTAATTGCTCCGTCAGGCGCGCTTCCCTGTCGCCGACGATCGAACGCCAAGGCAATCGAGAATCGAAGTGGTCCGAGATTGGCAGGGTCTTGCTCCTTCTTTTGCTCCCGATAATTATTTAAGCCAATCCGCGACCGCACCACTGCCTCCAGAGCCAGCACAAACGCAGCCAATCGGAATGCGAGGGGCTGCCACCTTCGTTTCTGTCATGAAAGTTAATTTAAAGGCAAAACTACTATGATCATAGAGAAGGAGACGTAAGAGACTCTCTCACCAATATGATCTCCGAGCTCCGTCCGGACCCGTTAACATACCCCTTGCCATTCTGATGGCAGCACTGTGTCAGAAGGGAGCGCGTACAATTTGGTGTTTCCCTCTCACTTAACCACAGTCTTCCCCCAATCGGAGTAGTAATACGCAGTGGAATACATATCTATACAAAAGTCATGATGGTCACGTCATGTTCAGGAGAGTCGCACACATCAGACAACCTGACATCGATGCCCTTCTAAATTTGAGAGCATCCACGGCGGCGAAGTCGTGGCTTTGGTGCTGACCCTACGCAGGAAAGAAAGGAAAACTGGGTAAACACGAACGAGAAGGGAGTGCTGGTGGGGGGATGCACGATACTCATTTCTTGGGGAAACAGAAATATGTACCATGACTGGCACGAAAGAACAATATGCAGGAGAACGAGCTGCTGCTCCAGGCGGTCCACAGAAGCGTCTAATATTATTTCTTAAGTACAGGTGGCCCTTAAAGGCCTCATGTGCAAGGGAGGGGAACGTCACCCAAGCGCCTGTGTGCTGGTGTGACAGCTAGCGCTGTGACGTTCGTCGATCAATGAAGGCAATTTTGTTCATGATTCGGCCGCTATTGCGGACCATTCATGTAGAGAAAGACATGCTACGTTTGTCATTTATAACTATAAGTGCGTTCTCTTGGGCTTGTATCGTGTGTTCCAGGGTTATCGCTGACCTCCGGTTGGCGGAGACAACCGCGTTCAGTCTGAATTCACAGCCTCCGAGATAGAGCTGTACCACCCCTCACCCCCCTCATCCCCTCAACTCTCCCACCCCCCAACTCTGCGTTTCTAATCATTTCCGCGCCCGATTCTGCCTCTCAGTCATCTTGGTTCCTCATTATCATGAGTGGTCATGAACTGGACTTAGCCGTTCTGGTATGGTCACGCATGGATTGATGTCAGTCCTGATAGTTAATGATGGCTTAACAGCAAAGCTGCCAACATAATCTCAAGCACCTTTTTCTAGACATCAGAAGACTTACAGTTGAGACAAGATATGAAGAAAAGAGGGGTGGTCAGGTGTCTACGCTCGATCCAGGAACCCCTCTGTCCAAGCTGGTCGCGGCGAACATAATCCGTCTCAAGACTCGCTATAGAGAGCCTCAGAGACTTGCAGTTGTTTGTAATTGGCATTTTTATCTCCTTAACGTTCCTAACACCCTTCATCCGGTAGCGTTTAGCTCGCGAGCTCAAAGTTTGGCCGTGGTTTCAACATCCCCATGTGTTGCCATTGATCAGCTTCTACCTCGATGAAGGTTATAAAGTCGCAATTTTGATATCTGAGTACATGGTTTATGGAGACCTGAAAGATTTTATTGAACAAAGTCGCCTTCTTGGGCTCTGCGCTTACGCTTGGTAAGCCTCAGGACGTAAATCTCCGCCGATTTGCGCCCATCCAAATTGGCAGGTTCGGGACCTGACGGACGGACTTGCCTATCTTCATGGGAAAACTTCACCCGTTAGGCATGGTGACTTGAAAACGGTACTATGCCTCTGTAACGGAACCATATCTCTCATACTCACGTCACGCTAACTCAGAGAAATATTCTGATTAACGGAGAAGTACGGGCGGTCCTAGCAGACTCCGGCCTCTCAAAAGCTCTCGGGGAAGGACCTACGGGACTTACCACCAGCGATAGCTTCAAGGGAACGCTTCGTTACTGCAGCCCGGAGGTGGTGAAAGACTCGGCCTCAAGCCATTCTTTACCAAGTGATATCTGGGCATGGGCATGCTTAATCCTCGAGGTGCGTATTGGAGTCGGAGCACCCTTGATGTCATATCTTCTTGTTTTAAAGTGTGATGATTACAGGTCTTGATGGACACAATACCGTACGCTGAAAAGAAATCCCCACATTCGATCATCTTTGCCCTCGTTTCTGGTGAACTCCCTGCTCAAGCGGCGGACCTCTTCATTCCTGTGTCTGGTATTAAGCTTGTTTTGGGACAGTGCTGGGCTGTCGATCCTTGTAAATGACCATCAGCAACAGATTGCCTTCGAGCCATCGAATTATCATTAAGGATTCTGGAAGAGGCGAAAGAGATCTTGTAAGGCTAGAGACCGGTATAGAGTGGAAGAAAGGGAAGCCGATACTATTTCATTTTCAGGCTCAAGATAGCGTTTAATCATCTCCTACGTTGCGGATTTGATGTGGACTTAAAATCGATTCTCACACAGCAAGTTCCTGAGTCAGATGTACCGGAATCTAACGACGCGTTGATCAATGCTCTGATGCTCGTGGGTACATACTATGCTCGTAAGGCAGATAATTTGCCTTCGAACTGCCCACCTCCAGAGTACTTTCTTCAGCAAGCAAGAAGGGGGTGGTGTCTACCTTTGCACTCTGTAGTGACAATGCCGACTTTATGCGCCAAGTAATTGCTGCCAGCGGCCTGCTTTCCGGGTGGCTCATTCAGAATGTACGTCGGCCTGAAGTCGCGGTTCGACAAAGAGGATTGACATGTAAAATAATAATCTAGGGACGCTTCTTAGAGGGTCACTATTAAATTTCCTCAGCCGCTAGGCTCTCAGTGACCTGTGGTCTCCACCAAATCGACGAAGGCGTCATGAATTATGTTCTTAACCCCGATTCCAGGCCACTTCCATCCAGAAAGGGAATCCTGGAAACACCAACAAGTCTCTCGGATCTTTATGTATGAATCGATCTCTTTTGGGCTGCGAGTCATTCGTTCTCTCTCATCTCTGCGACCCCAAAGGCTCACCAACTCTCTGAAGATTTACTTACTGGATAAAATTTGCTCCTTTCTAACCGGCTTGCCGTCTGCCTTCAACTCTCACACGCTGAACTCCGATGTGTCCACTACTACAGTATGGCCTCAGCGCCCTGTCTTGGATCATGTGCGAAATTTCACAGAGATATACGTGCAGTCCAATTCTAACGTTGGTTACTAGAGCCATCAAATGTGGATTTTCTCGTCCTTAGACGACTTGATAGGCTTTCCTCAGGTTCCTGTGCTTTCCTTCAGTCAGAGAACGCTTCGTCCGCTCCCGGCTTGGAGTTCAGTGACAGGAGGTTTCGCTCAAGCGATGAGCTTATTATTGCAGAGTCTACAACTATCGACCCAGCTTGGTAAGTGTTAGCTTTGTCGTTGGTCATATCTTAAAGCTTAAAACCTGTCTCACGATAGGGTTACCGGATGGGGAGAAAAGACTGATTACTCTCAACCAAGCTCTTTCCCGATTCACCGCGAACCTTCCATACGGTTTCAGCACCCAAGACCATACATCCATCTGAATTGCTCTTCAATGCCGAAATTAGATGCATTGTGCTTTTGGAAACCATCAAGATGCACCAAGCTGAGAAACTGCTCGAACGATCCAACGGCGAGTTTGGTGTTCTCTCAGATCGACCTGGCACGGCAGACGAAAAAAGGCTGGCGGCTGCAAGAGGAGTGTTGGATATTGCAACAAGCTCTTCGAAGTTCTTAAGACACTGGACTGCGAGTTGACTGTAAAAGATAGCCTTAGTCTAGTCTCTGGGGTAAGCATTGTGGCTGGCAGTGTGTTACCAAATGTAGACTGATTGTGCTTTACCAGCATATTTGGGCTGAAGTTGGTATCGTATTTTTTCAAGAGATCTCCAAATTAAGGAGTGCAATGGAAACGCAGGAAGGGGTTTCGACCGCCATCACCCGCCAGATTCAACGCTGCCTATCCGACCTCATGAAAGCTCCCAGAGCGAGAACGGCCGCAGAACGAGTAGATGGTTCGCCAGGTTCCGGGTCGAGACAAAACATGAGGTCGCAACCAGCCTAAAACACACCATCTTGGGCATAGACTGGAGTAAAATATTGTTCGAATTTTGACCGTGATCCTTAACACCTGTAGCTCAGAAGCCGCTTCCAGAAAGAACCCCAGCAATATCCTGAGCGAAGTAATGGTGAACTCCAGGGGACTGACAAAAAATAAACAAGAGTTAA
>KN822961.1:300741-316994 GCA_000827465.1 Tulasnella calospora MUT 4182
TCATGGTTTGATCCCTTTTTCGTCGGTCTAACCAACGAATTTCTCTATCCTAAATCCAGGTTTTTGAGAAGAAGTTGTGGCCCGTCGTAGGAGCGAGGATCGGGTTCCCTTATTTTAACGGGCCACCGCCGTACTGCAAACCTGAGGTAGCCGACCAGCTGTCCAAGCTTTACCAGAACGCTCTCGCCGATTTTGAAGTTCACTGGCACAACTCGTTAAGGCCTCGCGATCCAAGCTCAATTCTCCCTCTCCCGCCTCAGTTCCAGTATCTTCATCCCGCAATCGAGAAGCTTTCCACTGCCCAATTCCCATTACAACAGCAGCAGCTGCCGCTGCAACAACTGGCTCGGCGTTCTTTCGGAGCACTACCACCGCAACAACCAGATGGCAACGCACGAGGACCTACTCCCAACCAAATGGCTCAACAGGCGCAGCAACTGGGTCAAAGTCAGGCCGCTACTCAACAGCAGGAAGCCATCATGCAGAACCAGCCAAGCGTAGCATTCCCACCTCAACCTGGACCTTCAGGTCAAGGAGGACCAACCGACCTATAAAAAGTGGTCAATTCATAGACTAGAATTAAATCATCACTTTTCATTCTATTTACTGGACTACTATAAACTATCCTGTCCCTGCTGCTCAACACATGGTGGCCAAGCTCCTCCAAGAGTGCAAAGAGCAGGAACTTCAGTCGCAGCAGCTGAGACAGCTGCAAGTACAACAGCAAGCGGCACGTCTTCTTAGCATTCAGAGGGAGAAGCCACACTTGGCTCCCAGCAACCCACTCTCTTCGGGCCTGGGAGGGGAACTCGGCGCCGCAGGTAGCAACGCACTCCAACTGTCAGCTCTTCCCCGACCTGGTGGGCCTCAGGTCACAGGAACTGTCCCTCTGCTCCCCGGCTTGAATATTTCCCAAGAGTAGCTCGTCAAAGCTCAGGAGAAGGTCAGAGCGGCTATTGGTCTTTTCCACAATAAGCGTACATTTGATTCGTCGTTAATTGCCCACGGTTAAGCTGACCTTGCCCTATGTGTTTCCAGCCGACTACTCGTCCATCCCCCTGCCACCCGAGCAGGCTTCTTTTTTTTTTTCTGGATCAGAGCATTCACCAAATCCAGAGCCTGCTGAAACAAGTCACACAGAATCTTGTCCCCCCCAAACAACGAGCGCGAGTTGAACCAAGTCGTTAGGGCGGTAAGTCCCGGTTTGAGGCATTCGCTCGGTTACATGTCGCTACCTCTGCAGCCTTTGTAAGGTGGTAACTCTCTCCGACCAAGCTCAGATCCTCCAGAAACAGCCCTCAGAGAAACGTGTTATCTTCAGGCCCCTTGACTTGAACAACTACAAGAACGTCCTCACGACATTCCTAATGCGCATCAATTGGCTTCAAGAAGAGGCAATTGCTCGCCAGAACCAGCCAAACATTGGTGTTCAGCCGAAACGGACGCCACTCGCTCCCAACCACCCTCTCTTCCGTTGTGAACATTCCTGAAGCTTTCAACACTCCCAGCTCCCCTGCCGAGTTAGTTGTTCGTACATGGGTGATGTGCGATCATTGCGACAAGACGGTCAAGGGCACACGGTACAAGGTGAGCTCCAGTGGACGGTTTTGTTTCCTGCCGGAGGCTTTACTGACCTGCTGAATTCGTTTCAGTGTAACGACTGCCCACTGGCTCCGATGGATCCGCAAGTCCCCCAAGCGGGAGCGAAGAGGTTCCCAGGCAAGCGGATTCTCGGGGAGACCCGGATCGCAAGCGTAATGGGGAGATCGCAGCTGCTACACAGTTTACAATGGAAGCAGGCCTGGAGTCTCGAGAAGAGGGCTAAGGATTAAAAGAATATTGCCATAGCGGCAGCTGCCCCCGTGGCCCGACAAGAATGCCACGGTGCCGCTCGCGATCGAATCCCTGCTCCGGATCTTACCAAAGGGCTCTTAAGACGTTTCTGCGGGCCTGCTTGTGACTTTTCCTAAACCCACCGCGGCGCCGGTCCCTTATTAGAACGCTCCTGTACCTAGTGCGAAGTCTTGGGGAAATGATATGGTCGGCTATCGATTTCAGTCAATGTGCAGCTGAGGAGACTGCCGCCGGACTAGCTCAGTCTGTTCAAGCTAGGGTCTTTTTTTCCCGAGTTGAATAGTGAGTTTAACAGTCATATCACTTTGTTGCACCGACTTTAGATGAGGTAACGCTTCCCAAAGTGGGGGTGTATGCAAGGAGAGTTCGTGACGCATAAGAAGTGATCAGCGTTTCTGAGGCGAGCCGTCAGTCAGAGGGACTCGAGAATGGGACAATTACTCTTGAGAAGGTGATTTCGACATTCCACAGCAAAAGTTTTGATTTATAAATTATAACATTAGATCGACTGGTCTGCACCAACATAATTACGATCCAGATCCAGTGAGACCTGCCGCAATGTTGATACCCGGGGCCCCCAAAATCAAAAAAAAAAAAAAAAAATTAATGCGTCAAGGAAGAGAGCAGACTTCATCCCAGTCCCCGCCATTCTGAGAGAAAGACTGAGACCGCACAAAGTCTTCAAGGCGACACAACCCAAGCTTGACGCCAATCCTTCCGCACTCCTTCAAGTCAAGAGGGACCACACCTTCGTTCAGAATCATCCGCACGTACTCCTCCTTCAATCTGGATTTGCTATCGTCGACGGCGGCAGGGTCGCGGCTTTGGAGGTGTACTTGGCGAGTGCAGACCAGCTTCTCCACCACCAGAGATGTGGAGAACGGAACCAGCTTTGAAGCGATGAACAGATGGTTTTTAGGAGGTGGCCCGTGAGCTGGAAGGCGTTTCGGGTCATCGAGAATGGCCAATGCGGCTATCATATGTGCGATGTTATTGTCGGATGAAAGTCGGCGAACTGCGCCAACGCGGGAAGGGGTCAGTCTGAGCCACACCGAATCGCCGGTCATCATGAAAAGGGGCACTCACAATGCTTGGTGAATTTGGCGGGAGTGGGAAGGTCGTTGGGTCCGAGTTGAGGGTCGCGTTGACGGCTCCTGTGACCCGAACTGACTTTCCAGTCAGCCGCGCGATTAGCTCGTTGACCCAACCACTCCCTTGGGCTTTGGCGTATGGCGATCCATATGAGCTGCCGTAGTATTTCTAAATAAAGCGAAGTCCAAATCGAAATGCCCAAGGAGGATAGGTACGACTCAAACACACCTCGAGGTCCTAGTAGTACTCGCTATTCACCCACTCGGCTTTCTTGAAGATACCGCACCAAGGACTCGCCTTCCCATTCTGGAACGCCCTGTCGAATCCGCAGAGGGATATCAAGGCGCTTGCGTCGATTGCGGTCAAGTTGAGTCCAGGGATGAAAGCATTGAGGCGTTTGGCAATAGGGGAAGCGTAGATGTCGAGCCATCGCATGTTGGGCGCGTCTGGATCGTCTTCCGGTGCGGCTTCGGCGGCAGCGCAATTATCGACTTAGAGGGTATTGTTATTCGACTGGAGCAGGAGGTAACTCAGCAGTCTTGTCCTAAGGGTTTGAGGATGAGCAGCCGTAACTCACTAAGCCGGTTGGAATGATTGCATCCGGTAACTCAAGACCGCCGATCGGAAATGGGAAGGTCCTCCCTGGAACCGGTGCTTGAACCACCGATGAGACCCCAACCCTCGATCTTTTGAACTCGAACGAACAAATTTTCCATTCAACGACAGGAGGTGATACTGATCCGAGATGTACTTTTCGCTGGTAGATGCCCTGGTTTCGGGAATGGTATACATCAGAGAAGATCTCAACTGGCCGAAAACTAGACGTAGTGCAGCCTTCGAAAATCAACTAGCGAGTCTGTTCAGAGCGTGAAGTTGGATGTTAAGACGAACGTGAGAGGTGAGTGGGCTTCTGCTTGAGGATTCAGCGAAGATGCTTCCTTGATCTTCCCGACCGCGGAGACGATGCTGCCGCCCGAGTCGCTTGCAGGGTATCGCGCGCCATGTCGTTGAAGCCTGGAATTAGTCTCACATATCATTTCAAACGTTGAATACTCACTATGTTTACGTGGACGACGTCGCAATCGCGTGCGGGGGGTCGCTTGGGATGTGCTTGTAGCCTCCGAAGGGTTGCACCGAATAACGAACCGCGTGAAGTCCGATCTCCCGCAGTCTGTCAATATTAGCGAGGAGAATAACGGCTTATTATTTCAAAATTAAACTTTGTGGAATGTATGACGGTAGGTCATACTGAGGCATTTGCGCGGGTGACCTTCTCGTTTGTGATGGACTGCCGGCCGAAATGGGCCAACCACAAGACCCGAAGGAGGAGGGCGGCGGCGACAATGACCATGATTTGTCTTCGTGAAAGACTTAGCCAGACGTTAGGGTGATTTGAAGTGGACGAGTGGTCGAAAAGGGCGCTGGCAGGGATTCCCTTTTAACCACTCCCTCCCGCCAAGACTATTCAATGTGGGAAGCGAATCCAACGTTAACTTTGCGGATATAATTTGGTTGACATCCATTATTCGAAGTAACGTATATCCTCGAGTTGCGTGTGGTGGAGAAGTCGCGATAAGACCCGGGTTGCAGTGGTCGGGGAGAGGTTGTTATGGTGCTTAGCACGTTCGTGGCGTCAAAGGCCGTAAACCCCGTGGTTCCGCGTGCACTGGTGGTTCCCTCGCACAGTGTTGGGTTTGAGTGAACTTCCGAGCTTCAATCTATGCGTTTTGACGAATCACTTACATCTACCAAGTCCCGATCGAAGTATCATCCACCACGAGAGAGCGGCGCGCTTCAATGATTTTTGGATACACGTTCGTTGTCAGAAACATACGCTGTCCCCTTGCGTCGCAAGAAGCAAGACAATATGGCCGTCGAGAGACCAAAGGGCAATGACATCAGGTGTTGGATCCAACGTCCATTGCAATTGGGGAATTCAAGAAGACAATGACGAAGCTGCGAATGATGGTGGCTTGCGACTTGCTGGAGCCGGGGACCAGCAATCACGATATGTCCGATACAATCACGTGATCACTCGGATTACCAAACAAACCTGCCGTTACCTTCAAAACACTCACCGACCCGAGAGGACAAGATGGCGCTGCGTTCGCGAGGCGGTGCTCAAAAATTTCTTCTCCTCACCGACCATATGACATGTACTAGGGAACTCGGACTGTATCTCCCGCAGCTTGATCAATTATGTCGTATGCTCCTAGTTTCACCCGCAGATCGCCAACGACTGGTAGCCAACTCGGCCGTGGAACTAATTTGGATAAGACCCTGGTGGGTGTTGAATGAAGTAGGAGACAAACCTGCAGAGGGCACCCATCAGGGAGAAGGCTACGCCAGACGGAGGGGAGGGGGCACAGGCCTACTGGCTACGCACAAGTCTAGATGCAGTACCTAGGGTATATGAGTATTTTATATATAAAAAGCACATAATTTAACGGTGAAATGAATTTTTGATAAGGATTTTATGGAGGTTCGATTCTTTGTCGCGAGTCCCAGGCGTCAATTCAGCTGCTTCCCGAAATCTTGGTTCGCAAACGGAGACCCAAGAACAGCAGGCTCATGATGAGACCCTCTGACCAACGCTACCACCAAGCCATATTCTCGGCGTTCATGTTCGTGTGTATGAGTTGACCGCATCGAAGCACTTACGGCATAACCCGAATAGCTTCCCCCATCTCAACATCGATGAAATCATCATCTCATCCGAATGTAACCCTCACGCCCACGCGAAGCCCTGGCGTTCATTCAAAGCCGTCCAGCCTCAATGTCTCAAATCACGACGCTAGATGCCTTGTGAACCAAGAAGGCAGTGTGGGCGTCAAGTACATCCGCCCTTGAAGCCCGTGTAATGGAGAAAGAAAGCAAATCTTAACTTGCTCATTTCGGATCTCCACCAAAATTCTGATGCTAGAATCCGACCATTACATTTAGTTCAATTATTCAAAGCATCTCGTATCTAATATTGGGTCATTCGCCTCGGCCACCTAGCCGCTTGTCTTGTAGGCTCCTCTCTACCCATCGATTTGGTATGCTAAAATGCGCCTGACTCAACTTACTACGAGGGCTTCAGTACTGAGGGAATAACCTTGGTCTCCGCTATATTCCCTCCGAATAGCCGTTACACGAGGCTTGAGAAGGTGTAGTCTCTCATTAAGCTCCACGTCCTCCGCCGTATCTACCCACATCAGGCACCCTCTCCTTATTTGCTTCACTCAGCCCAAGCATATCTTGGAGTCTTATAGGCGGTTCAACTTGTCCACTTGCTTTGCGTATGCACGTGGGGATAATGGATGGGACTCTATCCTTACACACAGATGCGCACTGATGGGTCCGGGCGGGCAACCCACACCCTTTTTTCCGAACTTATCAATGCATTGACATCCTGCCACCGATTCTAGCTATCTCCTTGGACGTTCGGATCTTATCGTGTTACTCCCCGAGACACTTGACCCGCTATGACTCATCGTCCGAAGAGGCGGGTGGCCAAGGTTTGGATAGAGGGAATAGTGGCACGTTTCCCGACAGGGTCCCCGAACCTAGCGCTCGTGCTACGGGCAATGGTGACGAGACATGGGTTTACTCGCCGTATATTATGAGACATCGCGAGGTAGACGGATATGGTTCTGCACGATAGATATCCGAGCTGGCCGCCAATTCCATTTTCGAGGCGAGGGAAGGGGGCGCTTGGAGAGCACGACTCCCTGGAACAAACAATGGTTGCAAAATCCCCGAGCGATAATAATGACTCACAAACTTCATTTGTCTACTGTATTTCTCAGACTTTCCGCAGCCCACATTAAGGGTGTCAAACACACTGGTTCCTTTCCAGCCACTTCTGCGATTTTTAATGCAGAAAGATTCATCGAAGACCAACTACAGCTCCATCTACTAAGATTCCTGATTGTAGGAGCAAATTCCAACTCAAGTCCGACTCTAATTGTTAACAAAGGGGGCAACTTCTCCATCGGGATGTTCGATTCCGGAGACCTATTCCTGCGCTAAAACCCGGGATAAGCGCCTTTTGCTAAGAGTCGGCCTTTATATAGATTGCCGCAAGCCACTTTGGATGATCCGTTCGTCCTGACCGAGCCCTTTCCCGCGCATGTAAACCCTCATCGGCTGTGAGAAGCAAACCCTGGCATCCCCACAGCCTGGCCTATTTTACTCGTAATTTGCGATTTTCAAATAGCTTAACCTTGACTCACAACGTGATTTGGAGGCGGACATCGATGCACACGCCATTCAAAAGGTCCCAACTATTGCCATACACGGCGGATCATGGTCTGAGAGCACCAGGGCGAACTGTAAAAAATGTTGACAGGAACCCTTAATAATAGCCTTCTCGAGAGTCTTTTGCTGCTGAACAATAATGTATTGGTGCAGTTGAATTCTGCTTACGTGCAACTTGGGATAAAAACCCCCTCGCTTCGTCCCCCCACCAACTTCTCATCTCCCTTTCCTTCATCACCCTCTAACCTCAATACCTTGTATACCACCCCTCCAATGAAATCTGGCGAGCTCAACTTTGATGCGCTGGTATGATTGCAGTATCTAAAGTCGTGGTACCAAGTGCTAACTCTAAGCGTTGCCCATAAATTGCCCTAAACTTGCAGGAAATATGCCTTGACAATGTCAGACACCTAACAATCGACGTCGCTAGGATGAAGCCTGAGCTCAAGTACGGAGAAAAAAGGGGCGGATATGGCGACGTTAAGGTATACACTCTGGGTTGCGGAACATCCGCGAAATTGGTAGCGGCAAAGACAATTCGTTTCAAAGATCGGGATAACGAGCCCGAGAGGCTGGCCTTTGTGAGTCGATTGGCTCCATTGACTATATGCGCTGCTAACCCGTACACAGAGTCTAGTTCGCGAGCTTGCTATCTGGGCAAAACTTCAGCATCCCCATATCCTTCCGCTTCTGGGTTATCACCTTGGCAACGACTACGAGAACGCTATCCTTATCTCCGAATACATGCCGAACGGCGACCTCAAGGACTACATCGAGAAAGAGAATCCAGCGTGGATGAAGCGGCTCGCTCTGGTCCGGATTCCTTTCTACATTCAGTCAGAAATCTCCTCATCCGTCCTTTTTAGATGATCGATGCGACAAAAGGCCTCCGGTACCTTCATAATCTAAACCCCCCTGTGTGTCACGCTGACTTAAAAATGGTTTGTACGATGTCCCGGTCATTACTAAGCAGAACCTGACGACTTTTGTCAGCGAAATATCTTGGTAACCGGGGGGCGAAGGGCAGTTTTGGCCGATTTCGGTCTGTCTGTAGCCCTAAACGACCATCCTACAGGGCTTTCGACCACGACTGGATTGAGAGGGACACTTCGATACTATAGTCCGGAGCTTGTAAAGGAACCGAGTCCCAGACACTCTTTGGCAAGCGATATATGGGCGCTGGGTTGCGTTTTGCTTGAGGTACGAGCCGCCAAAATCTGGCAACCCCATTAACCGGTCATAGATGCTGACGTCCTTGAGATGCAGGCTTTGACCGACATTGTCCCTCATGCCGAACTGAAATTTGAGCATTCAATTATACTGAAGCTCGTGGAAGACAAGCTGCCGGCCGACGTTGAAGGACTACCGATCCCCACCCCAGAAGTGAAGGAGCTGCTTACTAAGTGCTGGAGCATATCACCAGCTGAGAGGCCTTCGGCTCTTCAGTGCTTGTGCTACATGCGACCAGCTATGAGGTTTCGGCCATCTGACTCCGCGGAAGTGGAAGAATTCGAACTTCTCGATTTCTCTCCAAACGCCATTTACCCAGGATCACCAAAGCGCCCGAGGCAGAAGGGTACGTCCTATTCCAAGCTTCAACAGAGCCCTAGAAATCGCTCAAAAGATGTCGGGTCATCCCTTTCGTTAGTAGCAACAGTCACCCTGCGTCTTCCCGTCGGAACATGCATCGTTCCAAGCCCTCAGACAACCAGGACCCCACAAAGTCCTCCATCTGCCAAACCACGGACTGGGTTTGAAATTGCAATTAACAAGCACATCGCTAACCCTGTGCTCGATATTCAGACCACGGTAAATAGGCCGGAAAGAGGAGGGGTCGAGAATGTTGTTGCAGCAAATGTGAGTAAAGAACCCTCCGTTGAAGGAGTCGATCTGGTCTAAGCATTCTCGACGGAAATAATAGAAAGCCGTCGAAATCAAGAGGACCAGTCGAATAGTTTTTCAACCGGGCCCTAGCCTGCCAGTTGCACGGACCGAAGAGAGAGAGAACACTTGCGAGAAAGGCCAGCACCAAGACCAGCACGATGACGCCCAGGGATGGAATTGGGCTTGGGGCTGGTTCCCCATGCTCGCACATCCATCGAAGTTAGGAGCCCGCATACGAAACGCGGACCCCACTGTTTGGAACCGGAATCCTCGAGAAAGAGACTCGGGAGTTGCATTTGCTGCTTATAAGTTTCCACCCCAACTCTGCCAAGGGGACAACTTGCTCCTCGATCGCCACAATGGAGCTCCCTCTCGGCACCGGAAGAGATTGTTCAATGAGGTCACAGAAGTTCCTGAAGAGCCAGGAAGGAAACGACCCCGTTTGTAAGGTACCCTGGGCAGGTGGATCGGACAAGAGCGAAGAACTCCCCGTCTCCCGCGAAAATGTACAGTCTAGTATTTCTAATCCATACAGTATATCGTCTGCAATTGCTTTCAAGCTTTGATAAGGCCTTTATTACACCAATGCAAGTCGCGAAGCGGCTGATAATTGATACCAGTCTGAACTTCCTCCAGAAGACCGTCGACGATCATAAGGGGGTTTTAAGGCGGCAGTTCCGGCCACGGCAAGTGAGAACAGCGCGACTTGGAAGTCCCTGAGCTTGCGGCGTCGATCGACATTTCGGGCGGCTAGCTAGTACAGTTCGAATGCTATGTAACCCGAGTCAGACCAGGGCGGGACTCCCTTGGCTAATGGCTAATTCATGACCGGGCCCTGGCCAGGGCTTAAAACCGATTCCCTTAAGGTAAATACACTCCCATTTTACGAGAATAAAATACTCCTAAAACTTAGTACTATTCGTCTTCAGACGATGGCAGAAGTGAGAAACGAGGTGGGAAAAAGAAGCTGAAAGAAAGATCAGCACGTTGGAAGGAGAGAGAGAGTTGCCCCTGGAAGCCGCTTGGAGCTTTACGGACGCTCTCGATGCTGCCAGCGAGACCCATCACTCTAATACGATGTGCTTGGGAATAGGAAGACGGGAACACAGTTTCAGGGAGGAGCACAGACCTTATCCCAGTCCCCGCCGTTCTGAGAAAACGACTGAGATCGGACAAAGTCTTGAAGGCGACACATTCCAAGCTTGATGCCAATCCTTCCGCACTCCTTCATATCTAGAGGTACTACGCCTTCGTTTAAGATCATCCGCACGTACTCCTCCCTTTCTCCGGATTTGGTGTCGTACACGAGGGCGGACTCGTGACTTTGGAGGTAAATCTGACGAGGGCAGACTAATTTCTCCAAAACTAAAGATGTCGAGAACGGAACGAGCTTTGAAGAGACAAAGAGGTGGCTCTTAGGAGGTGGTCCATGGGCTGGAAGGGGTTCCGAGTCCTCGATGATGCCCAGCGCGGCTATCATGCGAACGATGCTATTATCGGTTGAGAAGTCGGCGAACTGCACCAGCGCAGGAAGAGATCAGTCCGAGCTAAACTAAAACGCCGGGCCAGGATGAGGGGGGACGCTCACTATGCTCGGTGAATTTGGTGGGAGGGGGAAAGTTGTTGGGTCGGAGTCTAGGGTTGCGTTGATGGCTCCGGTGACACGAACCGGTTTCCCAGTCAACCGCGCGATTAGCTCATTGACCCAGCCACTGCCTTGCGCTTTGGCATACGGTGACCCATATGACCCGCCATAATATTTCTGCAATGAAGCGAAGTCTAGATTAGCGTGCTGGAAATATCGATAGAATTGATGAGCTGAACACACCTCGAGGTCCCAATAATATTCGTTATCCACCCACTCCACCTTCTTGAAGATTCCGCACCATGGGCTTGCTTTCCCGTTCTGAAACGCGGTATCGAATGCGCAGAGGGCCATTAAAGCGTGGGCGTCCCTCGCAGTCAAGTTGAGGTCAGGTATGAAAGCGTTGAGGCGTGTGGCAATAGGGGAGGCGTAGATTTTAAGCCATTTCATGTTGGGAGCGTCCGGAGTGCGACCTGCTGCGGCTTCGGCGGCAGGGCAGTTTCCGACGGCAAGGGTGTTGTTAATTGACTGAAGAACGAGAGCTGTTCAACGGCCCAGTCCTGAGGTTTCGAAACTAGTAGGAGTGCCTCACCGGTCCGGTTGGAATGATTACATCTGGTAATTCAAGGTTGCTGATCGGAAGTGGAAAGGGCTTCCCTTTGAAGCCGTGCTTGAACCACCGAGCTGACTCAAGCACTCGGTCTTTTGTTGTTGAACGAATGAACGTCCCACTTGAAGAGAGATGTCGGTAGTGATCTGAGATGTACTTCCCGCTGGCATATGCTCTGGCGCCGAGGATAGTCTATGTAAATCGGAGACAACTTCAACTAGCTGAGAACTAGACGTACTGCAGTCTCCCAAAATCAACCAGTGAGTCTTTTCCGAGCGTGTAGTTATATTTTGATACAAAGGCGAGGGGTGAGCGGGCCGCTTCTTGAGGACTCCGCACAGCTGCTTCCTTGATCTTCCCGACCGCAGAGGCAATGCTGTCCCCAAAGCCACTTGTCGGGTATCGGGCAGCATGCCGCTGAAGCTGTTTGAAACCTTGAGTTAGCCTCGTATATATACACACGCGTTGGTCGCTTACGATGTTTACTTGAACCACGTCGCAATCGTGGGGGACTTCGCTCGGGATGTGCTGATACCCTCCGAAGGAGTGCACCGAATATCGAGCCGAGTAAGGTCCAAGCTGTTGCGGTCTGCCCACGTCAATGAGGAAAATAACAGCGTAATGTTCCACGTACATTTTGAGAAATGTAATTAGGCAAGTCGTACTGAGGCATTTGGGAGGATGGCCCTCTTGTTTGTAGTGGAGTGCTGGCCGAAATGGATGCCAACCACGAGACCCGAACTAGTAGAGCCGAGACAACAATGACCATAACTAGTCTTCCTGAAAGGGTGGACCAAACGGAAGGGTATTTTGAAGAGGGAGAAGGGGTGAAAAGCCGGAGGTCCTGGCGTGATTTTCCTCCAAACTGCTCCCCATTGCCAAGGCTAGGAAATATGGGAACCGGGTCTAGTTTAGCGGATGAACTTGGGTCGGTATTCATTACTTGGAGTAGCGTATCTCTTCTAGTTGTGTGTGGTGGAGTATTGCAGAAGATCCTCCGGCCTGTGCTGCCGGAGAGAGGGGAAGATGGGTGGTGTGTGCACATTCGTCGGTGAGAGGTCCGTAAACCCCGCGTGTCTACGTGCAAAAAAGGTCGTTATCTCCGAGACACTCACGTGATCAAGCCGAGAGCCCTAATTGCGCATCCAATGCCACCAGCTCCTTCACCAGACACCGCTCTCAAGGCTATCCTTCCTCTCATCGCTCAAGGCGACGCGTACTCCGCCCACCAGAAGGCCCGGACTTTTGTTTCTCGATACACCAAAGCCAAGCAATATGATGTCGCCATCCAAGTGCTTTTCCAGTCCGCCCGCGAACTCTTGAAAGCTGGTCAACCTGGCAGTGGGACTGACTTGGGTGGGATGCTGTTGGATGTGTACGAAAGTAAAGGAGAGGCGCTTACAGAGGAAAGCAGAGGTGCGGCTTGTTACAAGTCATGAAGTCAACTGACAGAGTACTGAGTCTTGGTCTGGATTCAAACGCGATTGTAGGCCGCCTCACTCAACTCATAGCTCTTACTGGGCCAGAAGGCACGTGGAGAGACACCTTGATCAGCAAATCAGTGGCGTACGTCCATTATTACCGATAGTCAAGCCTGCTCGGTTGACGTCCTGGCCGTATTGAATGCAGTTGGACTGCCAAAGCTGGGGAGTGTCCCGCCGGAGACCCTGACTTGCACCAATACATCGGCGAGCTCTTCTACAAAGGTCGAGTATAGACTCACCTTCACCAAAATCCAAAGGCTGATGGACCATATTTCCCAATATTGCAGAGTCCGACTTCCCTCGTGCCGAGGGTCACCTCGTGTCGGCGGGGACGCGGGACAGCGCGCTTCTTCTCGCCCAACTCCTCTTCGACTGGTATCAATCAGCCTCATCCACCGAGGCATCAATCGACCCAGGACTCTTCGCTCTACGTGGAACGATTCCATACCTCACAACTACCAACATACTCGCAGCACGCACTTTCCTTGACAAATTCATCTCTTTACTCGTCGTCGCCAAGCCCGATATCTTGATTCACAAGGAACCGGTAGCGATTGGAGAAGGAGCAGACCAAGATGAGATATGGGCAACGAACAATCACACTTTGAATTTCTTGCAGTTGGCTATCAGGATATGTCAAAGGGGCGACTCCGATGCTGGAGGTAACCGTATGACGCCAGAGTGGGGTCTTGCTGCTTAACGTTTTGGGCAACTTTCTTAGCCGCTCGTGAAGCAAAGCAAGCATGGGTTCGACTATGCGGTCGGTACACAGGAGGTGTAAGTGGGGCCAATACTCCTGGAACGAAGTTCCTCGTTGCAGGAGGAGAATTTACGAGAGAGGTATCGTCCATATTCCTTCCCGTTTGCAAAAAGTGCTAATGTCAGTCGAATGGATGACCCTAGGCGGTAATATCACTCTCTCATCTTTACTTCAATATCCAACCTCCACGAACCGGTCCGATGAACCCCTTGGGAGACATGATGTCTGCGTTTTTCGGAGGATCCGCGCCGAGTGCACCCCGTACGTGACTTACAGGAGATGATGCGAGAACGATGGTTGTCTCACCTCCTCTGCTCTGCACATAGAGAACACGCGAAAGGCAATAGGACCAGGAAGAGGTAGGGGTCGGGCCGGTGGTCCAACCACGATAGACGTGGACTAGTTAGGGGTGTCCAATGCTTCACTTCTATTGAAGCAGGAGTTACATCTTGTCGAAACATAATTGAAAAGCGTCCGTGCGCGTGAAAGAGCGGGCAGAGTCCGAAAAAGATGATACATATATAGAACCAAAGGGGGAACGAAATTGAATGAGCAGACCATCAACGTGCGTTTTTACCTCCTCCTGAAGGTCAATGGGATGCTATGAGGAGTCAAAGTGATCAAAGGAGTTCCTTGGAGCATCCTCTTCTTCATCTCCTCTCTAGTCTCTCCTTCATACGCCGGAGTCGGGTGGACAGAGAAATGCTTGATGAAGTAAGCGAGGAAAGCGACGCTCTCGACCTCGCTAAAGTGTCGACCGATGCAAACACGAGTGCCGGTAGAGAAGGGAATAAAAGTGGTTCGGTCAAACTTGCCAACGAAACGCTCGGGTCGGAAGTCGTATGGGTCGGGGTAGTACTTTGGGTTGTAATCTAAAGAGTGGGACAATCAGCACCTGCGACGTTGACAGTGACGGTAGAGGCTACTCACGGACTGCGGGAGGGCTAATGAATACAACGGTATCCTTCTCAACAGTCAAGGTCATCTGCTCCGGCACGGTAGCGGGAGGCGCCGCACGAGCAGTCTTGGGGGTGAGAGTCGACCTGTTCCGCGAGAACCTGGGCCGAGGTGCCAGTGGCTTATCTTCCGCTGACCCGATAGAAGGAGTAGAGGTTGAAGTGCTCATGGCGGTGCTCGAAGCAAGGGACGAAAGGGATGAAGAGCTTGACGATGCTGAGAGGTTGCTACCGAAGCTGGACTTGACCGGAGTGACGGGAGGGCTGGGCAGCGGCTGCGAGTTGGATTCGTACCGGGGCTTGCGCTTCGCTTCCTCTTGAATTCCGATCTCGACATTGTGCTCGTTCGATTTGTCAAAGGTGAAGACCGTGTCCTGGGAGAGCTTCTTGGGAATTTGTTGGACCGGAGGGAAAATGCGGAGGGTTTCAAAATAGACGGCGAGAACGTATTCGAACTTCTTGTAGTCAGCGTAGGTCTAGTGAAAGGCTATTAACATAGGCTCTAGGACGAGCTAGGAGAACGCCTGGCGACTTACGGTAACTCCATCAGCTGGCATGGCTTGCATGATCTGGCGGTACATCTCTTCCTGTTTCTCGGGCCAGAGAGCGAGTAGTGCCAGGGAGTACGAGATCGAATGAGCGGTGGTTTCTACGAATTCGTGCGTCAGCGACTGGTGTCATTGACGAGTAGACCATAGAGTTGCATACCATGGCCAGCACTACAGACAGAAAACAGGTAAGAATATTGAGATGGTTGGAGAGTCCGGAAAAGCTTAGCACTGTTTTGTGGTATGTAACCGCGTCGCGAGAAGCACTTACAGAAGATAAATGTAAATGTTTCCTTGGAGCTCTTCGTCCTTCAAAGGAACCTCTCCGGAGAGACTGGCTTTGACGAGCTTGGAGAACAAGTCTTGTCGTTCGTTAATCTCAAACTTGAGTTCGGCGTTTGCCTCGTCGTTGCCTGGAGCGTTCTCTCCGAGAAGTGCGCCCCGCTTCTCCTTGATAATTGACTGGATATACTTCTCGAGTTCGTCGAAAGCGGTGACCATTTCCCGGACACTGTGGCCCGGGTTTCAGTTCGAGCACGATGGGGTCAGCGAAGCTAGAAGACATACGGTTTGAAGGGTAACCAGTCGAGCCACTACAATGGTACGTAGTACGTGAGCGCGAGCGTTCCCAAAACGAATAAAGACGTGACCTGACACACCTTTGGTATAGCCAGACGGAGGATGGATGACTGAGCAACGCAATGCAGGGCGGTTTGGAAGGTCATCGTGTGACCGGCGGGGATAGGCATATTCTGGTCATCGTTCCAGCTCATGTCCATTCCGAAGCCAGCGTTGCCAATGGCAAGTAAAGCCACCTTACGGATAGCATTTTCAGGTTCAGCATCCCAATTAATCAAAGGGCGATGGACAATGCTATGCAGTTGCTCACCCTGAGAGTCATCGAAACTGAATGCTCAATCTTGACCTCTTCACCCGACTTCATTTCGTTGTAACCTTTAGCTTTCATCATGCCCTCGAAGATTCGGACGGTCTCTCCCCAGAGGAAGTTCCATCCATCGGTGTTGAACACACCCCGCGAGACGACTTGTTGTCGACGCCAGTCGTCACCGTGAGCCGTTACGAGGTTCGGGCCGAGGAAGCTGGGGCAAAAGCGGTGATCAGGGTCCGAGGACAGCGAACACTGCCACGTTTGGGACAAACCCACTTGAGGACATCATATTTCTCCACCGGTTTGGGATACGCATTCTGATTGGCGTTCATCCTGTTAATGAGATCCG
>KN822961.1:326301-349585 GCA_000827465.1 Tulasnella calospora MUT 4182
CTCACCTTTTTATACCCACGTCGGGAGCGTCTAGGACGACGAGCAACATCGTACGACTTTTGCGAGCTGGATTTTTCTGATTGGTAGAAGAGGGGTAGCGGCCGCTTTGAGACTAGTGCTCGTGGGCCATGGGCCTCGTGATGATGCTGGGTGAGGGGGTTGGAGTTAGGAGTTGTGATCAGAAGTTTCGATAAGATGTCGAGGTCCGAAGCTGTCACTGCTGAGCTTCTCAGCCTCAAGGCTAACGCACACCGTACACTTTCACATGCTGGGGACGTTGTCGATTATGGAAGGATGAGAAACGTTCGGGGTAGTTTGAACGCCGAGCGAGCCGAAGGGGAAAACGGCGATAAGGACGGACGGCGGGCATCGGGCTTTGCCGGGGACTGTACGCGTTGACGGTTGTTTGTTTGAGCGAATGACCCTGAGAGGGAACGTTTGTAAGTGGACTGTGAATATTCCTCTCACTTCCCTTCATTACCACCGCCCTCCACCTAGTTTATGTCCAAGTAACCTCTTAGATCTTATTTCTCTTCCAACCCACCCGGCCCACGTCCTTTCACTCTCACCCCGTCTCTCCTTCCTCCTCCCTCCAGATGCGCATCCTTGGACGCATACGATCCTGGCTCAAGATCAAAAAGCGCGCCAAGGACGACTCCCCCAGCTCAAGCCAGAGTAGTTCTCCAAGAAGAAAACGCTCTCGAAGCTTGACTGAGTCGGCTATACCCTCTTACGCCTCTCGCCATGCTCAATTCTTTGCAAACCGCTCGAACGCCCAACTCGACTTGATGTTAGACCCGGCCACCACTCGAATCGACGACACAGCATCCGAAATCACTCCCAGAGATGGGAAGGGCATATTTGGCGTTCGAGAGCTGGGCAGGCTTACTCCAAAGCGCAGTGCTCAGTCAATTCGAATCATCCCCCCGTCGCCCCGCCGCCCACTGGGCAACGATGGCCCAGAGCCCAGTCGTGAGTCCAGACCCACCCATCGCATGTGTTCTGGCGCTAAACCACCTTCCAACGTAGCATTGTTCGCTGAAAAGGTGCCCTCCGCTATGACCGCAGTGACCCCACCCTTAGTCCCATTCTCGGCACTAGTCCACCCAAAGGTCACCACTACCGTCAACTCCACCCACTCTGCATCGCAACAGCTCCCACAAACTGCTACCGATATTGGAGCTAGTCCCGATTCTCAACCGTCCTCAGCTCCCTTCAACCAAGCGGACCCGTCCCCGGATGTATCCCCTGACCGCTTGGCAGACCTTCGTCGCGCTTCGGGTGTCACGGGCGTTATGAAGATCTACGATAACGCCGGGGCAATTTCCTCGAAGGAGTTCGATAACGACCCTCGCAGGTTAAACCAACGTCCGAATAGCGTTGCTAAGGACGACCAGGAAGCCAGGACCCTGAGTTCCACGACCAAGCAGCGGAGATTCACGAACCCCGAACGGTCAAACTCCTCACAACGCGCGCCTTTACCGATAGCGGCACTCCCCGGAGCGCCTATAGAACAACTTGGATTGCCTTCGACCCCTGGCCTTGGGGTGGGGCATGCCACGTATAGCAGCACGGCGGATATTTCCTTAACGAGTTCTACCTCGGCGTCAATCCTGCACTCTTCCTCCGAACGTGACATTGCAACTTCGGAGCTGTCAGCAGCAGCACGTGTAAACCTTGCTCGGGTTCATGGGGCAAAGATGATGAGTAAAGATCTCGTCAACCTACCGAACGCCGCCGCACGGGCTTCACTTCCCAGTGTCTCCGACACGAGGCCTTCAGCGCGAAAACCCAACTCGCTGCAAAAGATAATGCCCATCAACGCTTTGGACAGCGAGATTGAGAACCAGGAGCGGCGTAGCAGAGGAGAATCCTTACCGTCGACTCCGACCTGGGGTCCAGAGCGCCAATCATTTCCCAGATCCTCGACCCCTTCAAGGGCTCAGTTTAACCTTTCCTCTCCCACTGCCGTACAGGGAGATTCTTTTGCTCCCGTCCCTCCTCTCACTCCTTCTCACACCGCCACCGCCCTGTCGTCCTCCTCCCACCCAGCTCTGACGCCTCCTCCCAAGCACCGCAAGCACCCTGCGACACGGCTCAGACGACCCAGGACTGCCGATGACGCAGCCGCTCTCTCTCCTCCACCTTGGCGCAGCGTGTCTTCGTTCGGCCCCAAGGACCATGTCACCAACGTGAAGGATATGGGTGGCGGTGTGTCGGTCGTTCGGATTCCCGCGACTTCCAGGGTCAGAAGGCCCGCTACGTCCGCTGGTATCGTCTCTCCCAGGGTTGGAGACGCGGGGAGCTTTTCGCGCGGTACCGCAGAGAAGGCACCCATTCAAGAGGGTCAAAGTCAAACGATCACTTCTCCATCCATCCCTGAATCCGAAGCGTCCTTCCGCACCAGCCTTACCGCACCCAGAAAAGGCCAGGAATCGCTCCTTACCTCAACGACTTCCTTGGTGGACAATACTTCCAGAACGGATAACAAGGACTCTGTTCAAGTTTTCGTGAAGAGTCGAAGCATCCGTCCAAGACTCACCATCCCTGGAGAAGACGAGAATGCACCTTTGCGAAGAAAACACTCGCATGGTCGCTCATCTGTTATCAGGAAGTCTATCTCCGATGGGGCATTCCAGCCTGCTGACAAGAACAAACCTGAACCGGAGAAGAAGGTGAAGAGGTTTGGAAGCTTCCGTAAGGTTGGCACCGTACCACTCAAGACGTCCGTCGACGACCAAGCTGGAGGAAGTCTTCGTCGCCATCGTCGCAAGAAGAAGTCTCACATCCGACCACGGCTCTCCTTCGTCCTCGCCACCGATGCAGAGCCCGGAACATCCCCCAATCCAAGCTACTTGGGCGGTCCAAGACGCGCCTCGTCACTGTCTTCCCTCGGATCAGCTTTCGCCGACAGCGATGACGATGCGGAGAAGGAAGGAAACGATTTCACAGACTCGAGATCGACCTTCGGGAAGTACGGTGCTGCTGGTAGCGACGAAGAGACGACGATGTCGAGGACGAATTCGACCGAGGACGATGCGGGCGCATCGGATCCTGCCAGGCCGGCGATAGACCTTAGTGCCGACTTGTCGGAGGAAACGAAGCGGCTGATGGCGAAGATACGAGAGAGGAAATGGAAGAAGTTGGCTAGCAGCGGATTGAAGACTGCTGCGACCTAGAGTGGTGGCGACGCTCTTTCTTGGTAGGGATCCTTGTACACTCTGTGATTATGCATGTAATTATACCTTGTCCTGTAAGTAGGGCCTTTCTTTCGTTATTGTTACTGTTACGTCTACGTAGATCCGCTTTCCATAATTTAAGACTGTGGATATAAATTAGCTCGAGAGCACTGGAGAGATGAGCCAAGGGAACGAGGACCCACGAGACGCGACTAGACAATTGTGAGGGATCAGCATTAATTAGTTACATGGGCGTCTGAATATTACAAGGTCGGTAATAGCACTACTGACAGGTCTCGAAGGCTCAACACGACGCTCGAAGGAAAGAAACAGTCCATATATGCCTGATCCTGCAAGACATTCAATCACGGCGTTTCGCCGGTGTAGCCCATCACTTCTGAGAGAATATTGGTAGGAGGCTTCACCCAATTTTCTAGTAGGATCTTCGTCATGCAATTGATGGTCTGACTGTCAAAGGCACCTTCGCGGGCGGTGACGAACTGCTTCAAGTACCCCTTTATCCACTTTGAATTGAGAAGTAAGATGGAATGGAGTTGGGGTAGTCTGAAGCGCTTTTCTCCTGACGAAGGATCAACAATGGGTTCTTGAAGAAACTTGAGCAAACGGAGCCATGCAGGGTCGGGGATGTTCCAATCTTTGCGAGGAAAAGCTACTTCGCCGAAGCGCAGCTGAATGGGGGTTGTCAAAGGGCAGTCCTTCTCCGCTGCCACAAGGATTGATTCTATGATAGAGTAAGCGGCCTGCTGCGCATCGTATAGATCACGAAGCTCATCGCTATAGCAGATATCCACAGAACAAGGACCTCCCATAGACATGATCCGTATCATTGGATAGATGCCGGGGACGTAGATCCTTAAGGCTCTCGCCCGCCGTAATCCTTGAACGCATGTGAACCAGTTCCATCCGTGGGGGTTCTCATGTAGCCCTTTAAATTGAATCATTAGATTCGAGCAGTTTCCTGCTTCGATGAGGGAGAGCAGAGCCCCGCACTGGCCGCGTTCGGGGAAGAGACGGAGTTTTTGCAATTTCTTGAGAGCCACGGGTTTCGTTGTGGATTTATCTTTCGATAAAGTGAACCATCCTTGGAGGAACAGACTCACTAGGTTCGGGCATGCCTCAAGTGCTTGCTGCACCTTTCCGGTCGTTATCGGCGATCTTTGGCCGCTGGCGAGAACCTCGGTTACAGTGCGTAAATGCAACACATTCAGGCCAACGAGCGCTTCAAAATCCGGCGGCAATGTCACTCTCGAAAGTTTCAATTCCCGTAATTTCGAGCTCGACCCTTGAAACAGTCTGCAGTGGGCAGGGATTTCCGAGTTCCAGATCGAGACTGCCTCCAATAAACGAGGCGGGTTATTGATCCTCTTGAGGAGATCGGGAAAGCATTCGTTGAGTTCCGCGAACCTCCAGCGATGTACGTTCTCCGCAACTAGTGCCACACATTCTTCGTAGAGCGGGTCTTTGGTACGACAATTGGAAGCATGGATAGACAAAGGGGCCTCTTTCGACTTCTCAATCCATTTCCTCATCGTTCGAAGGTTCAGGTCAAAACGAACCGCCGCCCACAGGTATGGACACGATTCGATTAGAAGCGCCCAGCTTCTTGAAACCTCTCGTAAGGCGCATACCCGATGTACAGAAAGGTTCGTCGGTCCGTCTTCAGCGGCAACAGAGAAAATGATCAACTGGATGATTTCAGCTGGAAGGTCATCAATTGAAGCATTTTTTCTACATTTTGTTTGAAAGGTTAGTATATTCGCGATTACATGCCCTAGAATAGATGGATTGAGCGGAAGGGAGACATACTCTGAAAGTGGGCGGCGAAAGACGCGTAAGCAGGATTTGGTTTGTTCCGAGTCCATTCCCATAGAGGAGCTTTGTGTATCGTACAATGAAGCCTTATTGGAAGTTAAAGATTATTGCTGATTTTAAGGTTATTATGATGATTGATGATGCTATCGAGTGAGTAGCTCGAAAGTTCGGAGAATGAGGCCAACAACCGACTGTTAGTTCGGAGAAAGCAGTTAGGGGCTGTGGGATTTGCTAGCTAATGTAGTAGGAATAAAAGTGGATCGAGGAAGGGATGTTGTCGTCTCCGGAAAGATAGCTGCTTCCGGCTTAAGAAGGGCGCTGGGACAAACATCCGGGCATACACTCGCCTCTCCCTTTGTCAATGCACTGGCATCCAGAGCTGTGTCTAAAGCCCCATAAGTAGAGGCGAAGTTGATTCTCCTCCCAGCTGATTTGGATAGGGAATGGGATGGTATTACTGTACTACGCCACCGCCGAGACCCAATGAAACGGCTAATGCTGACGTCCTCGATCGATGTTCCGAGGTACCGCCAAATATATTTAGATATCAAAATGTACATAAGCAAGCGAGGTTGGGTTATAAAAAAGGTCCAAGATAAACCATGTTCGCTTAATTCGGAGCCTGTGGCCCTGCCGCTCCGGCAACCACCCTTTACTCGGCGTTTCCTCCCTCAAGATAGGCCATAACCTCACTTAAAACGTTTTTGCGATGTCCTTCGTCATCAGATGAGTCATTTAGGGTGAAGATGCCTGTAATTGGACTGGTTGCCTTCATACGGTGGCCATCTGACCGCGCCTGAACGAACGCCTGGAGGGATCGGTAGGGCAGACCCGGGTCGAGCATAACGAGCGTATCAAGGTTTGGGATTCTCCATCGGGAGTGGTCTGAAGGAGGAGGAGTAATTGGGGTTTGAAGGAGCTTGAGTACTTCAAGACCAACGTCAAAACCACTGCCCGATTTGTTGGCGGTGAAGAGCGCGAGCTCAACGCGAGCAGAAATGGGCGCGACTTTTTCGGATTCATTGAGAATATCCTCCAGGATGGAATAGGTCAGAGGCCCAGAATCTCCCCGTCTCGGTTGGATGGAACCCAGCTCTATGTCAGCGCCATAGAGTCGATCCATACATGAAATGTCGAGCGACCCGTCTCTGATGACGATCTTGAGTCTCTCAACTCTTTTTAAGGCGTGCGCGAATGTTGTCCAGGCGTTCAACGATGGCTTCTCCTCGATCAAATTCATCCTGAAGCGAAACTTCACGCAGCGCTCCGCTTGGAAAAGATGAAGAACTTGGCAATCTTTAATCTCGACTTCCTCCAACTTGGTGAGGTTTATAGGTTGGAGATTGCGTTGATTCGGGGATCCTTTGTAACCCCCTTCCAGTCTGAGAATCCGTAGGTTTGGGTTTCCTTGAAGAAACTGGTGGACCTTGTTGATCGACAAGGCGACATCCCCCGTATCCTCCTCCAGCTCACCAGAGCCGATCAGGTATAGCTCCTCCAGTCCAAGGTGGGGATTGAAACTATGGGGAATAGTGACCATAAAAAGGCGTAATTTTCGGAGCTCCGGGCTGATAGGGTTGAAGAGTATGCAGTCGTGGGGAATATGTGTAAAGCCGACTCTAAGCTCCCGAAGTATCGAAGGCGAGCGATCCAATCGTGCCATGAAATCGTGGAGGTTTTCAAAGAGATTAATGGATCTCCAACGGTGAGCGTTGTTCACAAGGAGTTGGATCCAATCCATACCCTGAGGATGAGGGTAATCAATCCAAATGTCCAAGGGCGCTCCTTTCGATTTCTCCAGTAGCTTTTCGAGGTGTTCGGCATTATACCGGATCGTGATCGATGACCAAAGGGTGGGGCAGCTGTTGATCACAGACACCCACTTTCGGGACACCCTCTGCCACATGGAAACCCATTTGACCTCTGGTCCTCCGTAACGGTGACCACTTGCTCCAAGGCATATGACCTGTTCGAGAAGTTCAGTTGGAAGAACGTCGATGAATGAGCGCTTCTGGCTAAAATTCCGCATGTAGGGAGCCATCAGAGTCGGAAGAACCGAGTTCCAGTGATGAAAATTCAAGAGGGGAAAACGAACAACATAGCTCAGCATTCGAGAAACAAGGGTGGGACAGGAACGGAGAGTTGAAGGCCCTCACCTTTCGTTTGTTGTAGCATCCCCTTCGACTTCGGCATCGGAAGAGCGAGTCTCCATCATGATGAGGTCGATTTAGCTATGAAATCGGTGAGATTAGGTGGGATTTGGCTAGGACGTTGTTCGCTTTGATAAGGCAACGGCGTTCCCGCGGTTCGTTCTACGGACTGAAATAAGTTTCCACACAGCCATCTCCCATATTTGATTGAATAAGCATCCGCGAATTCACTCGCCTCTCGAGCTCCCTTTATCGGCGAATAAAGATAGAGTCGAACAAGATCCGGTAATCACAAAGGTCAAATAAAGGCGATCCACAGCTATGGCGTCGATCCTCGGGTCCTTGTAACCGGTTTGGACCAAAAGATGGACCACCTTGCTCGTTATCAAGCTCTCGACGCGATTTCGGCGTAGTAGCACATTTTAAATTTTAGCGTTTGGAATTTTTTTGTACATCCGACGGATCTAATGAACGTTGTAGTGACACGGACAAGGTGAGTCTAAAGGCCGTGCCTGAACAAGGATACCAAAAGTGGGCAAGGTCCGAAAGGGGCTTTATAATTAATGAATCGCCTTATATTTATGACCTTCTCAGAAAGGCCACGAATATGAATATATAGCGTTGATCGAACTGAGAAAAACAAGGTGGTGATCGCGGCGAACGCCGAACGGAGCCGAACTCCGTCTCGGACCCACCGTACGCGTTAGGGTCAGTTCAAGGAACGAGCTCCACTCAAACACAAGGTAACGCGGTCACTTTCGGAGTCCTTGAGCAAGGCCTGGGTCCTTCGGCAGGCTTCCCGACCCCCGCGGTTCCTTCAAAAGCTGGATCCTCCCAATTGATTCATATACCAGGATGGGAACGACCATCTTCGCAATTGCAAGGAGCAAGTTTAACCGTCGTTGGTGACGTTACCGATCGATTGGACTGATGAGAAGCTAGTGACGTAAATACCGCCCACTCGATACTGCACTGCGGGACAACCGACACACGAAGTTATCGAATGAACATAATTGAACAAGATCGATCTGTGAACGAGAGCCAAAACATGGAGTACAACTCTTTCTCACACTGTTGCACTAGCGCGTACCGCTCCTACCCGTCGTTCCCTCTCGCAGGGTGCGGCATGATTTCATCGAGAACGTCACCGTAATATCCTCCACCGCCAGGTGAACTACTTCGGGGGAAGATGCCCATGATAGGACTAGTTGCTTCTATGCAATAGCCGTTCGACCGCCTTTGCACAAACGTCTTCAAAGCTTCGGACGGGAGACCGGGGTCCAGAATGCTAAGCGTATCTGACCGCGCCTGAACGAACGTCTGGAGGGATCGGTAGGGCAGACCCGGATCAAGCATAACGAGCGTATCAAGGTTTGGGATTCTCCATCGGGGTTGGCCTGAAGAAGCGTCGGAAATTTGGGTTTGAAGGAGTTTGAGGACTTCGAGATCGACGTCAAAACCACTCTCCGATCTGTTCGCGGTGAAAAGCCCGAGTTCGACGCGAGCGGAGAGGGGCCCGTCTGTCTCGGCTTCATCGAGAATGTCTTGAAGTATAGAGAAAAATAAGCGTCCAGAATCTCCGATCTCGCTTGTATCTGACATAGACCTAGTGCAATCTCATAGGGTCCCTCCACAGCTTCAGAATTCAGCGATCCGTCCTCAACTACGATCATGAGTCTCTCTACTCTTCTCAACGCGCGCGCAAATGTCACCCAGCTCCTCAACGGTGGCCGTTCCTCAACCATCTTCATACCCACACTAACATCAAGGCAGTTCTCCGCGTAGAAAAGGTGTAGGACTTGGGAAGTTACGGTCGAGACCTTTTCCAGTTTGGGGAGGTTGACCGGTTGGAGCTCGTGGCCATTGGGAGAGCGACCGCATGGCCCTTCTAGCTGGAGGAATCGGAGGTTCGGGCTTCCTTGGAGAAACTGGTGGACCTTGCTGACCGATAGGATGCCACGATACCCTTCTTTCCGGAGCTCGCTCACGCAATGTGGATGCAGCTCCTCCAGTCCCAACGGTGGATCGAAACTATGAGAAATGGCGACCAACGAGAGGCTCAACTTTTGGAGGTTCGGTCTGACAATGTTGAAAAGCTTGCAATCGTCGGGGATACCCGTTCGCTGAATTCAGAAAGCTTCCAGCATCAGAGGCAGCGACTCCAATCGTGCCACGATCTCTTCGGGGTATCCGCAGAGCGTGACCGATTTTCAACGGTGTACGTTATCCACAATGGGCTGGGTCCAGTCGCGGTCTGGAAGAGCGGCAACGAAGGACATAATCCGAATGCTCAGCGGCGCTCCTTTCGATTTCTCCAATTGGGGTTTGACGTGTTCCGTCCCATCATTGATAACAATCCATGATCAAAGCGAAGGACAGTCGTCGATGGCATCTTTCCATTCCTGGCACACTCTTCGCCAGATGCAGACCCATTTTATCTTGGACCTTCAATATCGGGATCGTTGACCCCAAGAGTGATCACCTGCTGGAGTAGTTCGATCGGGAGAAGGTCGATATATGGGCGCTCCTGGATAATGGGTAATATTGGTGTCCACCAGAAGAGGAAGCAGACCAAGTGGCGCAACCGGAAATTAGGGCAAGGCAAGTAGTAAAATTGGACGTCGTAAGAAAACTCAGAAACAATCATACATAAAGGAAGCAAGCGCGGCTGCCCAGGATATTGACCGTTGATCTTCTCTCGCTTTAACTTTAGAATGCTGCTTTTCTTTCCTGACGAACTCGAGTTCTGGAGGTATGCAAAGTGAAGGGTTAGGGGGTGGTTCATCTTGCGCGATCGGGATTGGGCCGAGACTTTTCCACGGTCTGTTCTACATGGACCCGGACCTTTAGGGTAGATTATGCTCATAGTTATCAGAATCACGACTCGATTAAGAGGCCATATTTGATCTTACACTGGATCCGTATGCTGCTGGGACTAGTATCCCCTCGGCTTGCGATAGCTAGTTTTGTATCCAATCCCTACCTGCTATTCGGACTAGCTCGCTGTGACCAATGGCCTTTGCCTCAAGATTGCACATTCAAGTTCTAACGTTGATCTACTGTTAAGCAGTGGTTAGACAGGGGCTGCGATGGGGATGTCAAGAACACGATATCCGAGAGCATGACGCGATGAGCTTCAGGTTTCGAGTGTAGCGGAGTGACGACGATGTCGCTCTTGAAAGGCAGGCAGGTCTGGAATTGCTCAAATAACCGTCCACATATAACCCTTCTCTTCCTTTCTTTGCGGACGGGGATTGTAATCTGGGTCTAGTTCATACATAAAATGGGAATGATTATAAATGCCGGCCTAGAACTCCATTCAACTATTCATCTTGCATTACAGACTGGATGAGCACCATAGCGAGGGTCCCCCCCCCCCCAAGGTCGAATTGACCTGCAGGCATGTCCTGCTTAAATCCATCCTAACCGGAAAGTTGGAATTGTGCGTACAATACGCGGTAACTCCGGAATTGGATGGATGCCGCTTGTTGATCCGGGAACTCGTCGATTTGATGGCGCTGCAGCTGCGCTAAGTGACACAAACTGAGGCCAAGTGCTGGACAAAGTCTTCAAGTGAATGAGGAGACCGATTGCGGCGAATGGTGAACAGGCTGGGGGACCCCCCGTCGAAACCTGCCGCTAGGGTCGATTCAAGGAACGGGCTCCGTTCGAATGCAAGGTACCGAGACCGGTTCTCGACGTCTTAAGCGACAAAGCGGTGTTTGCTGTTTTGGTTTGGGCGGAATCTGTGGCCGCTGGGCCTTCTATAGGCTTTCCGAAGTCGCCTCAGCGGTTCTCCGAGGAGCCAGACCCCCCATCTCCTATCACTCCTGAAGAGCGCATCGGCACCAGAGATCAGGATATCTATTGGCTCTGAGATATAAACGATATGCGCAGTTATTGAACGACTATAATCCTGCGATATCGAGCCATGAATGAGGGGGAAAACAACATATCCACAAAATTCAGAGTACAATGCTTTTGATCCCGTTACACTAACAAACTGCCCTTTATCCGTCGTTCCCTCCTCCAGCGCAAGCCATGACCTTATCCAGAACTTCCTCGTAAAATGATTCTTCATTTTCATCAAATGAATGAATGGATATACTGGTGATGGGACTGGCTGGCTGAATGCAGCAGCCGTTTGACCGCGCTTGAATGAACGCTTGCAGGTGATGGTACGGCGGGGCGGGGTAATTCATGACGATTTTATGGAGGTTTGGAATCCTCCAACGGGATTTGCCTGACAACGAGTCGGAAACTGGCGTTTGAAGGAGTTTGAGTACCTCGAGATTGAAATCAAAGTTGCTGCCCGATTCGCCCCTCGTGAGAAGACCGAGCTCCACGGGAGCAGATATGTGGGCATCTTTCTCGGCTTCGTTGAGGAAATCCTCAAGGATAGAAATCCTGAGGCTTCCGTATCTCGGATCGCTGCGATTCAGAGATATTTCGATTGTACTGGGTCCACCCACCGTTGAGATGAAGATATCGCCGTCGCAGACGCCGATCTCGACTCTCTCAGCTTTTCTCAACCCGTGCACAAAGGTCGTCCAAGCACCCAGCGGCGGCTTTTCCTCGTCGCAACGCAAGGTGAGGCATGCCTCTAAGCAGTGCTCCGCCCAGAAAAGACCAAAAACTTGGGAACCAAATAGCGTGACTTTCTCCAGTTTCGGAAGGTTGACTGGCTGCAGGCCACAGCGGTCTCGAGCTCTGCGGGAAAACGCACCTAGCCTGAGAATTCGTAAATTCGGGTTCGCATTAAGGAATTGGTGGAACTTGTTGGCCGGCAAGTCGCGAATCGATCCACTCTCCGAACGCTCGCGGGCCTTAACCAACTGCAGATCCTCCAGTCCGACCGGGGGATCGAAGTCATGAGCAATGACGACCGAAGTGAGCGTCAATCTTCGGAGGTTCGGTCCGACGAAGGTGAAGAGCTTGCAATCGCGGAGAATAATTGACGACTGAATTTCGACATCAGTCAGGATCGAAGGCGGCAATTCCAGGCGTGCCGCGAATTCCTGAAGGCATCCGTAGACCGCGAGCGTTCTCCATCGATGTGCGTTATCGATAACGAGTTGGACGCATTGGCAATCCATAGAATTGCCCATAAACCGCAAAATTTGAATATCTAGAAGCGCTCCTTTCGATTTCTCCAATTGGGGTTTAAGGTTCTCGGTCCCATTACGGAGAAAGATGGATGTCCACAGCGAAGCGCAGTCGTCGATGACATACTTCCATCTCCGGGACACAGTTCGCCATAGGCAGGCGCACTTTATCGTGGAACGTCCAGACCCTGGATTATCTACTCCAAGAGAGATCACCTGTTCGAGAAGTTCGATCGGGAGAAGATCGATGAATGGGCGCTCCTTGCTAGAGGAGCATAAGGTATCCACCCGAAGCGGGAAAAGGCCAAGTTGTGGAACCGGGAATTATGACGAGTCAGGTGATGATTTTAGGAGCAAAAGGAACTCAGCGCTCAGAAACAATCGTATGAAGAAAGCGGGCCCGCTGGAGATACTAACCGTTGGGTTGGAGCATCTGGTCGCGTTTCTACATGAAAAGGTTGGTTCTTCGACATGACACGAGTCGGCTTCTAGAGATACGCTAGGTGACACTTGTATCAAATGGCGGTGCAATCGGTGGGATTCGTTGGAAATCGGTTTGTGTGGTTGTGCGAATACCGTAGTTCCTGGTTGATCATCGCTTCAGCCAGACTTTTTTCCACGGTTCGTGGTGCGTGCATCCCTCCCCCCTCTGCCTCTCTACCACGTCTTAACGCCCTTAAGGCAGTTTGTTGTGGTAAAATCGAGACTCTCTTTCTCTCTCCCTCTGCCTCTCTCTCCCTCCCTCTGCCCGGATTTGGGCCAAAAGACAGACTACGCTGCCGCCCGTTACGCTCTCAATGTGATTAAGACGTAATACTGAACCTCGCGTTTCTAACTTCTAGACGCCTTTTGTACGTCCGATGGAACAAACCTCTGTGAGTGGCACAAAGGGCGCGAGTCTAAAATGTCTCCCGTCACCCCGAACAGAACAAAATCGATATCACAGAACGCGGCTGCAAATCCGAGAGTGGCTTTAATTAATTCCCATCTCTGGACTCGTCCGCAAGCTTCACGTGACGAGACCTTGCGGGTGTGTAGGCTCGATCGAAGGGGGAACGAGACAAGAACAAAGCCAACGCGGGAATCGCGGCGGGTGGCGAACAGAGTGGGGACTCCTCTCTTCGACCCGCCGCTAGGGTCGGTTCGAGGGGGCCTACCGTATGGGCGTTTTGTCGACGAAGGACGTAGTATGCCACTCAAAGTCTGGCCTTAGGCTTTCCGATGTCACCCCAGCAGTTCTCCCAGGAGCTGGACCCTCCCCATCTCCTATCGCTCCTGAAGAGCGCATCGACACCAGAGATAAGGATACCAATTGGCTCGGAGGTATAAACGCACAGTTATTGAACGACCATAATCGTGCGATATCGAGCCATCAATGAGAGCGAAAACAACATATTCCCAAAATTCAGAGTACAAATTCTTTTGGTCCCGTTACGTTAACAAATTGCCCTTTATCCGTCGTTCCCTCCTCCAATGCAAGCCATGACCTCATCCAAAACTTCCTCGCAATCTGATCCTTCAGCACGTAAATGAGTTCGGATGGAGATGCTGGTCACGGGACTGGCTGGCTGAATGCAGCAGTCATTTGACCGTGCTTGAACAAACGCTCGCAAGTGATGGTACTGCAGGCTGTAGGGACACATAATTATCGTATCGAGGCTTGGAAGTCTCCAATGGGTTTTGCCTGAAAACGAGTCGGAAACGGGTGTTTGAAGGAGTTTGAGTACCTCGAGACTGACATCGGAGTCGGTTTCCCTTTCCTCGAGAAGCGCGAGCTCAACGCGAGCCGATATGTGCCCGTCTTTCTCGGCCTCGTCGAGGATATCCTCCAGGATAGAATTCCTGAGGTCTTCGTCGCTCGCCATGCTATCCAGACATATTTCGACTTTATTGGGTCCACCTTCCCCTGTGATGTAAAGAAAGATGTCTGTGACAGCGATCGTCACTCTCTCAATTTTTTCTCAACCCGCGCACAAAGGTCGTCCAAGCACTCAGCGGGGGCCTTCTCCCGCTGACACGCAAGGTAAGGTCGACCTCCACGTGGGGCTCCGCCAGGAAAAGATCAAAGACTTGAAAACCGTTGACCGTGACTTTTTCCAGTTTCGAAAGGTTGACGGGCTGAAGACCATGGTCCTCGATAGATGTGTAGGAAATCTCAGTTAGTTCGAGAATTCGTAAATTCGGGTTCGCGTGAAGGAATTGGTGGAACTTGTTGGCTGAAAAGGGACGAATCAGTCCATTCTCCGAAAGCTCTTCGCAGTAGGTTATCTCCAGATCCTCCAGTCCGAGCGGTGGATCGAAATCATGAGCAATGGTGACCCCAAAGAGCGCCAATCTCCGGAGGTTCTGTCTGACAAGGCTGAAGAGCCTGTAGTCGCGGGGAATAGTCGCGTTACGAATGCCGACATTAGTCAGGCTTGGCGACAACGATTTCAGGAGTGCCACAAACTTCCCCCGGTCTCTGTCCAACACGAGCGATCTCCATCGGTGCGTGTTATCGAGAAGAAGTTGGACCGAACGGCTATGCATCGGGTTGCCCTCGAACTCCGAAACTTGAAGATCTAGGAGCACTCCTTTCGATTTCTCCAATTGGGTTTTGACTTGCTTGGGCTGGTCGGTCGGGCCGACAGCGATCGTTGACCAAAGCGAAGGGCAATTGTCGATGACATTTTTCCACTTCCGGGAAACTCCACGCCACATGAGGGTCCATTTTATGTCGCGCCTTTTGCTATAGGGGTTAATTGTTCCAAGAGAGATCACCCATTCGAGTAGTTCGACCGGGAAGCGGTCGAGGAGTGAACGCTTCTGGCTAGGGAGCCATGTGATGCCCAAAAAAAGCCGAGAAAGGCCAAGTCGAGTAATCGGGATAAGCGATGGATTTCGGGCAAAATGAAAAAAACTCAGTCACTGACAAACAATCGTACGAAGACTGTTGGAGGTACTAACCACTCGTTTGGAGCACCTTGTTGCGCTTCTGCATGGAAAGGTTGAACCTTCGACATGATAAGGGTCTGCTTCTAGATATACGCAAGGTGACACTTGTATCAAATGGCAATGCAATCGGTGGGATTCGTTGAAAAATCGGGTGGTTGGACGGAGCGATTCCTGGGCGAGACTTTTTTCCACGGTTCGTTTTACGCGCCTTGGTCTCTGAATTCTCCTCCTCTGCACGGATTTGGGCCAAAAGACAGACTACTCTACTGCTCATCACAATCTCGACGAGATCAAGAAGCAACGCTGGATCTTACGTTTCTAAAATTCTAGACGCCTTTTGTACGTCCGATGGGAACTGAATCTCTGTGAGTGGCACAAAGGACGCGAGTCTAAAATGTCTCCCGTTTCCCCCAAACAAAACAAAGAATCGATATCACAGAACGCAGGAGGCAAATCCGAGAGTGGCTTTAATTAATTCCCATCTATGGACTCGTCCGTAAGCTTAAGGTGACGAGCTTGCGAGTGTGTAGGTTCGATGGAAGGGGGAACGAGACAAGAACAAAGCCAAGCCGGGAATCGCGGCGAACGGCGAACAGAGTGGGGGACCCCTCTCTTCTGACCCGCCGCCAGGGTCGGATTCGAGGTACCGAGACCGTTCTCGAAGTCTTAGGGGACCTGCCGTATGGGCGAAGGACGTCGTATGCCACTCAAAGCCTGGCCTTAGGCTTTCCGATGTCGCCCCAGCGGTTCTCCCAGGAACTGGACCCTCCGCATCTCCTATCACTCCTGAAGAGACCGGCACCAGAGATCAGGGCACCTATTGGCTCTGAGACATAAACGATACGCGCAGTTACTAAACCATGATCGTGCGATATCGAGCCATGAATGTGGGCGAAAACAAGATATTCACAAAGTTCAGAGAACAAATTCTTTTGATCCCGTTACACTAGCAAACTGCCCTATATCCGTCGTTCCCTCCTCCAATGCAAGCCATGACCTCATCCAGAACTTCCTCGTAATCTGATCCTCCACCACGTAAACGGGTTCGGATGGAGATGCTGGTCACGGGACTGGCTGGCTGAATGCAGCAGTCATTTGACCGTGCTTGAACAAACGCTCGCAAGTGATGGTACGACAGGCCGTAGGGACATATAGTTATCGTATCGAGGTTTGGAAGTCTCCAACGGGTTTTGCCTGAAAGCGAGTCGGAGACGGGTGTTTGAAGGAGTTTGAGTACCTCGAGACTGACATCGGGGTCACCGTCCGATCTGTCGAGAAGCGCGAGCTCAACGCGAGCCGATATATGCGCGTCTTTCTCGGCGTCGTTGAGGATATCCTCCAGGATAGAATTCCTGAGGTCTTTGTAGCTCGCCCTGACATCCAGACATATTTTGACTTTATTAGGTCCACCCTCCCCTGTGATGTGAAGAAAGCCGTCTGTGACGGCGATCGTCACTCTCTTAACTTTTCTCAACCCGCGCACAAAGGTCGTCCAAGCCCTCAGCGGGGGCTTTCCCTCGCTGACACGCAAGGTAAGGTCGACCTCCACGTGGTGCTCCGCCAGGAAAAGATCAATGACTTGAAAACCGACTACCGTGAGTTTTTCCAGTTTCGAAAGGTTGACGGGCTGAAGACCATGGTCCTCGAAAGACGTGTAGGAAACCTCTTTTAGTTCGAGAATTCGTAAATTCGGGTTCGCGTTGAGGAATTGGTGGAACTTGTTCGTCGACAATGCGCTAATCCATCTATTCTCCAAACGCTCTGCGCAATTAGTTATCTCCAGATCCTCCAGTCCGAGCGGTGGATCGAAATCATGAGCAATGACGACCCTATAGAGCGATAATCTTCGGAGGTTCGGTCTGACAAGGCTGAAGAGCCTGTAGTCGCGGGGAATAGTCTTATTATGAATGTCGACATTAGTCACGCTCGGCAACGTCGATTTCAGGAGTGGCACAAATTCCTCGAGGCCTCCGTCCAGCATGAGCGATCTCCATCGGAGCGTGTTATCGAGAAGAAGTTGGACCGAACGGCTAGCCATAGGGATGCACTCGAGCACTTGAAGATCTAGGAGGACTCCTTTCGATTTCTCCAATTGGATTTTGACTTGCTTGGGCCGATCAGTCAAGCCGACAGCGATCGTTGACCAAAGCGATGGGCAATTGTCGATGACATTTTTCCACTTCTGGGAAACTCCACGCCACGTGAGGATCCATTTTAGGTCTTGCCTTTTGAAATCGGGATCATTTGTTCCAAGAGAGATCACCCTTTCGAGTAGTTCGACCGGGAGGAGGTCGATGTATGGGGGCTGACTACGGAGTCATGTGATGCCCAACAAAAGCCGAAAAAGACCAAGTTGAGGAACCGGGATAAGCGATGGATTTCGGGCAAAAAGGAAAAAACTCAGTCACTGACAAACAATCGTACGAAGACTGTCGGAGGTACTAACAGTTCGCTTAAAGCATCTTGTTGCGCTTCTGCATTAAAGGGTTGAGCCTTCGACATGACAAGGATCGGCTTCTTGGATATACGCAAGGTCACACTTGTATCAAACGATGGTGCAATCGGTGGGATTCGTTGGAAATCAGGTTTGGGTGGTTGGACGAAGCGGTTCCTGGGCGAGACTTTTCCACGGTTCGTTTTCCGCGCACCTGGTCTGAATCCTCCGCCTTTGCCCGGATTTGGGCCAAAAGACGGACTAGGCTACTACTCATCACAATCTCGATGAGATCAAGAAGTAATACTTGGATCTTACGTTTTTTAAATTCTAGCCGCCTTTTGTACGTTTGATGGAACGAACCTGTTTCGAGCGGCACAAAGGAGTCTAAAATGTCTCCCCGTACAAAACAAAGAATCGATATCACAGGACGCGGCCGGCAAATCCGAGAGTGGCTTTAATTAATTCCCATCTATGGTCTCGTCCGCGAGCTTAAGGTGACGAGCGTACGAGGGTGTAGGTTCGATCGAAGAGGGGGAACGAGACAAAGAACAAAGCCAAACCGGGAATCGCGGCGAACGGCGAACAGAGTGGGGGACCCCTCTCTTCTGACCGGGCCGCTAGGGTCGGTTTCGAGGTACCGAGACCGCTCTCGACGTCTTAGGGGACCTGCCGTGTGGATGAAAGACGTCGTATGCCACTCAAAGCCTGGCCTTAGGCTTTCCGACATGGCACCAGCGGTTCTCCGAGGATGTGGACCCCCCCTGTCCTCTCGCTCCTCAAGAGAGGCCATCTGCACCAGAGACTGGGATACTTTACTTGCTTTTATTTGCCTAGAGGATTTTTAGATATGATAACTATTTCTCTCAGGAATCTTTGTTCTTCCGGCACCAGAAACTGGGATACTCTTCTCCATTTATCTAGCGGCTTGAGATATGATAACCATTTGCAATTGTGCACTTGTCTCGGTAATCAGCTCCTGAGCTGCCCATCCCCCGAGTGTATGTTTTTCGTCGGCTATGACGATATGTGGAGGATACGCTAATGACATGCATAATTATCTCAAATTGATATACAAAGGGCCCCGCCTAATCTACCTCTATGTGGTTCTTTCGTAGTAAAGAGGGTCCACCCCGAGGTGACGAGCACTGGCCCTGCAGGCATGTCCTGCTTTACTCCGTCTCAACCTGCGGGTTCAAAAGGTGTGTACTATATGCGGTGATTTCGGAGTTGGGTGGATGCCGCTGGTTGAAGAACCGGGAATTTGTTGAGTTGGATGGCACTGCAGCTGAGCGAGAGGCCAAGCGCCGGGGACAGTGTTCCAACATACCCTTCTAGAGAGAACAAGATACCGATTGATAGCCGTTGGGCAATAATTAGGCAGGTATTGTGATGATGAGGGTGGCAAGAACACGCTGCGTACGATCGAGAACAAGAGCCCTCTTTGGAGCTAAAAGTGACACGCCTGTGTAAAAAAATTGGCTTCGGAATGTATTGAGAAAGAGAGTTGTATATACGCACGACGCGTGTTGATGCTCATTGTAGATGTGCCAATTTTCGGAGAAACACTTGATGGACGGAGATGTTGCGGGGATTGTGAGGGGCGTTTAGGTCAAAGACGAGCGTCGGAAACGTGTTTCTGCCTTCTTGAAATCGTAACAACCTTCTTTTTTTCATTCCAAGGCCCCCCGTCGACGCCTCTCATGCAAATCTATTGAAAATGAGGCTAATGAGATAGTTAGATCTGGAGAAGCGGAGAGTGTGCTGAAGCCAATGAGAGGCTTTTTGAATGGTTTCACGATGTGGCCTTTGTTGGTCGGGTAGGGCGGGGACAACCATCCAGGGACCGGGTGAGATTTCAGATTCGACCGCATATGGCAGGAACTGGTCGACAGGACGTGTGGGATCTGAAGCCTTGGCCCTTTTTGGAAGGGCAGCACGGATTCGGGCTCAAAGAGTCTTTCTACCTGGTGCCGCGGTGTCGACACAACGTCAAAGCCAATCTGGGTGCTGGAGTCGCCTTTCATGCCCTCGCCCACCACTAGCATCATTCCGTTCTCTGCCCTTTTGCATGCAGGGGCAGTACGAGATACGTGGAGTGGTTGTGATCTGATGCGATTGTCAGGTCTAGCGGGGTGACGTTGTCTCGGGTCTTGGTCTCCCTTGCTGCTCGCCACTAGACCCACGCTGCCTGCAGTGCGCTGCGGGTGTCATTGCGACAGCGCGAAAAGGACAAAGGGAGATCTCATAAATATTTGCCAGAACGCGTGTCCTGTGTGTGTGGGAACGCGTGTTTTTCTTTCTGGGTTCTTGTTTCGATTTGGCGAGAGAGGAGGAGAGCGAGGAGGGCAACGAGTAATACCGGGGGTCGCCACCTACCGACACGGCGACGGGGGATGTCGGGCGTGACCGAATAGCAGCGAGCGGTGCATGCGTCGGTAGACGGGGGCGGGGCGGGCCATATGCGGCGGGTTTGGCGGGACAGGGTCTTTTGGAGGGAAGCAGAAGGGATTACCATAACGGGACAAAGGGAGACGGTGCAATCTGAGATCTGTTTCTGAGAAAAAGCCAATCGACCCCTTTCATGCAGCAACCCACCAACAACTATCAACCACTTGCACTTATAAATCCTCATCCATTTCTCTTGGTCAGTGGCGTCTTATCATCTTTCCCCCTCTCGCCCTCTCCGACCACCTCTCACCACCAGCTACTACGCCCAAAAAGGACATCCCACCTCAACAGACGATGAGCTACATGTCTCCTCCACCAACACCACCCCACGCCACCCCTCTCAACTCCGCACCACCAACGCCCTCCGCCGCCTCCACCTCCTTCAGGCTCCCCGCCCAGCCAACCATCCTGCTCAAAGCACCAAGCGAGGACACCATCGCACGACTGAGGCAATTAGCTCCTTATTACTGGAGCCATCCTCAGACTACAAACTGCGCTATTCGTGAGTACTATTCGCCGCCCTTTTTTCACGCGCGAAACTTCCCCCTTTGTCTCTCGCTCGCGGGCTTACTGACGCCGTTCCCCCACCTCGCACACAGACTTCCCCATCGACCCAAAACAGCAAGCACGCATCCAAGCGTACCAAGCTCGCCAGCGTCAAGCCGTCGTTGCGGCTCACCAATCCCGTTCCCGACAAGGCTCCGTGAACGGCGACCACCACCACCCAGGGCACGCCCGCCGCCCGTCCCTCACGCCACCAACACCATCGACAACATGCTCGCCCACCCCAACCTCCTCACCACCTCAATCCCTCTCTCGCCCAACCTCCACTCACCGCTTACGTGCCGTTCACTCCGGTAGCGGATTGGCCATCTCCTCGGCGCGTCAATCCATTTTGGGCAGCGGCAGCACCCCCGAGCCCGTTTTGCAGAGCGAGCCTAGCAAACGCCGAGGATCGATCACACCTGGCTACGACCCATTTTCGCGTGCGGGCACCAGCTTCGTTTCGCAACCCTCCAGCCCGACGCCGTTTGGGATGGCGTCTCCGAGGAGGGAGAGCACGCCCGTGCAGCAGAACACCCTCTCGGTGCCATCGACTCCGGATATCCTGAGGAGAGGGAGTGCACCGGTTAGCGGTGCAGCTGGAAATGGGAACAAGAACCTTACTCCTATGCGAACCGTTCGGGTATGTGAAATCCGTTTAACCTCTGCACCCCGGTCCTTTCCCATACTGATTACGCGCCTTTATCCCCAATAGTTGCACGTCGAATACCTCACAGCTCAATCCGCTCTTATCCGCCAAGTCCTCGCAGAGGCAGCAGGATACATCCCACCGGTAGCCGGATCCTCTTCCTCCTCCGCCGACTCCCTCGCCACACCACCACCAGATTCACCTCCATCGTCATCCACATCCTCACCCACCAACCCCTTCCCGCACTCGTTCTTCCGCTTCTCACCGCACCGCTACCCGCGCGTGATCTACCCCAAATCCGCCCCATCCACCCCGTCCACCCCATCCACCCCATCCACACCCACCTCAACCCCAACGCCCCAACAACAGCAACAGGCTTCCCAAAAGGGGCCCATAATCGTCCTCCCCGTACCAGACCCGCAATCGTTCCCCTTGCTGATTCACTACATGTACCACGGCAAGATGGACGCGATCGAGCGGACGCTACGAGAGGGCCAAGTCTCTTGGGAAGGCCTCGTGAGGAACGTCGAGTACCTCGGGCTGAGAGACGACGTGAAGCGGTACTTGGGCAAGTGGTGGAAGAATTGGAGGGACGCCGAGGCTCGAAGGGCTCGAGGGGGTGCTGCCGCCGAAGACGACGAAGAGGAGGACGAGGACGATTCTGATGATGGGAGGAAAGCCTATCCTTACCCGAGCGCCAAGGATCTGAAGATGGATCTCGACGGCGATGATTCGAGTGGGGTGGGCGATTGGACGGACCGAGCGAGCGCGGCCGCAGGCGGCGAACTCGTGGACGAGATGGCGGGTTTACTGGATCGGTTCTGAAGAAGGACCGACTCCATTCTTTTTTGTCTTCTCTCGTATAGTTTTATGTCGAGCTTACGGTAGCATCATAATCGCTTTTACTTGCTTTTTTTTTGTTTCTTTTTATTCAATCTCTTTATTCACTTTTACCGCGCATACAAAACGTGACAGTCTGAGTGACCATTGCTATACACATGAGGAGCCAAAGGAAAAACGAGCCATAAAAGGAAAGAGAATATGCCTGAGAGGAACCGAAATGAGAAGGGTATACTTAATGATGCGAGAAATTATGCTCCAAGCCTTCCAACACCACCATCACTCCGTCACTACTTACTCTCCACCTCCTCCCCTTGACCTTTCTCCTCCCCTTCGAGTCCTTCGCCACCTACAGGAGCAGCCACCACCATCCTCAGCATGCTCAAAAAATCTTCGCCCCAAGACGGTTCTTTCCCATCTTTATACTTCAACCGCGCGGGGACGTGCAACACCCGTCCGGCGTTGTGCTCCTCGTCGACGCACTCCTCGTCGATCGGATTGTTCGCCAACTGGAGCCGACTCGATTGGATGACGAGGTGCTTGAGGATCGTGAACAAGGGGTTGTGGTACTGAGTCCGACGGCGGTGGTGAGAGGAAGACGATGTTGCCCATGGTGGTAGATCGGAAGAGAGAGACGAAGGACTGGATGGTGGTAACGGCGAATCGCTTCCGTGGTGGTGCGCGGGTGTCGCGTGGAGCGGAGGCCGGGGTGTCTGGTCGTTGTCGTTGTCGGTGTGTCGAGGCCGAATGACGATCTCGAGGAACGGTTGGGCGTCGGCGGCGGCGGTCGGTCCGAAGATGCTGGGATTTGAGCTCTCCGTTACCGCGCGGACCGAGAACCCCCTCTCCTGCAACTCAAACTCGAGCAGGGAGGACGAAGGCTCCAGTTTCCGAATGACGTGAGCTACCGTCACCGTCCATAACGTTGGGGAAGACGACGCGTCGGCATCCTCATCGTCCTCATCGTGACCGCTTCTCCCCGACATCCACCCGGGCAACGCCGACGGCTGGCCAAAAGAATCAGACAGCTCCTCTACGTACACCTTCAGCCCTCTGCACTCCCTCGCCTCTACGTTGCTCAGAATCCTAAACGCCGTTTCGCCTTTGCAGTGGAATATCCCCAACCGCTGGAGGCTCGGGAACGTTATCGGCTCTCGATCCTTCTC